>CM035168.1:33620750-34040750 GCA_020205615.1 Panax quinquefolius
TAATTCTTCTTATTTCTTTACAGGTATGTTTGATGAGTGTTTAATTATAGTTTTTTAATAAAGAAATTAGAATGCATTTCGAGCTGTTTATGAATAACCATTGTGTTTGGCAATTTTGTAGTTTATATATTTTTTTTCTTTTGTTCAGAGGGTTAAAATGGTAAAATATTGTTATTCGATATTTTTTTAAAAAATTATCAAACAACATTTTTCATTCAGATACAATTGTATTCAGATGGTCTATATTATTCAAACGTCTAAATTGTTCAGGTCTTAACACTCAGTTGTATCAAACACCACCTTAGTGTCATTGATCTGCCCCCATATATATATATAATCCAAAATAAGTATAATACATATTAATATTATAATACTATATTATATATGATATTATTATATAATAACATAAAATAAATATAATATATAATATTATATTATATTATAGACATAATAATATATATATCTAATATCTAATATAATATATATATATATATATATTTAATTAATATAATATAATACAAAATATATGTAATATTAATTAATATATAAAATATTATATATATATATATAATCAAAAATAAGTATAATACATATTAATATTATAATACTTAATTATATATTATATATTATATATAATATATATCTAATATATCTAATTATAATACATAATAATATATCTCTAATATATAATATAATATATATATGTGTGTGTGTATATATATATATATATATATGATTTTTCCTCACAGATTTCATTAAACAAAATAGAGTATATACACAGGAGGATAACAAGATCACTTTAAATACAAGAGGAAGTCCTAAGTCCTAATCTAAAGGAATACTCAGCTACTCTGCTATATATATACAAGTAAATATTTGAATTTGAATAAAGATCTGATAACAGATCTTTGTTACATGTTGATATGCCCCCTCAAGATAAGCCACGTGTAGAGAGGCCAATCTTGTCTCGAAATTTCTGGAATTGAGAATGAGGCATAGGTTTTGTTAGAAGATCAACAACCTGGTCTGCAGATGAAACATGAGCCACACGAAGAGCACCAGATTGAACTTGATCACGGAGGAAGTGATAATCAACTGCCACATGCTTCATTCGAGAATGGAAGAAAGGATTTGAACTTAACTATGTTGCACCTACATTGTCGCAGTAGACAACTGGGGGGCTGACCAGATTGATGCAAAGTTTAGAGAGCAAAGAGTGAACCACAGAGTTCAAGATGAGAGCAAAGAATCGGCGATATTGACCTCGATGAAGAACGAGCCATAGTTTTCTGCTTCTTAGAGCTCTAGGAAATGAGATTGTTGCCTAGGTAAACAAGGTAATCACCAGTTGAAGAGTAATCATCCTTGTTACCTACCCAGTCAGCATCGGAGAAGCCATGTATCGAATTGGAGAAAGCATGAAGGGATAGTGGTGAATTGCGATGAAGAAGAAGATCATTTAAGGTGCCTTTGAGGTAACACAAAATTCTTTTAACGAGTCCAATGTTCATAAATACATTGGTTGATGCATAAACCGAGACATTTTATTTACAACAAATGAAATTTATGGACGAGTGAGAGACAAGTATTGAAGGCTACCCACTACAGTTCTATACTCTGTGGGGTCAGAGAGAGGTTATCCAGATGATAACTTGATGGAGGATGAGCTGGTTGGTAAAGGTGTTTAAACTGGTTTGGCAACTTGCATATTAGTTCTAGTGAGCAGATCCTTTATATATCGCCTTTGTGAGAGTAGTAGTCCATGACAATAAGGAAAAACTTTGACACCAAGAAAATATGATAGAGGGCCCAGATCTTTGAGAGAAAAACGCTTAGCTAGACACGCAACAACTTGGGATACAAGATTGTTACTATTTCTAGTGATTATAATGTCATCAATGTAACAACCCGAGAATTTAAAAAAAATTTAAAATCATAATTGATTGATTTAAGGTTCAATATTAGAACCTAGACAAAAAATAAGTGAATGGATTTGACATTTTTGGGAAGGAATTTTGAGGATTACAAAATTCTATGAAGGATTTTAGTGAATTATTCAGATTAAGTGTATATGTGTATATGTTACGTGTGTATGGTCATTTATGTGTTGAGAATGCGGTTAAGGGTTAAGGATTGACCAGATAAATTTTATCAATGTCAAACCTTAGTATTATATTAAGAACGTCGGCGTTCGGTTAGAATACATTAACGACCGATAAGAAACCCTAGAAATCGGTTCTAAAACCCTAATTTGGTTTGGGATTTTGAAACCCTAATTTAGGAATTCAAATGCTAGTATAAGGTGTAAGCGTTATTAATTATAACTAATTAGGGAAAACCCTAATGATTTACTTGAAACCCTAATTGATTATTAGAGAACCTAATTATAATTTAAAAATATAAAATTTTTATTTCGAAAACCCTAATCTGGAAATCCTAGAAAATTAAATTATGGAAACCTTAGGTTTTAACCCTAAGGGTCAAACCCTAAGGGTTGGATCAAATGACAATTTTAGAATTAAAATTGTATGGAAATGACCATTATACCCTTTTATCACATTCTTTTATTGGTGGAGTGTAAATCTTGCCAAGATAATGGGTTGTTGACCTAATCTAGCTACCACATGTGACTTAAAAACATCAAACATCTCAGCCAACTAGCTAGATTAGATGCATTGTATCAATTTATAAAGATTAGAGAGAGAGAGAGAAAAGGCTTACTTTATTTCTCATATGAACTTAGACCATTCTCTCTCTAAAATCCCAAAATTTAGAGTAAGAGAGAGAAGATAAGCCATGTTCAAGCTTTAGCCTTCCAAGATCAGATCATAAGGATCAGATTCAAAGATTGGGCTTTAAGAGGTATAAACCCTAAATCATGTGATCCAAGGTATTTGTTATGATTTGTTGTTTAAAGCTATGTATTAGGGTGTCATTTAGTGATCTGGGTTTTTAGATCCCAGATCCATAACATCAAAGTGCACAATTTTGAAGTTTTTAGAAATCTGAGAAAAAGTTGGAAAAGTGGAATGACAGTCATATGTTAGTGCCTTTAGATTCTTCTATGTTAATGATTTATGGTGTTTGAAGTTTTATATGTGTAGTATGCCATGAAGGATTTAATCTGAAACTGGAATAAAGGTCATATCATATCTAGATTTCATGTTAGAAGCGGTCAAACCTCGTTGACCGAAAACGATTTCTATTTCTGGGCAGCCCAGATTTTGCCCAGGAAGTCTGACAATGTTTTCTGAGCCTCAGATCTTGTAGTATGTTAGTGTTTTGGCTATGTTGTTGTTTTGATCTTGTATACTGGTACAAGGACTTCGTATCTAAGCCTTTAGATAATCAAAGATAGGAGTGGTCAAACAAGCGTTAACTGACTGTCCGGTTGAATTTTTGGAAAACCTAGAATTCACCAAGAACAGTTTTTGGCATGCACTTTGACCCGACATGATCTCTTAGATTTGTTATTGTTATGATGATCTGATAATATATATATATATATGTTCCCTGACATGTGGTCTACAATATTGAACCATTATATTACGCAAAGCAAACCCTGAATGAAAGAAATGAAGATCGAAAGTAGATATCGAAGCTGTTCTTCATTTCTAGGTAACCCATAAATAAAAAACGACTTGACGACATGATCTTTGAGGGCTAATAAATCTATGATATGTTGATTAATGACCTTGAATTGGTTTGTGGTTTGTAGTACTACGTCGTACTACAATCCTAACATGCACCATTATCCGCTTAAATCAACAAGAAAAACTGATTTAATGTAGTCAAAGTAAGCACCTTAGAGTGATGCGACATGAAGTTACGGAAAAGGCTCAAGAACACCTATAGCGACAGTTACTGCCGCTATATAGGCCCTTTTATGACGATTAATTATGAAAATTAATTATTTTTATTAAATAATTAGAGAAAATGGTTTTTAATTATTAAAAATACAAAATAAATTTCTAAAAATTATTTTAAAGCCTAAAAATTAGTTTTTAATTAGTTTGAGTATATTTCATAAATATTTTATATTTTTGGAATATAAATGGTATTTAATTTATTTAATTATAATATTAAATAAATTATTTAAAAATGATTTTAATATTTGAAAAATCATGAAAAATTATATTATGGTGTTAGAAAATATTTTAAGTTATTTCTAATAACTTTTGATATTTTGTGATGAAATTCATTAATAAATTAATATTAATTGTAATGGATTTATTTAATGAATATATTAAATGAATTATAGAAAAATAGAATGAATATTTTAAAAATCATATAAAAATGATTTAAGTGTTATAAAAATATTTTAAGTTATAAAATATAACTTTTGATATTTTGTCATGAAAACATTAATATTTTAATATTAATGGCAATTATCGGATAATGGATTTAAAGGTTTAAAAATCATATAAATGAGAAATTAAAGTATTAAAAATACTTTGATATATTATAAATATATTATAATATTATGTTATGATTTTCATTAATATTTAATATTAAATAAATATTAATGATAAGAGAATAATGTGGTATTTATATTATATAAATACGATATAAGTGATTGAAAAATTAGGATAAATGGTAATAATTACATGAAAATTATTACGAGCTTATGAAAAATATTTTGACTAATAATAAATTATCTAAGGTATATGTGGACCAGTTTAGACCGACCGAGTCTTAGTGATTTTAGACTCGAGATTTGTCCGACTAGACCGTCGGGATGTTAGAATTGTGACGGGCTCAACTAAGACTGAAATAGTTTGACTTGATACCGAGTCTTAGGTGTGTCATAGACTGTTAGGATTATGTGTTATGTGTTATGTGTTTAGGATTATTTTATAAATATATATATATATATATATATAATAGTATTATACGATGATGATATTATTCTAATATTGGAGATCTATATTACTAATATTAGGTCTTCGGATAAAGCGTTATAAACTGCGTAACAGTAGTCGGTGATGCAAGCAAGTTCCTAACCTTGAACTTCTAATTATTGTGCAAGTTCCTTAAACTCAACCCCGAGTTGTATTATTCGATTATACTTATGGTTAATCATTTCTGATTGTCATGTCTAAGAATTATTAAATCGCACTCTGTGCATACTGCATGTATTCATCAGGTATGAAAGGCTGATCACCTTCATTACCATTTTATCCAGATATAATTGCTATGTTCATGTTCAATGCTCGTTCAGTTATAAAATTTTGTACATGTTAATTCTCAACTATATTGTTGAATTATAGCCAACTTATTATTCAAATTCTTTCAATCATGATATATTCTTAAATAAACTTATACTTGCTGGGCAAATTTTTGCTCACCTTTGCTATATCATGATAAAGCATTGCAGATTAAAGAGAATACATCGAATACAAGGAAAGATTAAAGATAGTTCCAGCTTTGAGTTTATGTGAGCAGCTAAATTTGTATAAGTATTGTATATTAATGTTGTTGTAAGTCAAATAAGTTATGAACTGTGTTGCAAGACCCCAACTTTTATGAATAAAGATGATTTTTCTATAAATATCATTTTTGAATATTATAGAATGAATTTGATAAAATATAATAATTGTGGGTAATATTTATAAATTTTACAAAGTACGCAAGTTGTTATATAATATTCGATTGTTCGGGGAATATTAGTTTTAACAAGGAACATTCGTACGACGACACAATCATTGGTGGACCCCACAACGAAATTATTGTCGGATTGAGAAAACGACAAAAAATATGTTTATGAAAATAACGGCAGAAGTTTTATCGTTAACTGTTGAAACACGGTGTTAAAAAAATACGATGTCTGGCGTGGTTGCATAGTAGTAGCTGCGGTATTGATTATTGATGCTTACGTGAGAAGTCACTCGGTTTTGTTCAATTATCACTATGAGAATTGTTGCATAGTATCTCACGTTATTTGATTAAATTATTTTCGATATTTTATATATTATTAAATCAATAATTGAGATAACAAAGTTATTAATATTATTATTTGCAATATTAACGATGTCTAGAAGTTCTATCAAGGAGAGGTTTGGTCACCTAATTGCGGCTACTAATAGGAGAAATCCTTATTGGAAAGCCCCTCTTTCCCAGGAGCGACACAGTGCCGATTAATAGTGTGAATTATAATAATGATGATGAATTTTGTTTTATTAATATTATAAATGTAATAAAATAGAAAACTTTTATAAAGTTTTGTTTTATTTGATTATAAATAGAATATAATATATTTTATTATGCATAGTGTTTTTGCATAGTGCCTACATAGTATTTTTATATAGTAAAATCTTTTTATATAAAATAGAATACTTTTATAAAGTTATTTATTTTATTAGATTATAAATAGAATATATTATATTTTATTATGCATAGTGTTTTGCATAGGTTCAGATAGTGTTTTGCATAGTAAAATCTTTTTATATAAAAGCAGAATACTTTTATAAAGTTATTTATTTTATTAGATTTTAAATAATATATATATATAATATATTATATTTTATTACATAGTATCCTTTCCATTCTCCTATAAATAGGATGCTTAGTTAGAATTAAAAACACACCAGAAATTGAGAGAATTCTTCTTCTATAATCTTGAGTGTATTTCTTTAGAGTTTTAAGAAGCTTTGAGCGTAGAAAAGCAATTATAAGTTTTCTTCAAGAATATCCTCGCCCTACCTACCGGTGGAATACTCTTCTTTCTAAGGTAAGGGTATTATTCTTTCGTATTCATGAAGAGAATTATTTTCTTTCAATACTCGTAAGAGAGTGTTATTCCATTCTTTATTATTATGTTGGAATAACTTTATACATCAAGTACCGCATACATGGTCAAATTCTTACATTATTCCATTCTTTATTATTACATTGGAATAACATGTCTCATCTTGATCTCATCGCATGCACAGTGAATTCGTTGTTATTCCATTCTTTATTATTTTGTTGGAATATCCTATCTATGCGGATTACGCATTACCTGGTTCTATTCTTTATTATTCTGTTGGAATATTACATGCGTGCGGTTTACGCATGACCTAGTTCCATTCTTTATTATTCTGTTGGAATATATCACATGCATGCGGTTTACGCATGACTGGTTCTATTCTTTATTATTCTGTTAGAATAACACATGCATGCGGATTACATGCGCCTCGTGAATTCTTACGTTATTCCATTCTTTATTATTACATTGGAATAAACATGCCTATGTGGATTACCGCATGCATGGTGAATGATCCTTCGTATTCATTCCTTATTAAATTGTGGAAATGATCTCGCCTATGTGGATTACGCGCATGGCGGCGAAAATCCATTTGCAGTTTCATATGTTCTATTATACTCAGTTGGTTAAAGTTTTGGCTTCTATACTCCATGAAATTAGTAGAATATCCTGGATATTTGCGCTTCATCCAGTACCTTTTTATGGAAATATTCTTCTGGGCATTCTTGAATTTTACTCCACAAAGAAGTATCATGTTGACAATTTGGATGTTATTGATTTTTGGATAAACTAAAATTTAAAATCTTTAAAATTTATCCTAAAACTTGTTTTATTGAATTATTATGTCATTGTCATCATCCTCATGCTTATATTGTGATGAAAGTCGTCTTTGGCTTACGTGCATAGATAGACTTGGTATGATTATGACCAGGGATCATTCGGTATAATCATGACATGTAATGTTATAAATGATGTGGTAAAAGTCCTCAGTGGCCTGTAGTGCATTGATGGACAGTTTTTGGTATGATTATGACCAGGGATTATTCGGTATAGTCATGACCATTGATGATTTAATGAATATCCTTGGCCTGTAGTGCAGGGATGACTCGATGATGTGGTTTATTTATTAAGCTGAGTCTCAGCGATAAAAATTGATGAAAACATTTTAAATCATAGAAGATAGTAGATATCATGCTCTACTTGACTCTTCTAATGGATTGCTTATTCCGCTGTAGTTAAACTTGATGTCTATTGTATTTTATTAGTTTAACATTGTTGAAGGCTAACGATAATTTATTCTGCATTATCTTAGTCATAATATTTCTTACTGGGCTAGTTGAGCTCACCCTTTTGCTTTCATTGTTCTCTTCAGGAAATGAGAACTTAGCAAGGACTAGTCGGGGAACGGGAGTGACGGTCCAGATGATAGCACTAGTAGTCCTCACTATTCTATGAAATAGTGTGATAATAAATGTATTAAGGACTTATTTTGAGTTTGAATACTATCTAGAAGACAATATTTGTATTAAAACTCACAGCTCATGTTGTATATTTAAGATTGTATTTGTATTACGTACCATGTATTTGGCGATTTCGAGAATAGGTGATGTATACCTATTTTGGGGGCGTCACGGTTAGTATCAAAGCTTAGGGATATGATCCCTGGTGAGATGTGAGACAAGAACAAGGAGGGAAAGGCAAGAATTCCTTCGCTAGTATGACCTACCTAAGTTTATTTGGTATTTAATTGGTGGAATTATAGTATAGGGATAATATGTGATATGTTAATTAACCCTTGTTTTGTGACAAGATTTGAAAATGGCATCCAAAATGTTGAGATAAGCAATGAATCCTGTATGACCCCAACTTTTATGAATAAAAATAAATTTTCTATAAATATCATTTTTGAATATTATGGAATAAATTTGATATAATGTTATAGTTGTGGGTAATATTTATAAATTTTGCAAAAGTACGCAAGTTGTTATATAATATTCGATTGGTCGGGAATATTAAATGCGACAAGCACAATCATTGGTGGACCCCATAATGTAATTATTGTCGATTGAGAAAAAGCCAAAAATATTTTTATGAAAATAATGGCGGAAGTTTTACTGATTGATCTTGTTGAACTACTCGGTAGTAAAAGAAACACGATGTCTGGCGTGGGTTGCATAGTAGCAGACGGTATTGATTATTAATGCTTATGTGAGAAGTCACTCAGTTTGATTCAATTATTTTTGATATTTTATATGTTATTAAATCAATAATTGAGATGACAAAGTTGTTAATATTATTATTTGCATTATTAACGATGTCTAGAAGTTCTACCAAGGAGAGGTTTGGTCACCTAATTGCGCGCCAATAGGGAGAAATCCTAATTGGAAAGCCCCCTCTTTCCTGGGAACGACCTGGTCGATTAATAGTGTGGATAATAATAATAATGATTACGTTTTGTTTTATTCGTATTATTAACGTAATAAAACATAAAAACTTTTTATATAAAACAGAATACTTTTATAAAGTTATTCGTTTTATTAGGCTAATAGTAAAATATTTTTATATAAAACAGAATACTTTTATAAAGTTATCTGTTTTATTAGACAATAATTAGAATATATTATATTTTATTATGCATAGTGTTTGCATAGTGCTTGCATAGTGTTTGCATAGTCGAAACCCAAATTCGTCCCTCAAATCTCAGCATTCCATCAGTATCAACCTTGTACTTCACTTCCTTTCCCTCGACCACACTTTCTCTTATTTTTCTGCATTCCTCATCCTGCAGTTGAGCGTTCTTCACTTTGTCCACCAAAGTTTGACTGGCTTCCATCTAGTATAATTTTTCATCGGATTCTTTTGGAAATTTGATTTCCAACTCTAACCTTGACATTGCTTTGTAATAAGCTCCTCTTTATCGATTAACAACATCAACTTTTCCCCGCCTTTCCTACTCAAGGCATCTGCAACCACATTTGCTTTGCCTGGATGATAAAAGATCTCGCAATCGTAATCTTTTATCAATTCCATCCATCTCCTTTGGCGCATGTTTAGGTCTTTTTGAGTGAAAATATACTTCAGACTTTTATGGTCCGTGTAAATCTCACATTTCTCTCCATAGAGATAGTGTCTCCATATCTTCAGTGCGAAAACAACTTCCATCAACTCTAAATCATGAGTCGGATACCCTTTCTCGTAGTCTTTCAATTGCCTTAATGCATACGCGATGACTTTCCGATTCGCATAAGGACACATCCTAATCCTTTTGTGTGAAGCATCATCAACATACACCACAAAATTTCTGTATTATCGGTAATGACAACATAGGTGCCATACTTAGCTTCTTTTTCAATTCCTGGAAACTTCCTTCACACTTCTCTGTCCAAACAAATTTTATAGATTTCCTCGTCAAATTTGTCAACGGAGTGGCAATCTTGGAGAAATCCTAAATAAACCGTCTGTAATACCCTGCCAATCCCAACAAACTTCTTACTTCTGATGGAGTTCTTGGTTGTTCCTAATTTATCACAGCTTCGACTTTTGATGGATCCACTGAAATTCCATCCTTGTCGGTTACGTGCCCAAGAAATTGTACACGTTCTAACCAGAATTCGCATTTAGAGAATTTTGTGTACAACTTTTCCTTTCTTAGTGTCTCCAGCGTTAAACATAAGTGTTCCAAGTGTTCTTCTTGAGTTCTAGAGTACACCAGAATATCGTCAATAAACACCACCACAAACTTGTCTAAAAATGGTTTAAACTTGCCTAATGCCTATTAAGTCTTTATTCTAATTGTGTTTTACTAAACAAGGCATAAGGATTAATTGGTTATTTTTTTTAGTGACTAGCCAAACAAGCCTTATGGCTTTTGGTTTTCAAAACTTAGATAACTGATATCAGTTATATCTATATTTATATTATATAATTAATATAAATTATATCCTATATACGTTATATTGTTAGTACGTAGTTAGAGTTAGGAAGAAAAGAGAAAACTCAGAGGAAGAAGAAGAAAAAGAAGAAGAAGAGAAGAAGAAGAAGAAGAAAAGTGAGAGAGAAAAGAAGAGAGGAAGAAAGGCTAGGGAATTGGTGAGAAGAAAAGCTTGAGAATAAAAAAAAAAGGGAATAGCCATCATCATCTTCTTCAAGGTATTATCCTATTCTTTTTAGTTTTAAAGGTTTAGTTTTTTCTCTTCCCTAATTCTCTGTAAAATCCTTGTGTAAGGATAAATTATTTGTTATTTATGTGATTTTATATGATAATCTAGTGTTGTTAAACTATTTTCTTAAGCTATAATGGAGAATAGTCCATGAATTTGTATTATGTATATAGTTGTGAAGAAAAGCTATTTTTACGAGAGAGTTTTTGTGTATATATATATTGTTTAGTTTAAAGTAAAAATTAAGGGTAATTAGTTGTTTAATTGATAAATTGGTGCATTGAGTTTGATAGAGTATGTATAAACATTGAGAAAATGCTTTGAATTAACTATTTTGGTTGAAAAACAAAATCACAGAGTTTATTTTCATCAAAAACATCAAAAAGTGATTTTATTTTTTATGTGACATGTCAGAGAGTCAAAGCCGAGCATCAAAGACCAAGCGGGTTCCCAAACCCAGGTACTTCATTTTCATAGGATTTGGTGTTCACTTAATCAAACATTCATATCTAACTACCCAATCACAATAAAACTGGATAAATAAAACATTCCCCATTAAAGGGTTACATAAAAAAATCTCCCTGGTTGTCTAACCTTTAAACACAATCATTCAAATGCAGAAAATAAATAATCTTTATTACAACCATTCCATTAAAAACTGTTAATAAAATATCATCAAATTACAAGTCTTCAATACTTGTTCATCTTTCATTTTCCCTTACTGGTGCTAGGTACATCAACCTTCTCATCCTTAACTGTAATAATTATATAAACAAGAGTGAGCAAACAAAGCTCACTTGATACAATAATGAATGAAAAACCTTTACAACAAATGTTAAATAAGAGGCTCAATAGATTTAAACAATTACGATTGTCAACAATCTGAAGTAAATAACTGAAGGTCCTAAGACCACGACCTATGTCCATAGTTATAAGTAATGTTTCAACTTAAACTTTAACAGTCATAAGACTATATGGACTCCTCGTACTTAGGGGGATCAGCCCTTCGTACAATGTATTGTGCACAAACATTTCAACGCTAAGCGTAAGTTACCCCTAATAATAGGGTTGTTCATCTCAGTATTTAGAGTACAAGTCCGCACCAAAGTGAGTTTGGTTTGGATACATTTCAGGGTAATTTGGAATTCAATGAACATCAACTAAGGATTAGTTGAATGAAACTAGTAACATCATACTATAGAATAATTGTAATTGAATCATCATGGTAAATTAAAGTCATGCTTTAGGAATAATCTAATAGCATACAACTTGAATAACTATAATACACCTTGCTTGAACAATATTAGAATTGAATACTAAGCATGCATGGCAATATGAACGATAAAACAATTCAAATATATTTGGGCATGCTAAACAACAAGTTAAATACAAGAATAACTTATTCAATATCAAAAATCAAAGTTTAGAAACCTTGCATTATTATATTGGGAACAATAATTGATTCAACCATAAAATAGATTAGAGAACTTGCATCATTTATAAGGTAATCGAATTGGAAACCATAATTAGTTCAACAAGATAAAGGATTAGAAAACTTGCCTTGCTCATAGGCTAAACCGAATCAATTCGGATCACAATAATACCTATATATATATATATATATATATATATATATATATATATATATATGTCATCATAACATAGTTAGTCACTACCACTTTACAAACTTAACTAACTACATTCATCATGTAGGTTTGATTATTTAATCACATAATCAAGTTATACACAAGTTAATCGTTAATAACATACTTATTCATAGTATAGAAATACAAAATTCAATATTTTTTACATCCTACTATCATCACATAACAATTCTTTAAAATTTCGAGTACAAAAAGTACCTTTGTCGGACCATTACTTTAACTTAATACTGCATGCGGTACCACGATTTATCTTTGTAGTGCGGAACTCATACAACGGAGATGGCATGGCCATGAGAATAATGCTACAATCTGCATGACTATGACATAGGCGTCGGGTATTGCTGACAAGAGAAAGATGAGCTATTTGGTAGGCCAATGTGGCAACCACAATGCATGGCCGCTAAATGCAATTTCGATTGACGGACCGACAAAAGATAAGAAAAGGCCAATTTTGGCCTAAAAGTTCCTTTCTAACAGCCTAATTCACATGCAATTCATACAAAGACTTCATGTAAACATAATTCAGAGATTGTAAACATGTTTCTTCTCATAAAACAATATAAACAACAAATTTAACACATGCAATTTTACTATTTTTGATAAAAACTCACTTTTTGATGTTTTTGATGAAAATAAAATCTTTATTATTTTGTTTTTCAACCAAAGCAGAGTTAATTCAAAGCATTTTATCAATGTTTATACATACTCTATCAAACTCAACAGTCAATTTATCAATTAAACAACTAATTACCCTTAATTTTTATTTTAAACTAAACAATATATATATACACAAAAACTCTTTGTAAAAATAGCTTTTCTTCACAACCATATACATAATACAAATTCATGGACTATTCACCATTATAGCTTAAGAAAATAGTTTAACAACACTAGATTATCATATAAAATCACATACATAACAAATAATTTATCCTTACACAAGAATTTTACAGAGAATTAGGGAAGAGAAAAAACTAAACCTTTAAAACTAAAAAGAATAGGATAATACCTTGAAGAAGATGATGATGGTTATTCCCTTTTTTTTTGATTCTCAAGCTTTTCTTCTCACCAATTCCCTAGCCTTTCTTCCTCTCTTCTTTTCTCTCTCACTTTTCTTCTTCTCTTCTTCTTTTTCTTCTTCCTCTGAGTTTTCTCTTTTCTTCCTAACTCTAACTACGTATTAACAATATAACGTCTATAGGATATAATTTATATTAATTATATAATATAAATATAGATATAACTGATATCAGTTATCTATGTTTTGAAAACCAAAAGCCATAAGGCTTGTTTGGCTAGTCACTAAAAAAAATAACCAATTAATCCTTATGCCTTGTTTGGTAAAACACAATTAGAATAAAGACTTAATAGGCATTAGGCATTGTTTGGCAAAACTGAATTAAAACTCCTTTAAGTTATTTTAATAACTACTTTATAAAAGGTTATTTGTCACACTTTTAATAAATTAAATTAATCTTAATAACAATATATTAAATTACTTTAACACATAAATCAATACCACAAAATTATAATTTTCTATATAATTATAACTTTATTTAACCAACTAACACATCATTTTAATTACAAAATTCAAATAAAAAGAATAATAATTCAATTAATCAAAACTCTCTAACTTAATAATTAAATTAAATTAGCAAATATAATAATTTCCTTAATTATTTATTTAACAGATAGTTAACCAAATTGAATCAAATTTGAACAATTACAAATTCAACCATAAACACATCCATTAAATACTTAAATAATTCAATAAGCTTTAATATAACAATTAAAATTCTGGAATGTTACATCATTCCCTCCTTACAAGGATTTTTGTCCCCAGAATCACAATTCAAACAATTCATTCGTCACATTCTCTCTTACTTATAAAGATTCTGTCCCCATAATCGAAGACATAGATTAAACAAATAACTTAAGGTAATTCTTTATCATTTCAGCTTCGAGTTCCCACGTAGCCTCTTCGACATTGTAGTTCCTCCATATTACCTTCACAGAAGGTATCACTTTATTTTTGAGCACTTGTTCTTTCCTGTCAACTATCTGGATAGGAACCTCTTCATAGGATAAGTCTTTCTCAAACTGCAATGGTTCATACTCGATCACGTGCTTGTAATCAGACTTATATGGTCGTAACACTGAAACGTGAAAAAACATTATGAATGTTTTGCAATTCTAGAGGTAGAGCTACCTTGTAAGCCACCTCTCCAACTTTTCGCAGCACTTCTAAGGGTCCAATAAATCTCGGGCTTAATTTTCCCTTTTTACCAAATCGAATTTTTCCCTTCCAAGGTGAAACTTTTTGAAAAACGTAATTTCCTACGTCGAATGCATAATCTTGTCTGTGTTGATCAGCATATTTCTTTTGTCTGTCTTGAGCAGTTATCAATCTTGTTCTGATGAGTTTGACAACCTCAATAGTTTGTTGTACCAGTTCTGGTCCTAACAGTTGACGTTCACCGACTTCATCCCAGCACAGTGGAGTTCTGCACCTCCTGCCGTACAATGCTTCGTAAGGCGACATGCCAATGCTAGCGTGGTAACTGTTATTGTAGGCAAATTCCACCAATGGTAATTGTTCATCCCAGCTTCCTTTGAAATCCATGAGGCATGCTCTCAACATATCTTCTATTGTCTGAATCGTTCGTTAACTTTGGCCATCTATTTGCGGATGATATGCCGTACTCATTCGCAATTGTGTTCCCATACATTCTTGTAGTCTCTTCCAGAAGTTTGATGTGAACCTCGAATCTCTGTCTGACACAATCGACACTGGAACTCCATGTCTCATCACGATTTCTTTAACATATAGTTTTGCCAGCTGATCAAGATTGAATTTAATCTTTATTGGCAAAAAGTGTGCAGATTTTGTCAATCTGTCCACTATCACCCAAATCGCATCGTATCCTTTCTGAGTCGATGGAAAACCTACCACAAAATCCATTGTGATATGTTCCCATTTCCATTCCGGTATCTCTAGCGGTTGAAGTAACCCGCTTGGTCTTTGATGCTCGACTTTGACTCTCTGACATGTCAAGCACTTTGCAACGCATTCTGCAACGTCTCTTTTCATATTTGGCCACCAAAAATGTCACCGCAAATCTTGATACATTTTCGTACTTCCTGGATGAATCGAATATCTTGAACTATGAGCTTCTATCAAGATGTCCTCTTTAATGTCTGGTACTGCTGGAACCCGGATTCGTCTCTTGAATCTCAGCATTCCATCAGTATCAACCTTGTACTTCACTTCCTTTCCCTCGACCACACTTTCTCTTATTTTTTTGCATTCCTTATCCTGCAGTTGAGCGTTCTTCACTTTGTCCACCAAAGTTTGACTGGCTTCCATCTAGTATAATTTTTTATCGGATTCTTTTGGAAATTTGATTTCCGACTCTAACCTTGACATTGTTGTAATAAGCTCCTCTTTATCAGTTAACAACATCAACTTTTCCCTGCCTTTCCTACTCAAGGCATACGCAGAACCACGTTTGCTTTTGCACGGATGATAAAAGATCTCGCAATCGTAATCTTTTATCAATTCCATCCATCTCCTTTGACGCATGTTTAGGTCTTTTGAGTGAAAATATACTTGGATTTTTATGGTCCGTGTAAATCTCACATTTCTCTCCATAGAGATAGTGTCTCCATATCTTCGGTCTGAAACACAACCGCCGCCAACTCTAAATCATGAGTCTGATACCCTTTCTCATAGTCTTTCAATTGCCTTGATGCATACGCGATGACTTTCCCGTTCTGCATAAGGACACATCCTAATCCTTTGTTGGAAGCATCACTGTACACCACAAAATTTCTTGTATTATCTGGTAATGACAACACAGGTGCCATACTTAGCTTCTTTTTCAATTCCTGGAAACTTCCTTCACACTTCTCCGTCCAAACAAATTTTACAGATTTCCTCGTCAAATTTGTCAACGGAGTGGCAATCTTGGAGAAATCCTGAATAAACCGTCTGTAATACCCTGCCAATCCCAAGAAACTTCTTATTTCTGATGGAGTTCTTGGTTGTTCCTAATTTATCACAGATTCGGCTTTTGATGGATCCACTGAAATTCCATCCTTGTCAATTACGTGCCCAAGAAATTGTACACGTTCTAACCAGAATTCGCATTTAGAGAATTTTGCGTACAACTTTTCCTTTCTTAGTGTCTCTAGCATTAAACATAAGTGTTCCACGTGTTCTTCTTGAGTTCTAGAGTACACCAGAATATCGTAAATAAACACCACCACAAACTTGTCTAAAAATGGTTTAAACACCCTGTTCATCAAATCCATGAACGCTGCAGGGGCATTTGTCAAACTAGAAGACATCACCAAAAACTCGTAATGTCCATACCGAGTTCGGAATGCCGTCTTCGATACATCCTCCTTTCTTACCTTCAATTGGTGATACCCACTTCTCAAATCTATCTTTAAGAAATATCTAGCACCCTTCAATTGATCAAACAAGTCATCTATTCTCGGCAATGGATATTTATTCTTAATAGGGACTTTGTTCAACTCCCTATAATCAATGCAAAGATACATTGACCCATCCTTCTTCTTTACGAATAACACTGGTGCCCCCCACGGTGACACACTCAGCTGAATGTATTTCTTGTCCAACAGCTCCTGTAGTTGTACCATCAGTTCCTTCATCTCTACCGGAGCCATTCTGTACGGGGCTTTTGATATCAGAGCGGTTCCTGGCGTTAAGTCGATCACGAACTCAATTTCTCTATCAAGTGGAAGTCATGGAAAATCCTTCGGAAACACATCCACAAATTCCCTAACCACTGGTATTTCTTCCAATTTCGCACCTTTGTTCTGAGTATTAACTATGTAAGCTAAATAACCCACACAGCTTTGACTCAACAACTTCTTGGCCTGCATAATCGTCAGACATCTCATTTGTCTAGGCGATTTGCTTCCATTGAAAACTACCTTTGACGGAGTCATAAGGTTTACACATTTCTTTTGGCAGTCAATTATCGCTCCACAATTGAACAACCAATCCATTCCGAAAATAACATCAAACTCTCCAAGCCTAATCGGAATTAAATCTACCATCAAAATATTTCCCTTAATATTCACCCTACAGTTCTTATATACGAACCTAACAGGAATTACTTCCTTATTCGCAATTTCTATGTTTAAAGGGAAATTCAATTCTTCACTAGGCAATCCTAATCTCATAGCAAATTCATCAGATATAAATGAATAAGTAGCACCCGAATCAAATAATACGTAAGTGTCAATATCATTAATTGGGATAATACCTGACACCACATCCTTTGATTGTACAGCATCTTGCACAGTCATGTTGAAGGTTCTGGCTGTGGGTTTGGTTCATACCGTCGGTCCAGTAATAGCCCATGTACCACCACTGCTACCTCCCTTGCTTCCCATTGTTTCTCCAGCTTTCTTCTTGGGGCACTCACGAGCAAAGTGATCCTTGGACCCGCAAGTGTAGCATACATTCTTCTTGGGTTGATTGCAATTTGGGGTGATGTGACCCTCCTGGCCACAGTTAAAGTATACACGTTTCCCCATTAAGCATACACCCTTGTGAAACTTCCCACATGTAGCACATGCTTCAAACCTCTTACTCTGCTGGCTACCTTGTTGATTCCCAGCACCCACATTTCCATTCCACTTTCTTTTCAGATTATTATTTCCACTACCACCACTTCCATTCTTAACCTCCACTTCATTCTTCTTCTTTTTTTACATTTCTGGTTGAACTTGGTTCTGACCTCGCCTCCACCTTCGGCGAGAATTTCCTTTTCTATCATGGCTGCAAACGTCTTCAGCTGGAACAAGGAAACCCTACTAAACAACCAGGGCTTCAGTCCCTGTTCAAATCTCTTTGCCTTACGTTCATCTATGCTGACTTGGTATGGCGCAAACCTCGTCAACTCGTTGAATTTCGCGGTATCTCTCGAAACCAATCATCGTTCCCTATTTCAGATTCTAAAAGCGTACTTTAAGCGGCTTTTTGAACTCTCGGGAAATAGGTCTCGAAGAAAATCTCCTTAAACCTTTCCCAAGTCATAATTCCTGGTCCTTCCCGAGTTTTATTGGCCTGCCACCAATAATTAGCCTCTGCTTTCAACATAAATGTTGCAAAAGCAGTCTTCTGGTTATCCTCTACCCTAGCAACATCAAAAACCTTCTCAATTTCCATGATCCAGGTTTGTGCTTCAACTGGATTCATGGATCCATGGAATTCTGGTGGTCCAACCGCCTGGAAGTCCTTAAACGTAGCACCTTGGTTCTGAGGTTGATTTTGCGATTGATTTCAGTAGGCACTTTTTGTCAACAACGTCACCGACTCTTGAATAGGTTAGCTTCAAAGATTATCGTTGTTGGTTCCTTCGGTGGTTCTCTGACGGGGTGGTTGACGTCTTGGAGGCATTTTCTGCTAAAAATACACTCATTAGATTATTACTCAACTCTTTTTAGTAATTTCTAATTAACTTGCCCCCAAAAAAAGTAATCACAACATAACACATAACACTTTGGATAAAAGAAGATAATAACTTTTATTCATACTTAATTCTTTGAAAAACATCATATCCATAGCATCACTGCTATTTACATTATTTTCCTGAACTACTAAAGTTTCAGGATATCATCATCATATCCCATAAGTTTCATAACACTTGGGATTTACATAATACTTATCATAACATAAATCATAAATCAAGTACACTTCTTACGATGTCCTATTAAGATACTGCAAAGCCTTACGACGCTCTTCTTCCATAATTTGGAACATGGTTCGACGATCTAGTATGTACGAGGGTAGCGTCTCGAACTGAATTGGGTAACCCATAACCCGATCCTTTACAATAATAAATTAAAGTCATGGTAAATTAAACACTGTTACATGTGAATTAGGCTGTTAGAAAGGAACTTTTAGGCCAAAATTGGCATTTTCTTATCTTCATTGCATTAAGTCAAATAAATCGAAGCTATGATTTGACATCGCAGCGTGGCTTGGCAAGATTCATCTTTTCACACAGCAAAGATCGATATACCTGCCATGGCACTGCCATAGCGTTATTCTCGGCATGGACATCATCTCAGCCTTGCATGTGCTAGACCGCATGATATAAACTGTGGTGTTATGACCGAGAAGTTAATGTAATGGTGCGACGATTGTACTTTTTGTACTCGAAATTTTAAAGAATTGTTATGTGATGATAGTACGACTGTAAAATGTTGATTTTAGTATTTCTATACTATGAATAAGTATGTTATTAACGATTAACTTGTGTTATAACTTGATTATGTTATTAAATAATCAAACATACATGATGAATGTAGTTAGTTAAGTTTGTAAAGTGGTAGTGACTAACTATGTCTTGATGATATATATATATATATATATATATAGGGTATTGTGATCCGAATTGATTCGGTTTAGCCTACGAGCAAGGCAAGTTTTCTAATCCTTTATCTTGTTGAACTAATTATGGTTTCCAATTCGATTACCTTATAAATGATGCAAGTTCTCTAATCTATTTTATTGTTGAATCAATTATTGTTCCCAATATAATAATGCAAGGTTTCTAAACTTTGATTTTTGATATTGAACAAGTTATTCTTGTATTTAACTTGTTGTTTAGCATGCCCAAATATATTTGAATAGTTTTATCGTTCATATTTCCATGCATGCTTAGTATTCAATTCTAATATTGTTCAAGCAAGGTGTATTACAGTTATTCAAGTTGTATGCTATTAGATTATTCCTAAAGCATGACTTTAATTTACCATCTTGATTCAATTACAATTATTCTATAGTATGATGTTATTGGTTTCATTCAACTAATCCTTAGTTGATGTTCATTGAATTCCAAATTACCCTGAAATGTATCCAAACCAAACTCACTTTGGTGTAGACTTGTACTCTAAATACTGAGATGAACAACCCTATTATTAGGGGTAACTTACGCTTAGCATTGAAATGTTTGTGCACAATACATTGTACGAAGGGCTGATCCCCCTAAGTACGAGGAGTCCCTATAGTCTTATGACTGTTAAAGTATAAGTTGAAACATTACTTATAACTATGGACATAGTTCGTGGTCTTAGGACCCTCAATTATTTACTTCAGATTGTTGACAATCGTAATTGTTTAAATCTATTGAGCCTCTTATTTAACATTTGTTGTAAAGGTTTTTCATTCATTATTGTATCAAGTGAGCTTTGTTTTCTCACTCTTGCTTATATAATTATTACAGTTAAGGATGAGAAGGTTGATGTACCTAGCACCAGTAAGGGAAAATGAAAGATGAACAAGTATTAAAGACTTGTAATTTGATGATATTTTATTATCAGTTTTTAATGGAATGGTTGTAATAAAGATTATTTATTTTCTGCATTTGAATGATTGTGTTTAAAGGTTAGACAACCTGGGAGATTTTTTATGTAACCCTTTAATGGGGAAGGTTTTATTTATCCAGTTTTATTGTGATTGGGTAGTTAGATATGAATGTTTGATTAAGTGAACACCAAATCCTATGGAAATGAAGTACCTGGGTTTGGGAACCCGCATGGTCTTTGATGCTCGGCTTTAACTCTCCGACATGTCACATAACAAATAAAATCACTTTTTGATGTATTTGATGAAAATAAACACTGTGATTTTGTTTGTCAACCAAAACAGTTAATTCAAAGCATTTTATCAATGTTTATACATACTCTATCAAACTCAACAATCAATTTATCAATTAAACAACTAATTACCCTTAATTTTTACTTTAAACTAAACAATATATATATACACACAAAAACTCTTTGTAAAAATAGCTTTTCTTCACAACTATATACATAATACAAATTCATGGACTAATCTCCATTATAGCTTAAGAAAATAGTTTAACAACACTAGATTATCATATAAAATCACATACGTAACAAATAATTTATCCTTACACAAGGATTTTACAGAGAATTAGGGAAGAGAAAAAATTAAACCTTTAAAACTAAAAAGAATAGGATAATACCTTGAAGAAGATGATGATGGTTATTCCCTTTTTTTTTATTCTCAAGCTTTTCTTCTCACCAATTCCCTAGCCTTTCTTCCTCTCTTCTTTTCTCTCTCACTTTTCTTCTTCTCTTCTTCTTCTTCTTCTTCTTCCTCTGAGTTTTCTCTTTTCTTCTTAACTCTAACTACGTACTAACAATATAACGTATATAGGATATAATTTATATTAATTATATAATATAAATATAGATATAACTGATATCAGTTATCTAAGTTTTGAAAACCAAAAGCCATAAGGCTTGTTTGGCTAGTCACTAAAAAAATAACCAATTAATCTTTATGCCTTGTTTGGTAAAACACAATTAGAATAAAGACTTAATAGGCATTAGACATTGTTTGGCAAAACTGAATTAAAACTCCTTTAAGTTATTTTAATAACTACTTTATAAAAGGTTATTTGTCACACTTTTAATAAATTAAATTAATCTTAATAACAATATATTAAATTACTTTAACACATAAATCAATACCACAAAATTATAATTTTCTATATAATTATAACTTTATTTAACCAACTAACACATCCTTTTGATTACAAAATTCAAATAAAAGAATAATAATTCAATTAATCAATACTCTCAACTTAATAATTAAATTAAATTAGCGAATATAATAATTTCCTTAATTATTTATTTAATGAGATAGTTAACCAAATTGAATCAAATTTGAACAATTACAAATTCAACCATAAACACATCCATTAAATACTTAAATAATTCAATAAATATTTAATATAACAATTAAAATTACGGAATGTTATAACTTCACTACTCCGATATCAAGTTTCTTTTACGGTAAGGGATATTATTTCTTTTGTATTCATGAAGAGAACTTCTATTATTCCATCTTTATTATTACATTAGAATAACTTTTATCTGTGAAGCTACCCTATACTTGGTGAAATTCTTCATATTCCATTCTTTATTATTACGTTGGAATATCTGGCATCGCATTTTTACGTGGGACTGGTTAAAAGTCTTTATTATTACATTGGAACATCTGTTGGTGTGAATTTCACCGACTTTGGTTCCGTCATTTAGTATTACGTTGGAATAACTTTTGTCTATCAAGTACCGCATGCATGGTGATTTCTGTTGGAATATCGTAATCGGTCGTGACACGCTCGACACAGTTCCGTTATTTATTATTCTGATGGAATAACCTGTCTATGCGAAGTACCACATGCATGGTGATTTCTTTTGTTATTCCATTCTTTATTATACTCAGTTGGTTAAAGTTTTGACTTCTACACTCCATGAAATTAGTGGAATATTCTTGATATTTGCGCTTCATCCAAAGATCTTTTCATAAAAATATTCTTGAGCATTCTTGAATTTTACTTTACAAAGAAGTATCATGTAGACAATTTGGACGTTATTAGTTCCTGAATAAATTAATTCTTGAACTTGTTTTATTGAATTCTTATATCATTGTCATCATCCTCATGTTTATATTATTTTTGAAAGTCATACGTGGCTTTTGTAGTGCATAGATAGACTTGGTATGATTATGACCGAGGATTATTCGATTGTAATCATGGCCCAGTAATGTTATAAATGATGTGGTAAAAGTCCTCATTGGCCCGAAGTGCATTGATGGGACGAGTTGTTGGCATGATCATGACCATTGATGAATACACAAATATCCTTGGCCCGTAGTGCATGGATAATTTATGGTCGTGACCACTAATGAATATCCTTGGTAGTAGTGCGTGGGGATGATGTGGATTATTTATTAAATTCGAGTATCGGCGATAAAAGTGATGAAAAACCTTTTTAAATCATAAAAGATAGTAGATTTTATTCTCTACTTGACTCTTTTAATGGATTGCATGTTCCGCTGCAGTTAAACTTGATGTCTATTGTATTTTATCAGTTTAATGATAATTTATTCTGCATTATCTTAGTCATAATATTTCTTACTGGGCTAGTTTAGCTCACCCTTTCTTGTTGTTAAGGAAGGAGAACGACCGTCGATCATATGTTACAAATGTGGAGGGGAAGGACACAGAAGTCCAAACTGCAGGATGTAGTCCAAAGCATGTTACAATTATGGAAAAAAAGGTCACCTAGCCCAATTTTGTCGTGCACCAAAGTCAAGTCCAGCTGGGGTGGAGGCATCCAAGGGTGTCCCAGACAAGACAAAACCGGTAGTTCAAGGGAGAGAGTTTTTCGTAACCTCCCAAAAAGAGGAATCCAAACGAGGTTATCACGGGTAAGCTAATCATAAACTCTAGTGAAGTTTATACTTTATTTGATACCGGTTCTATCCATTCCTTTATTTCTCCTACTTGCGCTTAACGTTTAAATTTGACTACGGAGAAATTAGACTTTGACTTATCTGTTGAAACTTCGTTGGGAGAAACCTTCATTACATCCACGGTTTATAAGTCTTGTTTGATTCAAATCGGTAACCGTACGTTACTTGTCGATCTTATTTCTTTGAAAATACTTGCATTTGATGTGATTCTAGGGATTGATTGGTTAACTACTCATCATGCAAAAATTAATTGTTTTCATAAGGTTGTTAGCTTTCACATTCCTAACCAACCTATTATGCGAATTCAAGCAACCAAACCATTAAAATCAATCATTGTCATCTCAAGCCATAAAGCTATTCGTTTATTGAAAAACGGATGTCAAGCTTTCTTAGCTCATGTCACGGATTTAAACAAAAATACGTCAGTTTTGAATGATATTTCTATTGTTAATAAATTTCCTGACGTATTCCCTGAAGAACTTCGGCTACCCCCCAGGCGTGAAATTGAATTTTATATCGACCTTGAACCCGGTACAAAACCCATTTCCAAAGCCCCATATCGAATGGCTCCTATTGAACTTCAGGAGTTAAAGACCCAGCTGCAGGAATTATTAGACATCGGTTTCATTCGTCCTAGTACTTCTCCTTGGGGTACTCCTATTCTATTCGTGAAGAAGAAAGATGGGAGTATGTGACTTTGTATTGATTATCGGGAGTTAAATCATGTCACCATCAAAAATAGGTACCCATTGCCACGTATTAATGACCTGTTTGACCAGTTGCAAGGTGCCAAATTCTTTTCAAAGATTGATCTTCGCTCCGGATATCACCAATTGAAGATTAGAACCAATGACATTCCAAAGACGGCTTTCAAAACTCGGTACGGGCATTATGAATTCTTAGTCATGTTTTTTGGATTGACTAATGCTCCTGATGCCTTCATGGATATGATGAACCAGTTATTCAAAGAATATTTGGATCACTTGTTGGTCGTCTTTATTGATGACATCCTTATTTATTCCAAAAGCCGTGAAGATCATGAGCAACACTTGAGGCTGATACTCCAAAAGCTTCGTGAAAACAAGCTTTATGCCAAGTTAAAGAAATGTGAGTTCTAGCTTGAGGAAGTAGCATTCCTTGCGCATATAGTATCAAGTTATGGAATATCTGTTGACCCAGCAAAGATTGAAGCCATTCAAAGCTGGGAGCAACCTAAATCAATGACCGAAGTACGTAGCTTTCTCGGCTTAGCTGGTTATTATCAGAGATTCGTAGAAGGGTTTTCTCGAATCGCTACCCCATTAACTCAGCTGACTTGAAAGGATAAAAAGTTTGGTTGGAGTGAAGAATGTGAGAAAAGTTTTTAAGAACTCAAGAGGAGACTCATTTCAGCACCTGTTCTGACAATACCATCTGGCTCGGAGGGATTTGTCATCTACAATGATGCTTTGGGCAAAGGGTTAGGATGTGTTCTCATGCAACATGGGAAAGTCATAGCCTATGCCTCACGACAACTCAAAGAATATGAGAGGAATTATCCCACTCATAATCTAGAGTTGGTAGCAGTCGTTTTTGCACTAAAGATTTGGAGACATTACTTGTATGGGGAGAAAGTGGATATCTTTACGGATCATAAAAGCCTCAAATATTTCTTCACTCAAAAAGAACTCAACATGTGACAACGACGTTGGCTTGAACTGTTGAAAGATTATGATCATACCATCCAATACCACCCTAGAAAAGCGAATGTGGTAGCTGACGCGTTGAGTAGAAGATCATATGCGGGTACGAGTGCAATATTGTCAACGCAAAGGCCCATTTTGTATGACTTACAAAGGATGGAGATAGAGTTAAAGACTCCAGGGACCCATGTGATGATGGCGAATATACGAGTAAAACCGAATTTAATCGATAATGTTAAAGTTGCTCAAGCTACAGACCTGGAGCTGATGCGTATAAGGAAGAAAGTGCAAGAAGGTGCTATGCCGGAAGCAAGAATCGATGAAGAAGGAATACTTCGAGTCAACTCCAGACTTTGTGTTCCTAACGACCCTGATTTAAAGTATAAAATCATGATGGAGGCGCACAACACACCGTTTGCAATCCATCTTGGGAGTACCAAAATGTGTCGTGATCTTCGTCATACATTTTGGTGGAGCAATATGAAGAGAGAGATAGCGTTGTTTATCTCAAGGTGTCTAACTTGTCAACGAGTCAAGGCGGAGCATCAAGTACCTAAGGGTCCATTGCAACCACTTGAAATTCCAGAATAGAAGTGGGAGACATTACGATGGATTTTGTTACTAGTCTTCCCAAGGTTTCTCAAGGCATAGATGCAATTTGGGTCATTATTAATAGATTGACCAAGTCTGCTCACTTCTTACCTATACGAGAAACTTATACACTTGAACGTCTTGCTCGTATGTACATAAACGAGGTTGTAAGATTGCATGGTATGCCAGTATCCATAGTTTCTGATCGAGACCCAAGATTCACTTCAAGATTTTGGGTTAGTTTGCAAAAAGCTATGGGCACGGATTTACGATTTAGTTTGGCATATCATTCTCAGACGGACGGACAATCAGAGAGGACTATTCAAACTCTTGAAGATTTATTAAAACTTTGTGTCCTTGACTTCAAGGGAAGTTGGGACAAGTTCTTACCGTTGGTGGAGTTTTCCTACAACAACAACTATCAAGCAAGTATTGGCATGGCTCCATCCGAAGCGTTGTATGGAAGAAAGTGTCGTTCTCCAGTATGCTGGGATGAGGTGGGTGAAGCAATGTTGTTGGGACCAGAGTTGGTACGTATTACTACGGAAAAGATTCAAACGATCCGGCAACGTATTAAAACCTCACAAGATCGACAAAAGAGTTATGTTGATCTTCATCGAAAGGACGTGGAATTCGATATTGGAGATCATGTGTTGTTACGTGTTGCTCCATGGAAATTAGTTACGAGATTTGGAAAGAGGGGAAAGTTCAATCCTCGATTCATTGGCCCATATTTAATCCTCGATCGAGTAGGAATTGTGGCCTATAGACTCGCTTTACCGCCAAGTATGTCTTGTGTTCATAACATTTTTCACATATCCATGTTACGTAAATATGTGGAAGACCCGAACCACATTACTGAGTTAGAACCGGACGAAATAGTGGAAGATTTAACGTATGAAGAGGTTCCTGTTCAAATCTTGGATAAGAAGGAACATATTCTACGCTCCAAGGTTATACCTCAAGTCAAAGTTTTGTGGAGAAACCACGATGTTGAGGAAATGACCTGGGAGTTAGAATCTGAAATGAAATCAAGGTATCCTTACCTCTTTAACATACCAGGTACGTACCCTAATTTTGATGGCGAAATTTCATAAGAAGGGGAGGTTGTAAGACCCCAACTTTTATGAATAAAGATGATTTTTCTATAAATTTCATTTTTGAATATTATGGAATGAATTTGATATAATGTTATAGTTGTGGATAATATTTATAAATTTTACAAAGTACGCAAGTTGTTATATAATATTCGATTGGTCGGGGAATATTCGTTTTAGCAGGGAATATTCGTATGACGGCACAATCATTGGTGGACCCCACAACGGAATTATTATCGGATTGAGAAAACAACAAAAATATTTTTATGAAAATAACAACGGAAGTTTTACCGTTAAGCTGTTGAAACACGGTTGCTAAAAGTAAAATGTCTGGCGCGTGGTTGCATAGTAGTACACGGTATTGATTATTGATGCTTACGTGAGAAGTCACTCGGTTTTGTTCAATTATTGCTCACGATAATTATTGCATAGTATCTCACGTTATTTGATTCAATTATTGTCGATATTTTATATATTATTAAATCAATAATTGAGATAACAAAGTTATTAATATTATTATTTGCAATATTAACGATGTCTAGAAGTTACATCGAGGAGAGGTTTGGTCACCTAATCAAGGCGCCAATTGGGAGAAATCCTTATTAGAAAGCCCCTCTTTCACGGGAATGACACAGTCGATTAATAGTGTGAATTATAATAATGATGATGAATTTTGTTTTATTATTATTATAAATATAATAAAGCAGAAAACTTTTTATATAAAATGTAATACTTTTTATAAAGTTTTATTTTATTTGATTATAAATAGAATATAATATATTTTATTATGCATAGTGTTTGCATAGTACTTGCATAGTGTTTGTATAGTAAAATTTTTTTATATAAAAGCAGAATACTTTTATAAAGTTATTTGTTTTATTTGATTATAAATAGAATATATTATATTTTATTATGCACAGTGTTTCAGATAGTGCTTGTATAGTGTTTGCATAGTAAAATCTTTTTATATAAAACAGAATACTTTTATAAAGTTATTTATTTTATTAGATTTTAAATAAAATATATAAATATATATATATAGAATATATTATATTTTATTGCATAGTATCCTTTCCATTCTCCTATAAATAGGATGCTTAGTTAGAATTAAAAACACACCAGAAATTCAGAAAATTCTTCTTCTATAATCTTGTGCGTATTTCTTTAGAGTTTTAAGAAGCTTTGAGCGTAGAAAACAGTATAAGTTTTCTTCAAGAATATCCTCGCCTTACCAATCGGAATACTCTTCTTTCTAAGGTAATGGGTATTATTCTTTCGTATTTATGAAGAGAATTATTTTCTTTCAATACTCGTAAGAGCTGTTATTCCATTCTTTATTATTATGTTGGAATAACCTTGTCACATCTGGGCACCGCATACATGGTGAAATTCTTCTATTATTCCATGCTTTATTATTCTGTTGAAATAACCTATCTGTGCGGTCTATCGCATGCCTGGTGAATTCTGTTATTATTCCATTCTTTATTATTCTGTTGGAATATCCTGTCTATGCGGTCTATCGCATGCCTGGTGAATTTTGTTGTTATTCCATTCTTTATTATTCTGTTGGAATATCTTGTTTGTGCGAATTACGTATGATCTAGTTTCATTCTTTATTATTCTGTTGGAATATCACCGCATATGCGGTTTACTGTGACACAGTTCCATTCTTTATTATTCTGTTGGAATAACTGCATGCATGCGGATTACGACGCTCGGTGAATTCTTACATTATTCCATTCTTTATTATTCATTGGAATAACTTTTGCCTACATGTGGATTACGCATGCATGGTGAATGATCCTTCGTATTCATTCCTTATTAAATTGTGAAAATGATCTGTCTACATGGATTACCGCATGGCGGGCGAAAATCCATTTGCAGTTTCATATATTCTATTATATTCAGTTGGTTAATGTTTTGGCTTCTATACTCCATGAAATTAGTAGAATATCCTGGATATTTGCGCTTCATCCAGTACTTTTTCATGGAAATATTCTTCTGAGCATTCTTGAATTTTACTCTATAAAGAAGTATCATGTTGACAATTTGGACGTTATTGATTTTTGGATAAACTAAAATTTTAAATCTTTAAAATTTATCCTTAAACTTGTTTTATTGAATTATTATGTCATTGTCATCATCCTCATGTTTATATTGTGATGAAAGTCATCTTTGGCTTACGTGCATAGATGGACTTGGTATGATTATGATCAGGGATCATTCGGTATAATCATGACATGTAATGTTATAAATGATGTGGTAAAAGTCCTCAGTAGCCAGTAGTGCATTGATGGACAATTTTTGGTATGATCATGACCAGGGATTATTCGGTATAGTCATGACCATTGATGATTTAATGAATATCCTTGGCCTGTAGTGCAGTGATGACTCGATGATGTGGTTTATTTATTAAGCTGGGTCTCATCGATAAAAATTGATGAAAACATTTTAAATCGTAGAAGATAGTAGATATCATGCTCTACTTGACTCTTTTAATTGATTGTTTATTCTGCTGCAGTTAAACTTGATGTCTATTGTATTTTATCAGTTTAACATTGTTGAAGGCTAACGATAATTTATTCTGCATTATCTTAGTTATAATATTTCTTACTGGGCTAGTTGAGCTCACCCTTTTGCTTTCATTATTCTCTTCAGGAAATGAGAACGCAGTAGGGACTAGTCGGGGAACGGAGTGATGGTCCAGATGATAACATTAGTAGTCCTCACTATTCTATGAAATAGTGTGATAATAAATGTATTGAGGACTTATTTTGAGTTTGAATACTGTATAGAAGATAATATTTGTATTAAAACTCACGACCGTATGTCAGTATATTTAAGATTGTATTCAGATTACGTCTTTATGTATTTGGCGACTCAGAATAGGTGATGTATACCTATTTTGGGGGCGTCACATGTGTATTAAGTGAAGGTTCTCGAAGTTGGGGAATAATGTGTAAAGTTTATTGTATAAAAACCTTATGTTTATATCTTCCGCAATAGTTATAGAATTAGTATAGCAGATCCGTGGTGATTCGGGACCCGAATTTGGGGACATTACAGTTGGTATCAAAGTTGTTGGTTATGAACTTTATGTAAGAATACCTGAGACCAATAACCACTGTGACGCCCCCAAAATAGGTATACATCACCTATTCTGAGTCGCCAAATACATGTTATAGAATACAAATACAATCTTTAATATACAACAAGAAAGCTGTGAGTTTTAATACAAATATTATCTTCTAGACAATCTCCACTCTCAGAATAAGTCTTCATTGCATTTATTATCACACTATTTAACGTAATAGTGAGGACTACTAATACTATCATCCGGACTATCACTCCGCTCTCCCGACTAGTCCTTTGCCACGCTCTCATTTCTGAAGAGAATAAAATGTGGTGAGCTCAACTAGCCCAAGAAGAAATATTACGACTAAGATAATGCGTAATAAATTATCATTAGTCTTCAACAATGTTAAACCGATAAAATACAATAGACATCAAGTTTAATCGCAATGAATATGCAATCCATTAAAAGAGTCAAGTGGATAATAAAATCTACTATCTTTTATGATTTAAAAGGTTTTTCATCACTTTTATCGTTGGGACTCAACTTTAATAAATAATCCACATCATCCCCGCACTACGGCCAAGGATATTCATTTAAATCACGACCACAAATTATCCATGTATTACGGGCCAAGGATATTTGTGTATTCATCAATGGTCATGATCATGCCAACAATCGTCCATCAATGCACTTCTAGCCAACGAGGACTTTTACCACATCATTTGTAACATTACGGTCATGATTATACCGAAGAATAATCCTGGTCATAATCATACCAAGTCCATCTACGCACTCTGAGGTGCCACGAGATGACTTTCAAAATAATATAAACATGAGGATGATGACAATGATATAAGAATTCAATAAAACAAGTTCAAGAATTAATTTATTCAGGGAACTAATAACGTCCAAATTGTCTACATGATACTTCTTTGTAAAGTAAAATTCAAGAATGCTCAGAAGAATATTTCCATGAAAAGATACTGGATGAAGCGCAAATATCAAGAATATTCCACTAATTTCATGGAGTGTAGAAGTAGACCCTGAACTCTCTCCACGTTATCGTTTTGATGCTGGTTTAGGTGCAATTGGATTTGATTGGATGAGCTGCAAGCTAATTTCTCCCCCAAACTTCACTCAAGCAAATCGCCAAACACTTGGCGTGCTAGACTTGCAATACCCCCAAACTTTTTTAATAGCACTTCAAGTATGGTGATAGGTGATGAGAATTTGCAAGAACTAACTACTTACTCGTAGTGTATTACAACTTGGTTGATTCTCCCCTCCCTTTTTGCTGTCAAAAATTCGCCGAAGAAGAACCCTAACCTTGAGCTACTGAACTGGTATGAATTTAGGTGGTTATAGTATGTTATGAGGGTATGGATTTATAGAGAGGAGGTAATGTAGAGAGTTGTGGGTTAAGGTAATGGGAAAGTGGTACATGTTTTTTTCCCTTGATATAACAATAAAAACAGCCCCCTAATGGTTCCATCACCATATTTAGTAGGAAGTAGCCAACGAGTTCGTCTTTCGTCAGTGTAAACCTAAAACCCGACGGTATATCCTCTATTTTATTAAGCAATTCCATTGCAATAATATCTATATTTGTATCTCTCTCTTATTACTTCTATCGCTCTTAGTATATACTCTCGTTTATATATTTCAATATATAATTTATATTAATTAAGTGGAGAAGCTAGTCAATTCAAAGCATATATTTATATAGGAAAGTTAGGGTTACAACCGTGTAAAAACTAAAAAAAAAATTAATTCTAAGTCAAATAGGATATGACCTACATAAGCTAAAATTAGGAGAGATTCAATTAATTATTTTTGTAACAACAAAATTAATAAAAAAAAAGATGTTAAATAAAACAATAGGATAGGAAAGTTAGGGTTTTCATACAAAAAGTTAAATCTAATTCATTTAGGAAATGACCCACGTAAGCCAATCAGTTAATTAACAAAGTAGTGAGAAAATTATTACAATAAAATAATTAGTGGGTCTGTAATTCAGTTTTGATGTTGGCTGTGTATATCTTGACTGCGTACGTGTAACTTGTTAGCTCAAGAGATGTAAAATATCTATAATTCATGTTATCTTAGATTTGAATATTGTAGAAAACCCAGCTTTGAAAGAGAGAAAAATAATGAAGAACATATTTTTGTTTTAATGTACTACTTTACAACTTATAATTACAATCTATTTATATTAACGCAATGCGAAAATATAAAGCTATCTCTAATTGTTTGAGGTTACAAAACAAGCTATCTATGATAGCTCAACAATGTCCTATTTTACACATGTGATTAATAAATTATAACTAACTTAATTTGTCATTTTATCACAATATTGTTGTGTAACTAGTACAATATTTGGAATTATTAAAAATGACATTAATAGGGACCGCTTGTGGTCGCTCTTTTTTTATTTATATGGCTGTATTAGTGACCGTAAAGCAGCTGCCGTTAATAATTGGTCACAGCTAACCTCCCCGTCAACATTTGCTCAAAATTCTGGTGTCAAAATTACATCAGCGACCGTTCAGCGACTGCATATGGTCACTGAGATTAACTAGCGACTAGATTAACTCGCGGTCGCTACTAGCGGTCGCTATTGCTAGCTTTAGCGACCAGAAATGATGGACGTTGAAAGTCTTGGTCGCTGTTGGACAATTTTCTTATAGTGCTTGATCGACCATCAAATGATTCCTTTAGCCCCTCAAACTTTTTGATTCATCCTAGTAATATGACAAATCACATAATTGTCATAACCACTAGAAATATTAATGTTTAGCTGCGCTTTCTTCAAAAAATCCATATCTAAGGAGTATTCGTACATGATCCAATGTTCTTTACCTCCACGATTATCCTTCAACAACTCAAATGTCAACATTTTTTCCACCCAATAATCTCATCATTAAACTTGATCAATTTAGGACTAGTTTGACCATGCCACTTGTCGCGCTTGCCACTTCTAATGACATACTTTCCGTTCTTCTTTTTTTATGTTAAATCTTTCCGTTCTTCTTCAACTTAGTGAATGCATAAAATTGTGTCTTCTTATTATTCGCGGCCAATTGGTCGTTAAGTTTTGACTAATCTTGATTATCCGTCAATATATTTCACGGAGCATCATCGTATATGTTTTTTTCCCTTGATATAACAATCAAAATAGCCCCTAATGGTTCCATCACCTTATTTAGGAGGAAGAAGACGAAGAGTTCTTCTTCTGTCGACGTAAACCTAAAACCCGACCGTATATCCTCTATTTTATTAACCAATTCCATTGCAATACTATCTATATTTCTCTCTCTTATTACTTCTATCAGTCTTAGTATATACTCTCGTATATATTTCAGTATATTAATTAAGTGGAGAAGCTAGCCATCTAAAGCATATATTTGTATAGGAAAGTTAGAGTTACAACCGTACTAAAACAAATTCAATTCTAATTTAAATAGGATATTACCTACTTAAGCTATAAATTAAGAGAGATTCAGTTAATTACTTTTGTAAGGACCGAGAATTTTATATGATTATATATATTTTTTTTTATGAATAAATTTTTTTAGGAATTACTTTGAGCATATGAGTGAATATGTGATATGAATTTAGTAAGTTAGTTAATTTATTTATTTTAAGTTAACTAAGAAAATGGAAAGGAGGCCAAAATAAATAATTAATCATGTTGAGAAAGTGAAAGTAAGATAAGATTATGTCATAAATTAACATAGCTTGAATGTTGACCTTGAATGGTAAATGAAAAGATTTATAATCATTAAGTGGTTAATTAGTATTACTAATATAAAGTGATGTTGACCTTGAATGGTAAATGAAAAGATTTATAATCATTAAGTGGTTAATTAGTATTACTAATATAAAGTGGATAAATATGTGTAATAAATTTATCAAGCCAATTAGGGCTAATTGAGTTAATGGATTAGTGGAACAAAAGGAAAGCTAAGAAATAAGAATTTATTTAGCTTATGTTGTTAACTAACTAAGCTTTAGATGAAAAATCTTGTGACCTAATTATATATTAGGCATGAGAATTAAATAACCTAAGGATTATATTTATTTGAGAATCATAGTATTTAAATTATATACTAAAAAATTAACTGAAGAGATTTATTTGTATATCTGAATTATTTTAAACCTAATTAAAGCATGTCTAATTGGGTTATATAATTAAATCTATTTTAGTAATTATTTAATGTCCAAAGTAAGTGGACTAGGAACCCTAAATAAATAAGTAGGATAAGATAAAATTAATGTGTTGGACCTATGCTAATTTATATGGCCCAAACAATTTAATGGAGAGCCCAAACAAATAATAGAAATGGCCCAAACTTTGACCCAAATTATGGTGGATCTTCTAGATAATAAAATGAGCAAATAAGGAAATTAAAGAAAATCAAAATGGAAGAAAAATTAGGAGAGTGGATGGGTGTAGTAGGAGAGCACATGAGAGCATTTAATTTTTTTCCACCTTACAAACCTAGCTTACTAACTCTCCTAGCCTAATTAAAAATAAATCCTAGCTTGAGATTTGGAAAGATTGCAAGTGATATTGGACGATTTGGGAGATATGCATAAACATATAAATGTTATATGTATAATTTTTACTGACTATAAATAGCCCCTCTCATATTTAGAAATAAGGTTTACTTCATTCACTTTCTTTATTCTTCCAAAAGCTTAGAGCAAAATAGAAAGAGAAAGAAAAATAGAGAGGCAGCCGTGAGTTTAAGGGAGAAAAAGATAATAGTGTTTTGTCTTTTCAAAATTCATTTCATATATTGGAAGAAGAAAGAGAAGAACATCTGGTATAAAAATTTCTAAACCCTAATTAGATTCATGATTTCTTATGGTTATTTTTGATAAAATGATGAACTTATGTTTCTAAACCCTGGAGTACTAGATCTACATGTTTTATGGTGTTTCATGTTTAGATCGTACAATTTTTGGAGTTGTTAAGCTTAGTAATAAAAAGGAAACAAAAATAGTTTTAGGGTTAGAAAACCCTAATTTTTATCCTACTTTGAAGCTCTACCATTTGAAATCTATAACATATTTTTGAGATCCGTCAAAGAGATATGTTAGATCCATAGGTTAGTTGTTAAACTCAAGTGGTAGCCCTCAAAAATATTAAACGAGCGAACCGTGACATCATTTTTCCCAAAACAATCCAGCCGGGTAACAAAACTGGAAAAATCAAAAACTGTTCTGGCCAGTGTAGATACTCAAAATTTTACATTCCTGTTGCTAACCCTACAGGAGGGTAACATCATCTTCCAGAGATAACCATGGAAGTTAAATCAGTATCAATCCCGGAGACAACACCGAGAGATCAAGTTTTCAATCTCAGAGATAGCCTCGAGAGACTCAGTTTCAATCCCGGAGATAACCCTGGGAGATTCAGTTCCAACCTCAGAGATAATCCCGAGGGATGCAGTCCAAATTCCGGAGATAACCCCGAAAAAGTTAGTTTCAACCCCGAAAACAACCCTGGGATACTCAGTTCAACCCCGGAAGGTCAAGCACACCTCAGAGATAACCTCGAGGACATTCAGCATCCACAACAGCCCAATCTCAGAGATAACCTTGAGACATTACTGCTACATCTGCGCAAAGCCGGAAATAACCCCGGTGAGGGGCAAAATCATCATTTTTCCACCTCAATATTACATTCACGCCGTCTTAACACATTTTAATCCACATTGCGTATCAAGGTGTCCCACAAGAAGCATAGCTCAAATCTCGAGTGACAACTATAAAAGATAACACAATAGATAGAATTGGAGACTTGGAGATCTGGTCATGGACCCATCTTCTCGGCTTCGTACAACCTCTAATCCCATGTCATTTTGTAGCTATCGACAACTGCATTCCAAAAAGGTACAACACTCCTTTATCGAATGCCCGGATTGAAAGTTGTGAAGGTTCGAGAGGACATCACGTAGCCAAAGTGCACGTAGTTCAAGACGATGGGACCCACATGGCCCGAGGCAACCCGGGAACTCGCAGGTAGACCCGCGGCCATCGGGTCTTTAAATATGAGCTCTTGGCAGCTTATTTAAAAAAAAAGAAAAGAGAAAACTCTGTCCATTTGAACTTGTAACCACTACTAGAGTGCTATACACTGAGTGATTCTTCTTTCTAAACACTTTTAAGCTCGTGTTTTGTAATATACTGAAGTTTAACCGATGGAAACCGAGTTTTCAAGCAACAAAAGCTATCTGAAGTCTTCTTGGTAGCCCACTGTCAGATTTTTAAGCTTTTTACTACTTTTATATATATATATCTACTAACGTTGAGAGTTACGTTGTGTGGATATGCCCGGATCATCGATCCGCGGCTTTTTATTGCTTTTATATATATATATATATATATATATACTTATATATATAATGACGAACTCGAATGAGCCCGGATAGAATATCCGGTACGTTTACTACCTTTCATATATATATATATATATATATATATATATCGCTTTTATATAAATATCTGCTTTAACTATGACGCCCCCAAAATAGGTTTACATCACCCATTCTAAGTCGCCAAATACATGGTACAGAAATCAAATACAAACTTCTTTCATACAATACGATAAAAGCGTAGCTGAGAGTTTTTACACGAATATTGTCTTCTAGACAATATCCAAACTCAAATGGAGTCCTCATTACATTTATTATCACACTAAATAGTGAGGACTACTAAAACAACCATCTCGGACCGTCACTCCATCCCACGACTAGTCCCGGCTACGTTCTCATTTCCTGAAGAGAACAATGAAAGCGAATGGGTGAGCTCAACCAGCCCAGTAAGAAATATTATGACTAAGATAATGCAGAATAAATTATCATTAGCCTTCAATAATGTTAAACTAATAAACAATAAACATCAAGTTTAACAGCAGCGGTAAGTTTTGTACAATCCTTAACTGAAAAGAATCTATGTACAAGGACATAGAATAGTGTGATCAAACTTGTTAAGTTGATCTTTATCCTGTCTGCATATGTAATAGATAGAGTCGTTGTAAAGAAACTACTCTACAGAATAGAAGTATTGACAATAGAGTAATCTACATGTGCTTAAAGTGAAACTTGATTCATATATATTCAGGGGCGGAGGGGGGGTCCATGGCCCCCCCTATTGCTAGAAATTTTTTTATGTACTAGGGAGGGTCCAACTTGAAATTCGGGAAGTCCGGGGGGTCCGAGGTGCGCTAAGAAGAAGAAGAAAGGGGAAGAAAAAAAAGTAATTTTTTTTTATAACTTAGGATTGGGTTGTTTGACTTGTTTCAGAACTAGCCCACACAAAGAAAAATATTTCTCATGTAGTCATGTTCGTATGTATTTTTTTCTAAAAGTCATGATGGCCCATTAAGCCACTAAAGTCAACATATTACATATGTGATATTACCAAATAACAAAACTGCCACCACAAGTCCACAATTCGAAATGTAAATAGAAAGCAGAGCCACTTGAGCACGGAGGAATTGTTCATTCATGCGGTCTTTGCCTCGCTTGGAGAGTGGAGACCCAGCGCCACGCTACTTTGCTGGCGCTTCTGCCATCTGCCGCAGGTGCCTGACGCCAATCGACTCCATCACTCCAACTTCTAAGGTTAGGTTCCAACATTTTTTTGTTTGATTTTTGTTCTTTAATTTCTGACTAAAAATAGGGCTTTTCTTTGATTTATAAACCAAAATTGATATATTTCCGTTAATTCTAAGTGGGTTTTGTTACCAAATTTGGTTGCATTCATTCTAACTTCTAAATAGGTTTCACTTATTTGAATTTAGGGTTTCAATTGCTAATTTTGTGTTTCAATTTGTAATTGATTTTTTTGTTTCAATTGAATTTGAGGAACTAATTGAAATGTTGAATTGCTTATGATTTATAATTATGATTTTGTTGAATGTTGAATTACTTGTGATTTAGGAATATGGAAAAATATTTTCAACGAACTAAGAGGTCGTTCACAACAACTACGTCACAAAACTCACAACCACAACCACAACCACAATCAGAATCACAATCACAATCGCAACCACAACCGATTGAGCCGTTATGTGAGGATGTTAATGATATTATTGGTGATCCGGGATTACGCAAATGCATCAACGAGTACGAGCCTCGGATTAGAGATGAAGTTAGAAGAAAATATGTGCAAATGGGCCCTTGTCAACCAATTTCTAATGTTTATCCGAAAATAAAAATAGGGGATAGAATGAGGGCTTTCCAATTTGATTGGTTCAAGAAATGGGAGTGGTTGGAATATAGCATTTCTAAAGATGCCGCATTTTGTTTTTGGTGTTATCTTTTTGGGGATAAAAAAGTTAGAGATGAGGTATTTATAAAAAAAGGATTTCGAAATTGGAAGAAAGCTTCAGAGAAATTTGGGGACCATATCGGAAGTGAAGGAAGTGCACACAACAATGCCCGGATTTAATATTTTGCTTTCAAAGATCAAAGGCAAAGTGTGACACGGAAGATATCTTCTAGAACACAAGTATTAAATGCCGCCTATCGCTTTTCGGTTGGATGAGAAGTGTGGATGTTGTTCGATTGCTTCTAACATCTGGGTTGGCTTTTTCGTGGGCATGATGAGTCGACACACTCGCTAAATAGAGGTAATTTTCTTGAAATACTTACTTGGCATAGCTTGCGTTGTGATGAAGTTGGCAAAGTAGTTAAAGAGAATGCACCTGCAAACCATCAACTTACTTCTCCTGATATTCAAAAACAAATTGTTAGTGCTTGTGCATCAGAAACAACAAAAGCTATTATTGATGATATTGGTGATAAATGCTTTACTTTATTGATTGATGAGGCTCGAGATAGTTCAGTAAAAGAGCAAATGGCCGTTGTTTTAAGATATGTAAACAACAAGGGAGAAATTTTAGAACGGTTTGTTGGAGTTGTTCATGTTAAAGACACCACCGCACTTTCTTTGAAAAATGCCATTCATAATTTTTTTGCTAAATATGGATTATCAATCTCACAAATTAGAGGTCAAGGATATAACAGGGCTTCTAACATGCGGGGTGAGCTAAATGGTTTGAAAACTCTGATTTTGAATGAAAATCCATGTGCAAGATATGTTCATTAATTTTCTCACCAAATTCAGTTAGTTGTTGTGGTAAATGCTCAAGTAAACCAATTCATTTGCAACTTTTTTGAATATGTGGCTTTGATAACGAATACGATTGGGGCTTCTTGCAAAAGAATGGATGAACTAAGACAAAGACAACATGAAAATATGGTGGAGCGTTTAGAAAAGGGTGATATTTCCACAGGAAGAGGTTTGAATCAAGAAACTAGTTTAGCTCGGCTGGGTGCTACACGTTGGGGTTCACACTACAAAACAATTGTTCGTCTTCTATCTATGTGGTCATCAGTGGTTGAAGTTCTTGAATATATATGAAGATGGGACAGAATCCAAAAGTAAAGGCATTGTTGTGGGCTTGATCGATAAGATGGAAACATATGAGTTTGTATTCATTGCTCACTTGATAAAGGTAGTGTTGGGGTTGACAAATATTTTGTCACGTTTTTGCAACAAAAAGATCGAGAATATTGTAGAGGCCATGAATTTGGTTGTTACTACCAAGAGACAATTGCAACATCTCGGGGAGAATGGATGGGATGATCTATTAGGAGATGTGAACAGCTTTTTGTTCGAACATAATATTAGCATCCCTAATATGGAAGATAATGTTCGAGTGCCGCCGTTGCTGTAAACACACATACTTTCATCACTTTCGAGTTGAGATATTTTGTCGGTATTCAATTGTTTTCTCTATTTATACTTCTAATTATGTTTTGAATATAGAAGTAATTTTATTTTATATTTTTTAGGTTGTTGATCGTATTAGTCAAGAGATGGATAATCGTTTCACTGAGACGAACACGGAATTGCTCTTGTGCATAGCATATCTTGATCCTAAGAATTCGTTCTCCAATTTTAGTTTTTCAAAGTTAGTTCGACTTGCAGAACTATATCCACAAGACTTTTCAATGGATGATCGAATGGAGCTTAAAGAACAACTAAAGATGTCGATTTCTGAAATGAGAGGAAATGCAAGATTTTCTAAACTAGAAAATGTTGGAGAACTTGCAACTAATATGGTTGAGGTGGGATATCACACTACTTTTCATTTAGTATATCTTCTTATCAAGTTGGCTTTAGTTTTTGCACATGATGCACTGCTAGTGTGGAACGAGTATTTTCTGCGATGAATATTGTTAAGACAAATTTGCGCAACAAGATGGGAGATGACTTTCTCACCGACTGTTTGGTGTGCTATGTCGAGAGAGATATTTTTAGGCGCATTGATAATGAAGTGATTATCCAACATTTTCAGAATATGAGAACTCGCAGGTTGGATTTACCGCCTTTACGGTCCGAACTCCGAAGAGAGACTCCGTCGTTCTAGTACCGTTACCGGTTCAACAGTCAACAATGTGTTTCAATTTGTAATTGATTTTTTTTGTTTCAATTGAATTTGAGTAACTAATTGAAATGTTGAATTACTTGTGATTTAGGATTATGATTTTGTTGAATGTTGAATTATTTGTGATTTAGGAATATGGAAAAAAAAAATCAACGAACTAAGAGGCCGTCGAAAAAAAAATTACATGCATAATCCGGACCCCCCCTGTTGAAATCCTCTGGCTCCACCACTGTGTATATTTGTACAAGGAAGTTTTGTAAAGTCCTTCAAAAGGATTGATGTATAAGGACTTGGATTAGAAAGATCAAATAATGTTAGGTTGATCTTATGATAATTAATCTGATGTATAGACAATAGGAAATTATGATCGTAAAGTTACTCTACCAGTTCAAAAAATGGTGATACTTCGCAGAATCAACTATGTTCATACAGCATCAGAAGATCTCAGAGTTCACTCCATCTCACAGACAGAGAATCAGCTCGTGAAGTGAACAAATGATCTCAAAGTTGCAAGGCTATCATAGAGCTGCAAAAGGAGTCAAAGAAGTTGTTAAACATCATCTGACAAAGTCGATCAACTTGCTAAGTAAATCAATGGATTACAAAGTAAAGATTGCTCAACAAAAGGTGATTATAAAATACTCCAAGCAGATACTGAATAAAAGTAACATTGAAAGATAACTGCAAGATCTTTCAGTAAAAATCAAGATCGTAAAGTCAGATTCAAAATAGTATAACAAAATGTGAAGCGCTGACTACACGAGTTAAAGGAGATCACTAAGCTCAGTTTGTGCCATGTATATAAAGTGAAAATTTCTTAAGAAGAGGTATGTGGTAAGAGAATATACTTTGATGATATCTAGGTATACTTCTCAAAAGAAGAGATCTCCAAAAGAAATCTAAAGGTCACAACTGCAAGAATATTCTACCTAATCTGAGAGCTCAGAACAGATCGTAGAGCAATCAGAAGTTTGTATAGAAGCAACCAGTACTTGAGAATGAAGAAGAACAACTCACTCAAAAAGTTGTTATATATTGACTTTGCAAGATAGCTGAAGTATTAAGAAAACGAAGAAGAATCTGCTAAGCAAATCCAAGCCTTATGCAGCAATCAGAAAGCAGAAAAGAAGATAAGGTTGTAGCAGTAGTAAGGATACAGGATATAAGACTACGACATCCCTCACTCTACTATTAACAGTCAGAAGAATAAAAGACCAGAAAAGCTCAAGAAGAATGTAAGGCTTGATCCTACGATTCGTGTAGCAACAAATTGTAAGGTATATGTCAGGTTTGATAATGAGACTTACAAATGGAACTTTGCAAGAAGATGATCTCTAGGTATCAGAAGATGTATTTATGAAAGGAAACAAAGATATGTCTACTGCCTAGTTGGCTTATCATAAGAAAGTTTTCTGAAAAGCTAGAAAGGATATTGATTAATGTAACAAATCCTAAGTCAGAAAGTACACCGACACAGAGCCACAGAAAGTCAACATCAGAGATATCAAAGTATCTAAGCATTAAATGCTCCAATGGATACTTCTAAATGGGAAGATTTCAAAGTAGTATAAAAGACAACATCTTTCAAAAGAAGAAGATGATGAGCACTGAACATCAATACAAAAGGAAAGATCATTATCATAAATGAACATTGGGCTGAACAAGAGGAAAACTTAGAGTAAGGACAACTCTACGAGTAGAGAAATGGTCAAAGTTGCCAAGCCCAAAAGAGAAGGAGATTAAAGTTAATCTTGGTAGCATCTAATCAAATACAAAAAGCTGATGAGCACAAGGAAGGGTTGAAAGAAATTAACAATTATTATAATTAATTCATTTTAACATTTGTGAATTTGAGGGCATATTAACTAGGGAAGGTAAAAGATATTTTATAACATTTATAGATGATTGCTTTAGACACACTCAAGTTTATTTGTTAAGGACTAAAGATGAAGCTTTAAAAAAATTTAAAATCTACAAGGCTGAAGTTGAAAATCAATTAGATTGAAGAATTAAAATTCTTAGATCGGATAAAAGAGAAAAATTCTTCTCTTATAATGATTTTTTGAGAGAATTATGATATAATTCATTAAACTACAACCCTTTACAGTCCTCAACAAAATGGAGTGACGGAACGAAAAAATAGAACATTTAAAGAAATAATTAATACATTACTTCTTACTTCTAAAAATTTATTGGGGGGGGGGGAGCATTAATGACTGTTTGTTATATACTTAATCGTATACCCTTTAAGAAAACTCATATTGCACCTTATGAATTGTTTTCTCTTGACCATTTAAAGGTGTGGGGATGTAGGGCATTAGTAAGGTGAGCTGATCCTAAATGGCCTAAACTTGGAGTTAAAGAAATGGAGTGTGCTTTTATAGGCTATGCACAAAATAGCAAAGCCTATAGATTTTTTTATCATGAAATCCACTTATTCTGTTAGCCAAAATATAATTTTGGAGTTTAGAGATATTGAGTTCTTTGAGACTTCATTCTTTAGGAAAAGGTCAAGAGAAGACACTGATAAAGATGATCAATGAAAAATTCATCATAAAACAAATGATGAAATGAAACTTACTATATCTACTAAAGAAATAGAACCAAGAAGAAGTAAAAGAACAATAATAGAAAAATCTTATGTCCTTGATTTCTACATGTACTTAATAAAAGGAAACATAGATGATATTATTTCTTCTTGTATTTTTGTAACTGAGCATGATTCTAGTAATAGATATTCACTATCTTTTAGAGAAGTTATGACCTATCTAAATTTAGGTTTTTGGTAAGAATCCATTAGTGATGAAATGGATTCTATCACGGGTAGGTGGAAACAAGACTTAAGTTTTGGTAGATTTACCTCCTGTTGTACACCTATTGACTGTAAATGAATCTTTAAAAGGAAAAGAAAATCAGATGAATCCATAGATAAATATAAAGCTAGTCTGGTAGCCAAATGTTTTAAGCAAAAGGAACGAATTGATTACTTTGATACATATGCTCCAGTAGCAAAAATCAGTACCATTAGATTATTAATTGCATTAGCTTCAATTCATAAACTTGTTATACACCAAATGAATGTTAAAATTGTTTCTCTAAATGATGATTTAGAAGATGAAGTTTATATGGAACAACCAGATGAGTTTGTTTTGAAAGACCAAGAAAGAAAAGTTTGTAAACTTGTTAAATCTTTATATGACCTAAAACAAGTACCTAAGCGATGACATGAACAATTTGACCAAAAGATTGTTTTCAATGGATTTAACATAAATGAATCGGATAAATGTGTTTATTCTAAGTTTAGTAAAAGTCGCGACGCCCCAAAATAGGTATACACAACACCCATTCGAAGTCGCCAAATACATGGTACAAGAAGCAAACTACAACTTCATAATAATACAAATGTCGTGTGAAATACGACAAATATATATCTGTGAGTTTAAATACAAATATTATCTTCTAGACAATATCTATACTCAAATAAATCCTCATCACATTTATTGATACATTATTTTACAAAAATGGTGAGGACTACTAAACAACTCTCTCTAGAACCTTCATTCCATACCCCGACTAAGTACTCGCTACATTCTCGCCTCCCGAGAAGAAAAATGGAACAACAAGGAAAAGGGTGAGCTCAACTAGCCCAAGAAGAATATTATGACTAAGATAATATACAACAAATTATCGTTAGTCTCCAACAGGAAAAAATCGATAGAATACAATAGACAACAAGTTTCAGATCAATATTCGCAATGAAATAATAATTCATGTAAGAGTTACGTAGAGAATGAAATCTACTATAATCTATGAATTTAATACCCATCATCAATATTTTATCCTCGTAACATCAATCAATATTCATCTCAAATCAAATATTCATCTTTGCACTACAGCCAAAGATATTCATCAATCCATTCATGTTCATCTCAACACTGCTCATCTTTGCACTAAAGGCCAAAGATATTCATCATCGGTCATGTTCATTTAAAAGCTCATCTTTCACTACGGTGCAAAAAGATATTCATCGATCGGTCATGTTCATTTAAACACCGCTCATCTTTGCACTACAGCCAAAGATATTCTTCAGAAATCATTCATCTTTGCACCACAGCCAAAGATATTCAATAATATCATCATTTAAGACCGAGGATGATGAAAAAATATTTTAAAGAACGAATCCGGTGAAACAAAATGACAAGGATTAAGGATTAAGGATTCGTACTTTGTTTTATCCATGTCCAACAATACCTCAAAAATAATCATAGTGGTGTAAAATTCAAGAATGATCAAAACATGGATACAATCAAAGCTAGTATCCGTAATAGATATTTTGGACTTAAAAGAAGAAATTTTATTTTTCGATGAATAGTGTCAGATACGTGAATAGGTCAGATACGTGAATAAGGCCAGATACGTGAATAAGAATCTCGACACCAAAAGATAGAAATTCCACAAAAAACATCTTCACGCTTCGCTTAATAGTACTCGTGAATAGTAACTCGTGAATAGTAACTCATGAATAGTAACTCGTGAATAGTAACTCATGAATAGTAACCCCGACATGAAAAAGTTCCAAATTTGATAAAAACTTCATATCAATATTTCAAAGATAATGATATCAAGAAATAATATCATTACGAAAAAAAATAATATCCCTTACCTCAAAGAATCAAGATTTCTAAGGAAAGGCTCAAGTGATGCCGAATGAAACTTGTAATCGAACAAAGAACTCTCAAAGTATCTAAATACTCACAAAATACGCCAATAATATAGAGAGAAAGAGAGAAAACTTTGTTTCGTGTGATTTTCAATTCTAACTTAAATTTCTATTTATATAGAAAATGTTTAAATTACCAAGGCATTTGAACTGCTACACCGATGGCTTTTTACTCGCTACTATTGCCACCCACCACATTTGAAATAAAATTCAGCACATTTTTTTCACCAACCACAAGTGGGGCCCACTCAATTCTAGAATTTTCCACCAAAATCAATTATAACCCTAATTTCCTAATCAAACACCTCTTAAAATTTATAACAAATCATTCGCTCATTTTTAACGGCTCAAAATTTGTGGGATATACTCAACTTATATATGTATAACATATCCAAAAATTACAACGATCCAACTATTCGGATTAAATATTATAACTCACACAATAAAGCTATAATAACACCGATTTGATCTTTTAATACCTCCAATCCGACAAAATACAAATAAAACATCTCAAAGATTAATTCCTTCATTAATAACCACATAAATAAATCCATCATTTATATTCATATAAAATAAATATTTCCTTATCATATGAATCAATAATTAATTATTCACAAATAATATTACATAATCACAATTATGACAACCAGCCGCTCCTCAGAAAGAGGGGCTTTCCAATAAGGATCTCTCCATCATCGGGCGCAGCAATTAGTGACCAAACCTCTCCTTAGATGTAACTTTCTAGACATTGCCAATAATGTTATCTAATAATATTATTCAAATAATATGAATTATTGATCCGATAATGGGAATATCGCGCAAGTGACAATTATTGAACAACAATAATAATATAAAATATCAACGCAAAGAATTATGAATCAATAAAATAAAATATCAACAAGAATTCACCGTGGAAAATTATCGAGTAAGTGCCATCTCACGTAAGGATCAATAATTCAACAATATCTGTAATACCGTGTGCCATCAGGTAAACCACGCCAGACATCGTATTTTAACCACCGGGTATTCCAAAAAGCCTTAATCTCAGAATAACCACGCCGCTATTTTTAACCAACTTATATTTGTCGCTTTTTTCTCATCCAATCGCTTTCGTTATGGGCCCACACATGGTCGCTACTGCCATTCGCATTTAATATTCCCGACAGCATTTAATATTCCACCACCAAACTAATATTCCCCGACAACAATGAATATTTTATAACCACTTGCTTATTTTGAAATATTTCATGATTTAACCCTTAACTATCCACATTAATCAAATCAACCCTTACTATTTCAAAATAATAAATAAAGGAAATTCCTTTTTATTTAAAAAATTTTGGTCTTACAACCTCCCTCCTTATGAAATTTTCGTCTCTAAATCGACGACGCACTCGGTGTTTCAAAAGGTGAGGATACCTCGCTTTCATTTCCGCTTTCCAATTCCTGTGTCATTTCCTCTATAAAGCATGATTCCTCCACAAAACTTTAACTTGTGGTATGACCTTTCATAGCGTAGGGACATGCTCCTTCCTATCCAAAATCTTGACAGTACCTCCTCACACGTTAAGTCTTCTGGCTATCTCGTCCTGCTTCTAACTCTATAACGTGGTTCGGGTCTTTCACATATTTACTTAAGTATGATATGTGAAACACATTATGAACACGAGACATACTCGGAGGTAACGCAAGTCTATAGGCTACATTTCTACTACTCGGTCAAGAATTTGAAATGGACCAATAAATCGTGGATCGAGCTTTCTCTCTTCCCAAATCTTGTAACTCCCTTCCATGGAGCAACTCGCAACAATACATGATCCCCTACATTAAATTCCACGCCCTTTCGATGAAGATCCGCGATAACTCTTTTGTCGATCTTGTGCCGCTTGTATACGCTTGTCGAATCATTTGGATCTTTTTGGTAGTCATACGTATTAACTCGGGTCCCAACAATGTTGCTTCACCCACCTCATCCCAACATATCGAGAAACGACATTTTCGGTCCATATAATGCTTCGAATGGAACCATGCCTATATTTGTTTAATAACTATTGTTGTATGAGAATTCCACCAATGGCAAGTACTTATCCCAACTTCCTTTGAAATCTAGGACACGTAGTTTTAATATATCTTCAAGAGTTTGAGTAGTCCTTTTCGATTGCCCATCCGCTTTGAGGATGGTATGCCAAACCGAATCGTAAATTGCGTCCATAGCTTTCTAACCCAAAATCATGAAGTGAATCTTGGGTCACGATCTAAAACTATGGATACCGGCATGCCATGCAATCTCACAATCTCATTTACGCATATACGAGAAAGACGCTCAAGGAATAAGTCTCTCAGATTCGGCAGAAGAAATGAGCAGACTTGGTTAATCTATCAACAATAACCCAAATAAAGATTGATGCCTTGAGAAACCGTAGGAAGACCCGTAATCTAAATCCATGGTAATGTGTTCCCACTTCCATTCCGAATCTCAAGTGGTTGCAACGGACCCTTAGGTACTAGATGCTCCGCCTTTACACGCTGGCAAGTTAAACACATCGAGATAAACTTTGCAATCTCTCTCTTCATATTATTCCACCAAAATGTATGTCAAGATCACGATACATTTTAGTACTTCCAGTGATGGATTGCAAATGGCGTATTGTGTGCCTCCATCATAATCTTGTACTTCAAATCGAGTCGTTAGAACACAAAGTCTAGAGTGGACTCAAGTATTCCTTCTTCATCAATTCTCGCCCTAATAGCTCCTTCTTGACTTTCTTCTTCATACGATCAACTCCGGCCCATGGCTCGAGCAACTTTAACTTTATCGAAATCGATTAAAGTCGATTATACTCAGATATCATCACGTGGGTACCTAGAGTTTTCATCTCCATCTCTATTATTTGTAAATTATACTGAAATTAGTCTTTGACAATATCGCACTCAGATTTGTATACGATCTTCTACTCAACACGCCGCCTACCACGCTCGCTTTTCCAGATGGCATGGTCGTAACATGTCTTTAAATGAGTCTCCTCTCGAGTTCTTCAAGCTCTTCCCACATTCCGCTCCATTCGAATTTTGTATCTCTACGAAGTCACCGCGATAATGGAATAGCGATTCGAGAATATCCTTCAACGAATCTCCGATAATAACCAACTAAGCCTAGAAAGCTACGATTTCGACATCGACTTAGGTTGCTCTCAATCGTGACTCATATCCCAATCTTGGATAAGACGTCACAATGACACCTATCGCTTTACTATCGCATCTAATATGACGCCCCTATAGAGAGTCTCGCTTAGGTGAATTCCACAAAGGAAGTCACAAGATAAAGGCTCAGTACCAAATTTATAGTTGAATTTTTAACTCAAGTTCAATAGAGCCATTCGATATGAGATTTTAGAAATGAGTTTTGTACGGGTTCAAATTCGATACAAAATTTAATATCGTGCTTGGGAGTAAGCCAAGAAATTCTTCAGAAATACATCAGAAAAATCAATAACAACAGAATATTATTCAAATCGACGTGTCTTTATTCAAATCCATAACATGGACTAAGAAAACTTGACATCCGTAATAAACGAATGACTTCATGGCTTGATATGAAAATGTTTGATTACAATGGTTTGATTGCTTGAATTCAATAACAAAGTTGCTTAGGAATATGAAAACTAACAACCTTACAAAAGCAATCAATTTGGCATGATGAGTAGTTAACCTTAAAATCACATCAAAAGCAAATATCTCTATAGAAATAAGGTTAATGTGTAATGTGATAGTGCCAACTTGAATCAAGCAAGATTTTTAAACAACGGATGTAATGAAAGTTTCTCCTAATGGAGTCTCCATAGATAGGTCAAAGTTTAATTTCTCCGTAGTCAAGTTCAAACGCTGAGCGCAAAGCAAGAGAGATAAAAGAATGGGTAGAACCAATATCTAGTAAGGTATAAACTTCGCAAGAATTTATAATTAACTAACCCTGCTAACTTCGCTCGTTCCTCGATTTTGACCGGCCACAACAAACGCTTCTTCCAAGAATCGCTGACTTTGACTTTTTTCGGGGACATTTTTTGAGTCACCGTCCCTCATTGAACTAGTTTTTCACATCGCATAATCTCGAGCGATATGTCCTTCCTTTCCACAATTATAGCATACCTTGAAAACTGCTAGGCGCTTTGATCGATATGTCCCTCTTTTCCGATTTGTAGCATACGACCGGTGGTCGTTCTCCTCCCTTAAAACTAGTTGCATACTACTGGCCGACGCCTTCACATGGTCGTTGTTGAATCTCCTTTTAAAATCTCCTCCCGACTCGCTTCTTCTATTTTCATGGCCACGATTACCACCAGAGTGGTTACCGCCTTTTGTCTCAGTATTCTTCTTTCTCCGCCGGGTTATCGTTATTCGATGATCGCTATCTTGTAGATGATCCTCGTTATGGGTCCTCGGTTGAACGTATTTCGTTATCTCGCTTCTAACAACCGAGCCTCGCTGACAACATCCTAATAGAGAGAAAATTTATGAGAAATGAGATATCGACGTATGTCGGGTTTCAAACCTCTCGTAAACATCCGCGCCATAACGCTCCTCATTCTCCACCAAATGAGGTGCAAACTCGATAACTCCGCGAACTTCGCCTCGCATCGGGACACCGCCATGTTATTCTCGCTCTAGTCTAATAAACTCCACTTCCTTCATACGATTTAATACTTTCGTGGAAGTACTTGTCATTGAACTGCTTTCAAACGTCTCCCACGATACGCCGAGTGTAAATGGATGGGTACGCTTCACGATTCCCACCAAGAATCGCCTCGCCACTTAACATAAAGGTGGCGAATGGAACCTTCGTTCTTCGCATCCCAAGACATCGAATATCTTGGTAATTTGTTTGACCCATGTTTCCGCCATGATCGGATCCGGCTTTCCTTAAATTCGTGGTCCCAACTTTGAATCGCCGGGTCGTGACCACCCGTGAATTGCTATCATTTCTCTCCATATTTTGAACACGAAGTCTCCTCGTCTCGATTTTTTGCATGAATCGCAAAAAGCTTCTAAACATCCCCTCGCTCATCATCTCGCTCAGTGGTGTTGTTCACAGGAGGTACATTGCCACACTGTTGCAGACGCTTCTCCTCGTTGGTGAGTACACAGCATCTCCACTGGCCTCATTTACTCCATTGTTAATATTCTCAACGACATTCTCAAACATCTCATAAAACAAGGGTTAATTAAGGAAATCAATATATCACATAATATCCCTATATATCGACCAACTAACAAATAAGCTTAGTAGGACACACTAAATAAGGATTTACTCTGCCTCTCCCTCCTAGTTCTATTCCCGATCTCCGCCAGAGATCATATCCCTAAGCTCGATATTACCCGTGACGCCCCCAAAATAGGTATACACAACACCCATTTCGAGTCGCCAAATACATGGTACAAGAAGCAAACTACAACTTCAATAATACAAATGTCGTGGTGAAATACGACAATATATATATCGTGAGTTTAAATACAAATATTATCTTCTAGACAATATCTATACTCAAATAAATCCTCATCACATTTATTGATACATTATTTTACAAAATGGTGAGGACTACTAAACAACTCTCTCTAGAACCTTCATTCCATACCCGACTAAGAGTACTCGCTACATTCTCGCCTCCCGAGAAGAAAAATGGAACAACAAGGAAAAGGGTGAGCTCAACTAGCCCAAGAAGAATATTATGACTAAGATAATATACAACAAATTATCGTTAGTCTCCAACAGGAAAAAACTGATAGAATACAATAGACAACAAGTTTCAGATCAATATTCGCAAAATGAAATAATAATTCATGTAAGAGTTACGTAGAGAATGAAATCTACTATAATCTATGAATTTAACAAATCCATCATCAATATTTTATCCCAGTAACATCAATCAATATTCATCTCAAATCAAATATTCATCTTTCTGTGCAAAGATATTCTACGTGCCAAAGATATTCATCTTTGCATTCTAAAGGCCAAAGATATTCATCATCTCATTCATGTTCATTTAAACACACTGCTCATCTTTGCACTAAAGGCCAAAGATATTCATCACCCAATATGTTCATTTAAACACCGCTCATCTTTGCACTATGTGCCAAAGATATTCTTCAGAAATCATTCATCTTTGCACTATGTGCCAAAGATATTCAATAATATCATCATTTAAGACCGAGGATGATGAAAATATTTTTAAAGAACTAATCCAAAGGAAACAAAATGACAAGGATTAAGGATTAAGGATTCGTATTTTGTTTTATCCATGTCCAACAATACCTCAAAAATAATCATAGTGGTGTAAAATTCAAGAATGATCAAAACATGGATACAATCAAAGCTAGTATCCGTAATAGATATTTTGGACTAAAAGAAGAAATTTTATTTTTCGATGAATAGTGCCAGATACGTGAATAGTGTCAGATACGTGAATAAGGCCGTATACGTGAATAGTAACTCGACACCAAAAGATAGAAATTCCACAAAAAACATCTTCACGCTTCATTAATAGTACTCGTGAATAAGAATCGTGAATAAGAACTCATGAATAGTAACTCGTGAATAGTAACTCATGAATAGTAACCCGACATGAAAAAGTTCCAAATTTGATAAAACTTCAGATCAATATTTCAAAGATAATGATATCAAGAAATAATATCATTTGAGAAAAAAAATAATATCCCTTACCTCAAAGAATCAAGATTTCTAAGGAAAGGTCTCAAGTGATGCCGAATGAAACTTGATCAAATAAAGAACTCTCAAAGTATCTAAATACTCACAAAATACGCCAATAATATAGAGAGAGAAAGAGAGAAAACTTTGTTTCGTGTGATTTTCAATTCTAACTTAGCCCTCTATTTATAGGAAAATGTTAGCCTCACCAAGCAGCATTTTGACCAAGCACCGATGGCTTTACTCGCTACTATTGCCACCCACCACATTTGAAATAAAATTCAGCACATTTTTTCACCAACCACAAGTGGGGCCCACTCAATTCTAGAATTTTCCACCAAAATCAATTATAACCCTACTTTCCTAATCAAACACCTCTTAAAATTTATAACAAATCATTCGCTCATTTTTAACGGCTCAAAATTTGTGGACATATACTCAACTTATATATGTATAACATATCCAAAATTACAACGATCCAACGGTCGGATTAAATATTATAACTCACACAATAAAGCTATAATAACACCGATTTGATCTTTTAATACCTCCAATCCGACAAAATACAAATAAAACATCTCAAAGATTAATTCCTTCATTAATAACCACATAAATAAATCCATCATTTATATTCATATAAAATAAATATTTCTTATCATATGAATCAATAATTAATTATTCACAAATAATATTACGTAATCACAATTATGACAACCAGCCGCTCTCCAGAAAGAGGGGCTTTCCAATAAGGATCTCTCATCGGGCGCCGCAATTAGGTGACCAAACCTCTCCTTAGATGTAACTTTCTAGACATTGCCAATAATGTTATCTAATAATATTATTCAAATAATATGAATTATTGATCCGATAATGGGAAACATCGTAAGTTGACAATTATCGAACAACAATAATATAAAATATCAACGCAAAGAATTATTGAATCAATAAAATAAAATATCGAACAAGAATTCATCGTGGAAAATTATTGAGTAAAGGCCATCTCACGTAAGGATCAATAATTCAACAATATCTGCAGTAATACCGTGTGCCATCAGGCAACCACGCCAGACATCGTATTTTAACCACCGGTATTCCAACAATTTTAACTCAGAATAACTACGCCGTTATTTTTAACCAACTTATATTTGTCGCTTTCCTCATCCAATCGCTCACATGGGGGGCTCACACATGGTCAATACCGTCGCATTTAATATTCCCCGACAAAGATTTAATATTCCACCACCAAACTAATATTCCCCCGACAACAATGAATATTTTATAACCACTTGCTTATTTTGAAATATTTCATGATTTAACCCTTAACTATCCACATTAATCAAATCAACCCTTACTATTTCAAAATAATAAATAAAGGAAATTCCTTTTTATTTAAAAAAATTTTGGTCTTACAATTATATTAAATACCCAGTTGTGGTAGAAGGGCACACATATGCAAACTGGAAAATGGATTCGAATAAAATAAAGTCTACAATGAATGAATATTCACTTTAGGAGGAGTGACAATTTCTTGGGGTTCCAAGAAACAAATCTTGATAGCACATTTAACTATGAAATTCGAATTTGTTGTATTATCAACCGCGGTAAAAGAAATTGAATGACTTAAAAATTTATTATTTGAGATACCACATTGGCCAAGCATACATAGCTATTATTTGCTTCTATGTGGATAAGTGATGTGTTAAAATTATGTACTGCAAGTGCACGGTGTCAAATTAAAGAACTGATAAGTACAGGTCGAACCCATAGAGACTAGATTAATTTTCATGTATCCTTAATATCTATTTTATGCGAATTAGAAATAAAGATTGAAAATTGCTTAACTAGAATATGAGAACTAATAATGAGGAAACAATCTAGGAATTCAAATCCATTATATAATAAACACAACATATAATTCATTCTCTTCTATTTTATAACTCAATTATGATTTTGTTCTCCCTTCCCTTTAATTTAGTAATTTACAATTAACGTGGGCAAGCATAGACTATAAAAATTTAAGGATTAACTATAACCCATCAAAATTTCTTTGAGCAAGCATGAATTATGAAAAACATATCTTAACAATAATCTATCAAAACTTCTTAATTAATTTAAAATCACATAAACTATAAAACGAAGGTATTTCAATAACGAAACATGAAGGCGAAATCAATTAAACATAAAAATATAAATAATAGAAGAGATGAAAAATATTATCATGAATAATTATTTAATTTCATCTTCATCCTAGATGAAAAAATTAGCCAGACATAAAAAAAAAATTAAACTAACTAAAATAAAGAAAAAGAGAAGATTAAAAATAAATATGAAAACTCTTAACAATCATTCAACGAATGCACAATGGAGAAGTAATTTAATCTACTCCTGCTCCTAACCTAAACTAATACAATACCTAATGCTCCCTCCTCTCTAAAACAAGAAACATATTTATATGAAAAATAACTTTGAACCCTAATTTAGATTCATTGAACTTGGACACTTTTGTTCCCTTTTTATGTAGGTTTCAACTTTCTAGTGGCAATCAACTCCTCAAAGAGATCTTCAAGACAAACTTTTCTTTCTCTTGTTGGATTTGACTTGCACACCAAGATTGTTTCACCTCTTTCATTTTCCTTGCAAGATTCTTCTTAGATATTCCTTATATGAATGAGAACATTAGATCGCTTGATCACCGAAATTTTAACTTTATTGCAACAAATATTAAATCTTACAAAATAAAATAAAATATATTAATTTAATAAACTAATTTAATTAAAAAGACAAAATTAAAAATAATAAAATATATAAATTATGTGTCTATCAATAAGTAACTTAGGTATCAGAGGGTCCACTTAGAAATAATTTCTACGGACCTTTTAAGTATTTTGCTAACTTGTCCCTACTCAACATAGCTGGTTCAGATTTACAGTTTTTTTGTCACATTAGATTGTAACTCGTCATTCAATAAATTTCAACACACACACACACATACATATATATATATAGTAAGGATCAAGTCAGTCATACACTTATTTTTTTATCCGTCGCTCATCCTTTTAGCTTGACGGGAGCCGGCCGATTTTGATTAAATGATAATCGTCGTCTATACTTTTAAGAACAGATAATATATAGCGTCGCTAAAAGTATAGACGACGGTTTAGATATAATTCAACGTCCGCAGGTCCGTCAAGCTAAAAAAGAGAAGAAAGTGAAAGAAATAAGTGTAGATGACTGATCTGATCTGTATATATATATATATATATATATATATATATATATATATATATATATATATATATATATATGAGCAGAAAACTATAAGTCCTTAAACCAAAGGCTTAATTAGAATTTCATTCGATCCATATTTACCCCTTAAACGATCTGAAAACCCCCTTTATATAAAGCCTAGGAACATCCCTCCAGCTATATATAGAAACGATTTCAAAAAAAATTAAGTTTCAAAACAGACTTTTCAACAACAAAAGTAAAATGATTTTGACTTAATATTACTAATCAGCTTTGATACTCTAATATACTCCAATAGAGGTCTTAAAATGTATAGAAAATAACATAAAAAAAAAACGAGGTTCAAACTCAATAAAACACAAACTTTTGAGTAGACAGTCGGTTTGCACATGCTGAAGTAAATCAGTAATAAGTACTTGTAAAAATTAGCAAGTAAGGAACCGTTTGTTTTTGTTGAAAAGTAGATTTTCATATCTTTCCAACCATATATTTTGTAAATCAGTAATAAGTACTTGTAAAAGGATTTGCCGTGATGGTGTCTCCTTCATTCAAGTTTGATGCCTTTATGCAATTATTATTGGCTATAATTAAGGATGTAAATAAACGGAGTCGAGTCAAGTATTAAGTTGCTCAGACTTGTTTCACAAAATATATCAAGTATAAAATAAGGTTTGATTCAGTTTCATTTACCATCGAAATGAAAGACGATCTCAAATCGAGTAGGCGGTTTGAACTTTTCGAACTAATATGATCCGAGTATCAATAAAAAATTGTAATTTGAGAATGTTCGAGTAATTTATCGAACTTTAAAATTTACTCATATTTGACTCATTTATATTTCGAGTCAAGCTCGAATCGAACTTTTAGTCGAGCGAATACGAATCGAACTATAATGTACTCCCAAGTCTGATGCCTTTATGCAATTATCAGTGACTATATTTTTGTGCTCCAATATTATTCTGAAAGCTAGATGTTTCCAATATTATTCTGAAAGCTAGATGTTTCTTACTGTATATTGATGTTTATAATGCATAATAGTGTGAGAGCAATAAATATTGTTTTAAAGTGTTAAATGTCATTAAAATAAGTCCAAAAGTATTTAAATATATATATTACGTTTGTTCCGAATTACAAGATCTGTATTGATTTTTATAAAGTCAATTATAGACATTTTCAAACTAAAATTGACATAAATTTATTTAATTTATGTCAATATAATTATAAATATCACACATTACCGAAAAAAATATTACTAATTATAATATTTATTGTTTTCAAAATTTAAATAAATCATGTGAAATTTAAATTTGAAAATGTATATCGTGTCAATTACAGACATTTTCCACCATATTCGTTGGCACTTTAAAAACAATAAAATCATTAATAATTATGACTAGGAACTTGTATGCACTGTCCTCAGCAATATGAATTTTAAGAATCTTTAGCAAAAATACATGTACATGTGCTCCACAGCCATTAACAACAATTCTACAGGAAATAAATACTTAAAAATAAAAGGCATCCTTTTCTTGACCAAACACCAAACTGATTTTATTATAATCTTCAACACAACATAATATTCTTCAACATCATAAACTTATCCAGGCACAGTATCACTTTATTAAATCCTCACCCTAATGCTCTATCATGATTCACCTGAAATTGAGAAGATTTCTTTTAATGTCAACATTGTTTAACAAATTTAAAATCTAGTTCTCCGGCATGGAGTTAAAATTTATTTTTACGGCATTGTCCCTTCCGCAGTTGACGAAAATCTGCATGCATTTAAATATTGCATATGGTATCTTAACCAAGTTCAACCCGACTTTGTCCGAAACAGATGGCATCTGGATCTTTAATCAAAGACCCTGATGCTCAAAAACCTTGTTATCCTCCATGTAAGCTGGATATCTATTATGAGCAACTTCTGTTTTGAAGTTATGACTTTGCTTCAAGGAGAATAGAAGAATATGGAGCTACATTGTAAGAATCTCCAATTCCAGGTACACCATCGCGTATGAAATCATTAGGTGACTCGAGATTAGTGTCTACCTGAAATTCAAAACATTGACAGTCACAGAGATCTCAAAGAAGAACAAAACATTTACCAGGACAGACTTTTTCATAGCAATTGTTCAATGGCGAGGAATAAGGCTGTCCACCTTATCTACTAGTCAAAGTGAAGTTTGCACCAAGGAAAATAGAGCTGTAAACAAACTAATACCCCCCCGGTTAAACAAAAATAGTCCCATTTGACAAAAAAAAAAAAAATTGTTCCACCAACAATTTTTAGTGATAGTAGTATAAAATGACACAATGCCATCATAATTTCATTACTATACCACAATACTAAAATACCAACTTATTATGTTAGGGGTATACGTAAAATAAAGCTTGCACTAAGGGTCAATTGATGAGTCGAATTTGAACATGATCTGAAGTTCAGTTGATTAAATGAGTAAAACTCGTCTCAATGCACTTATATAAGCTTGACTAGGCTCATATAGGGCTTAATTACATCTAAATTATATAAAATTATATTCATTTTGGATACAAAAGTTACAAACAACTAAAAAGGTGAGGAATTTGCAGAACTATTAACTCTGGTGAGGAAGTTTGTCTTGTATCTGATAAGGTAGTTGGACTACTTGCTTGCATGTGAAGATTGTCTTATATCTTATATTAGTAGATGTCAAACGCTTAACCAAAGGACTTCGATCCAATGGTTACCCTCTTTTCCCGTTACCGGAGGTCTAGGTTTTAATTTCTGTTGCGTACTTATTTCATAGCCCATATGAGGGCCAGTTCTTATAAGGTTATGTACTATGTCCCCCTCGCCCTCGCCCACCTTGATAATAATTATATAAAAAAAAAGGTTACAAGGGTTTGAAGTTGAAGCAGACGTCCTGGTGTCTTCGACGAAATTCATTCCTCCCTTTTTTGAAGTAACAAAATTCTTTATTTATTTCAGGAATTTATTTCAGATATAACAGAATTGATTACACTAAGAAACTCCTTTTTATTGCTTGTGTGCGTTCTTCTAACTCCTTTTGTATACAAAGGAAAACTGCTTTATCCACCATCCAACTTCATTTCCAGCCCTCTTTCTACGTACAGCCCGGCTCCAGCCTGACCCTTTATTCAATATAAGGGCTTTTCGCCTCCGTTTGGTCGTGCTGCATTTGATGTAACATGCACTCGTCCAATGCAGTAGGATGTATGGTACAAGGCCCCTATACTCTCTCCATTAATGTCCTTTATGAATTTTGAGTAGGGAACAGAGTGGTGGCTTATTTGGCAATATATCACAATTCATTCATTCTTGTGCATTTGTTGTTCACGAAACGTGGGACATCAGTTGGCAGTGGGAGTCTTACATCCGAGCAAGAGATTAGACCAATTCAACAATAGTTTCAACTCAATTATATTCGACAAATGAGCTAAAGGATCAACCTCCAACAAGTTCTAATGAGCAAAAGTCAAATCCGAGTACGCTTCGACTCAAAAAGAACATTAAATGAGTCTAATTCAAATATAAGGCCTCTAGGACTGCAAACGAACCGAACTGTTCACAAACATACATGGTTCAATAAGGTTCGGTTCGACCTAATTGTCGAGTTTGCACAAGGTTTCGAGTTTGATTGATCGATCGAACATATTCACGAACAACCTAGTTCGGTTCAACAAAGTTCACAAACAGTTCGAGATCGATTCAGTTGAATGGTTCACGAACTGTTCGAGTTTGATTGATTTTTTTACATGTTTATTTATTTAAAACCTCTCCATGTTGGTTAAATGACTTAGGTATTACGTATTTGGTTTCAAAATTTTACTATAAATCCTTGTTAAATTTGTAATAACTTTTATTTTTCACTTTTTAAATATCATTTGTTTAATTACAAGGGAGTATGATAAATATATTAATAAATAATAATGTACATTTCTCCACCCCCAATTATTTATTATGAAAATAATTTATTATTTTCAGCTCAAAAGCAAAACCTTTAAATTTATAACTTCAAATTGTATTGTAACTACAAAAAGTAATAGTGTTGAACAATTACATAATAATTTAATAGTATGATAATATAATCATTTTTTGTCTTATATAAAATTATAATAGTAATTATTATTAAGATATGTACAATCATAATATCATATTAAATCAAGTATACAATAATTTACCTGAGTTGCTGAAATCTTCAAATCTAGATAGAGATTACTGGATTAGAAATATCAATAGACCGATACTTTCACTAATAGTCTGTCTCTATATATATATATATATATATATATATATATATATATATATATATATATATAACCATTGTAGTTATCACATAACCATCATGCCTATCACTGTGTAAATATTGAATCTCAATATTTTTAAAATTTAAAGCGTGTAGAGTGATTATTTTTTATATATATTTATTTATTGATTGAATTTTAAATGTTGTGGTATTTTTTTTTAATTAAATTAGTACTTTTTTATGTTCTTGAACGTGCTCTATTTGTGATTTAAATATGTTCATGATAATGTTCATGATTACTAAGTCTGTTCGTGAGCAAATTTGTGGTTGACCAAATGTGTTTGCGAATACGTGCATGTTTGCGAACTTGATCGAGTTCATATGTTCGCGAACGAGTTTTGTTCACGAACATATCAAGTTCAAGCATGTTCATGAACACCTAATAAACCGAACTCGTACAAGCGTTCTGGCTCAATTGTGTTTACACGAACATGTTCGAGTTCCACTATCAATGTTCATCAATGTTCGAGTTTGGTTTGTCAAAATTCGGTTCGGATTGTTTACGCTCGGTTCAAATTCGTCAAAGCTCGGTACGGTTCCATTGGCCTCAATTTGACTTGATTACATCTCTAAGGAATTTCTGGTATATCAAAACACACTAGTACTACAATATAGACAGCTTATGAACTTCAATAAAAAAAGCTAAAGACACATGATTTCAACAAGATAGGGTCCCCTGTTAGGTGCAAGTGTAAATTCCTTAGGCACTTATCAACAAAGTAAAACATTTTTCCTTTGCAATTATATTTTCACCCATGTGAGAAGGTGCATTCATCAAGTTTAACTTCTTGTGGCATATCAATTTCATCAAAAAATTCAATTAATGTTTAGTTTCCAAGAGTAACATGTACCGTCTCCTACTGAGAAGTTTCTGGATATATGTGAGAAGAGTCCACCTTTAACCTATTAATATTCGTGCTATTTTCTTGAGATTTGTAATTTGAGAATTTGGAGGACCAAATTCTTTTAAGGTGGGTAGATATAACAACTGAAAAATTTACTAATAATTGAATAACAAAAATTAATTAAAAAAATATTTCAATAAAAGATAATTAAGTATAAATTATGTAATAATAAATTAAACAAATACTTGATTGTCCTAACAAACTTGGGATAAGAATTTTAATTTTAACAAACACTAATTTAGGGAAAAAATAACAAATACTAATTTGAATTTTAGATAACTAAAACTTCTTTAGTGAGATAGATATGTATTATATAACTAGAGAGAAAATAACGTAAAAACTATTTTGGTTTTGGATTACTGCTGAACAGAGACGAAAGAAAACTCAAAAGGTAAAACTAAAACCCTTTTCCAATAATGAGATGGTACTTGTACTATATATGTATGCTTTAAAACAATTATTATAACAAGAGAGCATAAAAATATTGTTACACATTTTCTGTATAAATCAAAAAGATTTCAAACTACACGTGTATATATATATATATACATTGTCAAGTCAGTATGCCTACACATCACTCCACCTGTTTCAAAATTAGAGATATAATTTAACTTTTGAGGTCAAGCGACAGCATATTAACCTTCAAGCTGATGTGAATTTATTTAATTTTAGTCGATACAATTATTATAATAGTATAGTATATAAAAAAATTATTAATCACAAAATTTATTTCATTCAAAACTTTTATGAGTCATACCAATTTTGAAGTTTAATATGTCTTTGTTTGACCTTAATAATCGAATTGCATCTCTAATTTTTGAATGGAGGGAGTATATAATTAGGTATGACTCATATTTAAGTTTTGGATTAGTAACAATAAAAATAAAAAAATAAAGTAGTTTTAATTTTATATATGTATGTATATATATTATATTTCAGCACCTATATTTATAAATTTCAAAAAACTTATTATATTTTCAAGTATAACAATAAATTGAAAATTCAACAAAATTAAGATTATTGTGTAAAAGATTTGAGTATAATAATTTTTTCATTTGTTCAAAAATTATATTTAGGATTTGTTCGGTTATTATTTTCGTGTTTCGCAATATCTAGGCAAGTGGTTTTTCGAACTGTTTAGTTTTTGAAACTGTCTTTTATTTATTATGTTTCTGCAAAAATGAAACAGAGATAACCTTTTAGTTAGTCCCCAAACTATAGTTATTTTAAACGTCCCCTAACTATTTTTTCACATATCTCATAACTAAACTATATGTTCCTTTCATGTTATTCCCCAAAATATAATATCTTTTTAACATTTAGTCCTCGAAGTGTGGTAGTTGTTCACGTTTGGTCTTCAATCTATAGTTATTTTTTCATATATAATACCCTTCAATTGGTCTATTTTGATAAGGTTGGACAAAGATTACAAAAATAATAAAGTTCGAGGACGAAATAAGTGGAAAAAATAGTTTGGGGACTAAACGTGAAAAACAACAATAATTTGGGGACTAACGAAAAAGATTATCCCAATGAAATATTATGAGTTATATTTTCAATTATGAGTTATGTTTTGAAAATTATTATCTTTCTTTAACGCTCTCGTTTTTATAAAAATGTTATTATCTTATTTAAAATTCAGATCAAGTATTTATTATCGATAGTCTTGAGATTATATGATTTTGAACTGCGAAACAAATTTAATTTTGAACATTGATAAGATTGTGAAACCTTTTTGAAATCTTCGGTCCCACTAAATATAGAACCCGTTGGTGTTTAGGCTTAGTTCTGAAACTAGACATAAATACCTTATTAAGGCACACACCTTTTAAATGTCTTTCGGGTAGCGTGCACTTTATAGATATCTTAGTAGGGGGCGTGATCATTGACATTATCAAACTTTTAGGTTGTGTTACATAGTTATTGTAATCTTAGTCGATAGGGTTATGGATTAAAATATATATTTACACATTGATATCGTTTAAGATTAAATTAGAATGTTATGGTTTACTATTGGATTTTGACAGCAGAGTTATTATTGATATAAATATTCCTTTTGAATGAAAAATATTTTGCAAATTATACTTGATCCACTAAATAGTAAAGATCACCCACTTGTTGAGATTCATCGTTCACCCCTTACAATAATTTTTTTACAAGTTACATTGTTGATGGCTGAGCTTTTGTTTGGCATATTATGGATGGATAGACTTTTAGTTTTAAGATGTCAATTTTTATTTGCCATGTGAATTTTGACAAGACTATTTAATTTTAGGGAGTTGCATCTCCATTTTACGTTATCAGTATTTCACATTATTGGTTTGAATTTGATTTGTAAGATGTTATAAATTGGGTTTTGTTTTTGTTTCATTGTTTTTAGTTTGTTTTATTTGTTTAGGCAGCTTTTCTGATATTGTTGCCTTGCGAGGCTTTGAGCTTTTGGTGTGTGACACTTTGGGCTTGTATCGGGTTCGGGGTGTTACAGTAAACAGGAAAGATACAATCTAATAACATGTGTATCTTGAAGAGAAAGTAGGCAGCTCCATAGTACTTATTCGCAGATAATGCAGGTTGACAGAAAAGAAGTTATGGGCCTGATTCAGGAAAGAGAACTAACCACTCGGAACCATCGTCTTTTTGGTGGTAGTGAAGGTATTTCAACTTTAACAAAATAGTCATGTGCATTGAACGCCAAGTAGATGTCTCCTCCATCTCTGTCATGAAGTCTGCAAAAAATGGTTCAGTAAGGTGCCTCTTGTTATCAATGATCCAAATGACTAATTCTTTCAATTAAAAGATCAAGTTAACAAAAAGAAAAGATTTTAGCTTACCCAAGTACTTTCAAATCATTTCAACTTATCATGCACCAAGAATGTAACATTCTATAATCTATCATGTAGTCAAATTAATTATTTACTCAGTTATGGAATGCTAATGAAAGTAGTACAATCAGTATCTTGAATCCTTAAAGTCAGTCAACCACCAATCTCAGACTATAGGTTAAATGCGTATGAATTTAAAATTATGTCAAGTGGACGTTAAAAGCATTGCATGGAAGACTCCAGGTGCAGCGAGTGCGAAATGATGGATTACAAATTCAAAGATTCATAATTCAGGTCATATGGTATGTTGTTTCGGTACTGTACATTGTCCATGAAAGCTATTGAGGAAAAAGAAGACCACATAACATCTGAAAGTTAAGTAACAAAGGTTGCGACTGTGCATGTAAAGTTGTAAACAGTTCAGATGCATACACAATTTAAATGGCAACCATCTGATTTGAACTTACGTAAATGCAAGGAACTTGCTCTCATAATTATCCCAGTTGTTCTCATGCCATGTCACCTCATTCTGCACAAAAGAAAATGGTGCATGCAGATCACAAGAAACCAAGCATGAAGGCAAAAAGGACATATAAACAGCTAGAAAGTATACCTTGCCAATAAAAGTTTCTTGCCGGAATACAGTATGAGATTGGCGAAACTTTATCACCTCAGAGAAAAACCTAAAGTGACTACTACTCTCATCCAACTGTAGTGTGTATTTCATTAGCTGGGATATCTTTTATAAAAGTATAGAAAAAATAATTGGAATATTCTGTCATACTTGTTTCCACTGGAAGTGGTTAATAGCAGTATCATGTCCATAACTATTGTTGTTTCCATAACGAGTGTGCCCATATTCATCTCCCATTAACATCATTGGTGTTCCCTAGTTTGGTGAACCACAAGAAAACCTTTAAGCTCAAAAGTTCAATGGAAATCTCAAATGGATGAAGTTGAAAGGGATGGAAAAATTATCCAAAATTACGTATTGAGGACAGGAATAGAGAAAAGAAGAAAACACATTTGTTTATTGAAATACAACAGATAATCCAGCAACAAACAGAAATCAAATAATGGAATTTAAATTGGTGTAGCTTACGAAACTAAAAAAATACACCACATTTATGTAAACATCCATTCTTAAGCCAGGATAGTCTATGGTGATAATTGAGAGAGAAAACAGAGGGAGAATCAAAATCAAGGTTAGAAAGGAACTTTCAAACAAGGAACCCCCAGTATGTGCAAAACAGAAAATGAAAAGGAAAACATGTCTGCAACTGCTACAGTAAGGCATATATTAAGGAAGTTATCAACTCTTTTAAGATTGAGAACATACATGTTGATGTTCAGTATAAATATGTAACTTGGACCATTTCAGTCAAGAAAAGGTTCAGCTCCTGCATTAGGAGGTCTTTCTTATTTTCTTATTATTTAATAAAATGTTCTAGGAAAACTTGAGCCCTTCTCTTGCAGCTGACAATTAAGAAATTCAGCTATAATGATAAACAGGAACTCCATTACAACAGGTCAATTGAGACCTATATATTTCCTTATAGGAAAAAGAAAAACCTTTTAGACCAATGTTACCTAGATCGCAGTTCATATTGTTGGCAGAAGGAAAACGGGAAAGGAAAACGTTACTTTTAATTATGCGAATTCCAATAGGGATAGGTTTGTTCGGGTTGCTCAGTCGGTACTTTATTCGTTTATCACATGATACACTATGATAACTTTTATAAAAAAATATTGTTAAATCCAGCAATATCACAACAAGTGTGCATTTTCAAGAAGGCTATATCATGTCAGTGCCTACAGGTTACCTACAAGGCACTCAGTAGGTGACACTAGTTGACATTTTTTAGTATTTTCTTATACATACTAGGGTTTTTAATAGCATTTTAGATTAATCTATGCTAATTATACTTGCAAATATCCTATATACTTTAAGGAATTTTGAACTTACTTGATCTTAGCCCTCTATTAGATTTGTCCTAGTCATTGGTTGTATGGCCCAATGTTTATATGAAGATGCCACTCATTTGCAAAATCCTAAAACAAAAGCTTACATCCTCTTTTGTTACTAAATACGAAAGAGTTTCGGGTCGCTAGATTTAATATTTTGGATCGAAAGAATACCATGTTTTGGAACATTCATACCAAAACACAATTTACTACCATGTTATTAGAGGTTAATCAGATTAAGTAGAGAAAAAAAAATCTTAGTTGTTGATCAACTACAGCTAAAGAGGGAAAGAGAAAATTTAGTTCACTTCATTCTTGATATTGTAATGTATTTGATTACATCTATATAGTGGCGGAACCGTAACATTTTTAGAGGGGGTCAAAATACATTAGTAAAAAAAATTATTTATTGACACTTGAAGTGCTTCTTTCAAATTCATTTTGCCCAATTATAGTATTTCACAACATCTTATCCCAACCCTTGTCAACCTTTGAGTTGTGAGTCTAATGGCTTTAAATATATACATACATATATATATATATATATATATATATATATATATATATATATATATATATATATTAATTTTCCGAACTATGGGACTATTAATCGAGACTTTGAAGTTTTAGTCAAATTTGACAATTACTTTTTATAGATAAATTATAAATTATAATATTATATATTCAAAACCTTACATTGTGGTTCATAGGATTAATTAGCTTGAAATAAGGAATTCTAGCAACAAAAACAAAAAAAGATAGAAGAGAGATTTAATAATCTTGATAGGATAAAACTATGGTGCACTTATGGTTACTATAGTGGGATCCAAAAAAAATTGTTTTATTTAAAGCTTTTTATTTTTAATTAGTTTACAGAGAGAATTGTTACCACCTTTTTTTTGCCCCACTTTGATGATAAAACAAAATCAAAGGAGAAAAGAAAATACATAAAAGAAAAAGGAAGGGAAAGGAAAGCAAATAACCCCCGAATATTACAGGGTGGGGGTCATATGACCCCCCTAGACCCCCCCGGTTCAGCCTCTGCATCTATATACGCTCCCTCTGCATGAACTAACAAACCTCTCAAGCGCGTGAAAGCACGGTTAGTCCTAAGCTACCAAGTGACCTACATTGCTAAAACTAATATGTTAATAAAATAGTGTCGTAGGAGCTGTCCAAGGTGCTGCTTTGATCTTCCTTTCTCTTATTCTAGGTTCTTTGTAGAGTATTCATCATAACACTTCTACAGTTGGTCAATTTCTCAATATTTTCTACAAATACAATTTCGTCTTTGACTACTATAAATCATGTACGAACCTCATTTTCCAGTTTTCTTTGTTTAGTGAACAATCAATCCTGTGGACTAGGTAGTGAAATATTATGGTAAGTAAAATGCAAAAAATTAAGATTATTGGATACATATCCGATTATTTATATATCCTTTTATGTAGCCCACATGCCACCGGTTATTTTATATATCCTTTTATATGGCCCACATACCACTTAATATTTATTACTTTATATATATGACATCCGCTCCACACAAAAATAAGTCTCATTTGCAAATTTTGCAAAAATATCAAGGATGTATTTTGTTCCTTGTTTTCAATTAAAATAATAAGGTGCTAGTTTAGAAGTGGTAACATGATAATAAAATTATGATAGCAAACTTAGGCAATTGTGTCATTTATACAATTATCAATTAAAAGAGAACTCTTTTTGTAGAACAAAAAAAATTGCAAACGGGACTCTTTTTATGGAACATATGGAGTATTAATTATTATTTTATTTTAATAAATGGAGTGATAATGTTAAGGCCCAATTGCTTTAAGAATAAATCCCGATATCACATGTACTTGATGGAAGGGGAGGTGATAGGGTTAATTGTAACCGACTTAAAAGGGTGCCCCCTAACCTAGCCTATAAATATGCCAATGTTCAATAATTCAATCCGCAAAGCTATCAAAGAAATGGCTATAGGTCAGAAGACTCCTGTTCTTTTCTGGGTTTCAAACAAAAATAAACTTCAAGTATGGGGGTAAGTTACATTAATTTTTCCACTGTGTATGATCAGAATAATTCTAACAGTTATCTGGTAAACTCCTCCCAGCAACTCACATTGATAAAAACCAGCTGTGTAATGTACTGTCCAAATGATTGTAAATCTAAAGTAATAATAAACTGAAGTGGTTGGTAATAACGCCATCTTTTAAAACATTGAATACATTATAAACGTCTTTGAAAACATAGAATATTAAATCTTTAATGACTGAACTTAGTAGTCCTGCTTTTAAGTATAGGCCACAAAGAACTCAATTCATCCAATTGCATTAGGAAATTATGGTACCATAATGAAATCATCTATAGTCGATTTAAAAAAAAATGTATTGGAATTCAGCAATGTCCAACCAAAACACGTAAATATGCAAACAGATGATAAGATGCAAATGTATATGTTCAACAAAATTCATCTCAGATATACCTGGGAAATCATTAATGCTAGATGGAAGTTCTTCATTTGCCGAGAGCGTAGAGCCTTGATTTTTGGGTCGGTGGTTTCTCCTATCCAGGTGATACAGAAGAAAGTATTTACATTACTGACTAGAGATATTGGAAAAGGAATACATTAAACACTACTGCAAACCTCCCCAAAAAGAACCTATAATATAAACTGCTCATGCCTTACAGATTTGGGGTTTAGTTATGTGACCCATCATTGTCTCAAAAAATTCCTTGCCAACAAGTCTGGAAAAATACCCAGTATATTACCTACCCACCTCCCAACCACCAAAAGGAACTCCCAAACAGCCTAATATACACAAAAATAAATAAATAAATAAATAAAAATTGAAGTAACCAAGTATTGAGTATTAATTATAATATTTACATCAAGAAGTAGGATTAAGAAATATTTTTATGTATTTATCTTAAAGCTTTGCCCTTCACTTACCTCAAGGCCTGTCATTTATAAGCTAAAGTCAACTCAGAAAAAGAGAAACAAATAAAATATGGATGTCAGGAAATATGCAAGATGAGGAGGTCAACAGAACAAGTAGGTCAACTAAGTGATAAGTAGGTCTGCTAAGTGATAAGCTAACGGGCATTTCATTATATTACTGGTATTACTCCATACAAAATGAGGGTAGAAACAAGTTTTGGTATAAGTCATGGCTCGACCGCCAAGCACGAGAAGGTTCAAGTACAAGGACGCATTTTAATAGGCAGATTCTCTGATGGCCACTCTAACAATCTGGCAGCATCAATTAACACAATCCTACAATGGGGAATCGCCTCAATTATGTGCCCACAAAATTAAAGAATCATTTTTCCGTCTTGGTTGGGAAAAAATAGTTCATCTGGGTCAACTGACAAGTATTAACCCCTACATATTATACCAAAGGTCCAAATGAAAAGGGGGGAGATTTGAAGCAGCTTTTGGGTTTACCTTCATGTCTACAATTCCAGCTCAAATTGTCATTGCTTCCATCATTGCCACCTTCTCCATTTGCATCGTTATGCTACAACAGAGAACAAACAGAAAATGACACGGCAGTTTTGGCTTCAAAGGAAAAAATGTGTGAAGATAAACTGAAATTCAGGCACTACCTTAAAATTGTATGACACGAGATCGTACAAAGTAAACCCATCATGTGCTATGATAAAATTGACACTGTGAAATGGCTTGCGCTTATTTACCTGTATAAATGAGTAACAACACCATACACAAATCAATCTCAAATTCTGGGAACACTGTTTAAAAATGCAGCAGTTTTGTCAATAAAAGGAGATTGGCAATGGAGCTCAATGTCTATTACTAGTACTGAAAATAAACCAATCTTGATAAATTATTGCACAACAGAAACCCATAATTTGGAATGGACTAAAAGGAAAATTGTAGAAAATAATATTAGGTTAAAGAGAGACGTCAGAAAAGTGGTGAATGAGAGGTAATTTCCTTCTCATCATATCATTTATACTACCAATTGATTACACTTAAGGAGTAACAATCAAGGCTAAAATCAAGCTACGATACAATCTATATATTGCATCCAACTCAAAACCAATTGGCAATGAGTGGAGTAGCCTCTCAAGTTATATATTAAATCTCCAAGTCTTAGTTGCTCGATGTGGGACTTTATATCTCAGCAGGCCTCCCCTCACGTGTGGTGTAATTTTGAGTCAAACATTTGGATAATTTTAATTTGATGACGTAGAGCATGTGGGCCGTTGGGCCTGCACATGAATGGTACCTGCTCTGATACCATGTAGAAACTAATATTAGGTTAGAGAGAAAAGTTAGAAAAGTGGTGAATGAGAGGTAATTTCCTTCTCATCATATCATTGTATTTATACTATCAATTGGTTACAATTAAGGAGCAACAATCAAGGCTAAAATCAAGCTATACATTCCTAAATTAGTTATTTCCTAACTTAGATGTAATTAGCTATAACTAGGCTATCTATTTACAATTCTAACAGCTATAATTGGGTTATCTATTTACAATTCTAAAAAAATGTATCTCCCTCCATTTCAAAATTAGTAGATCGCGATTCAAAACAAAGTGAGTTTAGTAAATTGCAATTTATAACAAAGCCAATAGTATGCCAATAAAGGGTAAACGAGGTTCTCACTCTCGAGAGAAATCAAAACGTAGCTTAAAGAAAACTCTAAGGTAGTATAGCATGTCTAAGGCCTAGCCTATACTAAGAAAACCTCTTGAAGCCTTAGGCCAGGGAAAGAAATCTACAACATTAACAGCGATACTAAGAAAACCTCTTGAAACCTTAGATTATAGGCATTAATGTAAAAGGAAAGTCCAAAAAAAGCTCAAAACCAACATCTATAAGATATAGAAATACTAGGATAAAAATATTTATGAATAGTAAATTTATGTTTTTATAAGTCCATTATCATTATGTGGATGAGGGGGACATAGAACCTTACCTCGACCCTATAAGAACGGGACCCCTTATGGGCCATGTAAGAAGGCCTTTTGAAAATATCTTGTCCATTACAGGATTTGAACCATATACATCCTATTAGGGATGAGAGGGGTACCAGAGCTAGAACTCATTGGTGACTCCCAAATTAGACTTATAATAATAAAAATTAAGTAGAGAAAACAGATTTATTCTATTTTTCTTAAAACTTTTCTTTAATGCTAGACTCGAGAGAGTATTCATTCCAAGAAATATTATGGTAATAATGAAGTTCACTACTAAATCAATTCTGTAGGTGCCTCAAAAATTCAGTTAAACCAAAGTAACATGCATAGAGCATAATCTTCCAGAAATAAGCCCATATCTACTTGGACAAGTGTCTAGCATAAAATTTTGAAACGCAAGAAATTTGGGAGTGGGGCGGGTGGAGAAAGTAAAGGAAAAAACATATGTCCTTTGAAAGATTCTTGATGATTACTTTGTACAAGTCAGCAGAACCAGAAACTCTACTTGCAAAACTTCCCTTCATACCAGCATCACCCTGTGTTTTGATCATAATTATTATAAGAATATACTTTATAATGATCAATAATTCTAAAATAAAATTATTTGAAATTATTCATGTAATAACTAAATTCTATTTATCACATATATACATACGCATTACTTGGCATATATTCCCACCTTTAAAATAATAATAATATAAAATTTATATGCAAAATTTCTTATTTATTTATATAGAAAATATCGGGTTATTACATTCACCCTCCCTTATAAAGATTCCGTCCCCGGAATCACCGTTTCAAAACTTATACATACAAGGGTACATAGCATACACAGTCATTTCAAATAGATCTCGATCAAATTCGATCGAACCGACCTTTAACTATTCAATATAAAGCTTGTCTATTTGATTAAACAGTAGTTTGATTTCTAAAAGAACTCAAATTCCTTCTTCAAAATTTCTTTATAAAATAATTTCTTATATATAGGAAAATCATATATAAGAAAATAAAAGTTATTCAAAAAATACCTGGAGTTCCATTCCCAGCTGCCATGGTATACTAGACCATCATATTGAAGACTCTTGCGGTTAATTCTGTTGGTTTGTTTGTTGAAGTTGGTCCCACTATCGCTAGAGTCCCGCTGCCTTTTCCCGTATTCGCGCTCCCTGTATCACTTCCCTTTTTCGGACAGTCCTTTACCTAATGCTCCGTGGATCCACACAGAAAACACCCACTGTTCATTCTAGGATTGGGGCAGTTGGGAGAGATATGTCCCTGTAACACACAAACTTACCCTTAAGACACTCTCCCGAGTGATTCTTTCCGCAATTCCCACAGTACACAACCTGCTTCTTTCCACCTCCTGGCCTATTTCTGGTATTCCCAAAATTATCTTCTTTCCTTTTTCCAGTCCTACTTCCACTACTCCCTTCTTCGACTCTAGCTTGATTTTCCTCCCACCAAAAATTTATCTTCCCTTTTATCGTATAGGTGGAAAAAGCTTTATTTTTCCCCTCCGTTACCCTAGCTGTCACAAACGTTTCTACACGGTCAGTTGATCCTCTAAATCCTGGCAGTTCGACTGCCTTGAAGTCTTTGAAGTTTGTCGATCGATTTTCAGGTTGATTTCCCATGGCTGGTAATCCATTCTGTATAGCTTGAGCGTCCATATTCACCAAATTTTATGTCGAGTCTGGTTGTCCTCCATCTTTATTGACAGGTTCTTCTGCCTTTTAGTTTCATTTTTATCTTGGCGACATTATCTGATTAAGTAAAATCATGTTCATCCAACTAATTTATAGTACTTTTCATAGCATAGCACATACTGCTTTAAACATCCGCTATCCCTTTGTGACACAAAAGTCGGGAATCGCTGCCACAACTTATAAAAAAGTTGAGAATATTACATTACACATACATACTTATCGTATACGCATCATAGAATCATACATATTCAAATAACACTAATACTACTTATTTCATACGCCTTCACTAAGGATCAATTGTTTAGCATTCTATATATTCCTATTATCCTCAATAATCCATTCTCATATAACTATACCAAGTTCGTCAAACTTACCACACATTATAAGTTTAGGAACTTACCACAATCATATGAATTTAAGAACTTGTCCTAGTCAGACCTTTGGCATCCATTCGCTGAGGGGTTCAAAAATTTCATATAATTATGAGTCGTGAACTTACCATAAGTATGAGTTTTAAGAACTCGAGCTTAACTTTATATTCTCTAATTATACTCTACCTATCAGTTATACTATTGTTTCTGGGTCTGATACTACATTTTCCAACATAATCACCTCATTAGGGTTACTTTCAAGGTGAGCTTTTATTTTAGTTATTTATTTTATATTGACTTGGTTATGGAGATCGGCTCCTTCTTTATGATCTGAGGGTATTCTAATCCTTTCCCACCTGATATCTACCCAAAACTATCTTGATTAGCACGTAGTATAGACACACAACAAATAATAATTTTATATAAGTTATCTTTTATTTGGTTTTACGATGAATTTATTCAATTCATCTCCTTTTAAACTCTATATGAGTTATTTATATTTTCAACGTTTCCCTCTGTTCCAAGGTTATAGCCTAAGGTCTATCCCACCTAAGGTTTCTAACCCTAAAGCTCTGATACCATATTGTAACGCCCCCAAATTCAGGTATTTAAAACCCGAACTCGGTGCTTTACGATACCGTTTCTATGAGCAGAAATAATACTAATAATAATAACAATAATATAAATACCAAACTTAATTTATATACATTAGAGTCTAATCCCAAGTATGCAACCTTTACTACATTCATTACAATACATGATAATAATAAATATCATTGTCTTAATAAAGTCATACTATTACATAGACACTACTACAAAACAGTAAATAGATAACGTAGAAAAAACGTTATGGTTTCAATCAGAAAAATGTCATGGTTAAGGGTGTCATCTATTTGACACCCTTACACAACGTTTTTAAAACGTTGTTGTAGTTGTATTACATTATACAACGTTTTTTAAGAAAAAAATATTGTAGATTTATTTTCCATAAATTAGTAGATGCTTAAAAACGTTGTAGAAGGTATAATTCCACAACGTTTTCTGGATAAAAATGTTGTAGTTTATACAAATATACAACATTTTTTCTACAACATTTTTAAAATGTTGTAGATAAAAAAGAAAAAGAAAAAAAAGGTTGTGGTTCACCTATATTACCAATGCACCTGCAATATGCTAATGCCATAATATATAGCTAAAAGGTCTAAATTCTCATTTAAATTTAAAGCCAAAATGTATCAACCATTCAAAATACATCCCAATAATACCATTCGTTTACAGTTTCAAATTACTACATCCACAAAATATACACCAAACTATCCATATATACATCTCAAATTCACTTTTCAATATAAATTATTACTATATTGAATTGTGAATTTGATTACATCCACAAAATAAACCAAACTATCCATAAAATTAAGCTACTAACTAAGCATGTGCAAAAAAGCCTAAGTTCTCCCAAAATACGTGCATCCATTCACAACTTCCTGTGTGTGCTTCATCAGAGTTTCATGCATCTGTCTATTCTCTTGTTGTATAGCCTCAAATACTTGGCCATCAAGAGATGGAGCTTCTAAAATGGACTCTTGAAAAGATATGTAGAACTAATATAAATTCATTGTAGAAATTCAAACCTGAGGTTCATGGTGTTATCAAATGTTAAATTTCACTTTTCTCAGTTCTCTTGGATTGGCCTTGTACATCACTAAATGAGAGATGTTTATGGATAGGTCAATTATTAATCATATTACCATCATTCATCAACACACTTGGTTTGTTAATTCAGACACAAGAATAAATAGGCAAACTTTTATTATTTTACTATTTACACAAGAATAAATAGACACTTGGTTTGGTGTTTGATTTAACTCACCCTTGATCAAATTCACCAGCCACAACATAAACAGACAACAAAATCTGCACTCAAAAGATATAAATGAATAAGCAAGGCTCTCAATTAGTTGAAAAAGGTACAGTTTTGTCTAACTTTTTTATTAGCCAATTAATTTGCATATCCCGATGCTCATAAATTTTAGGATCTTTGATATTATATTTCCTCCTGCACCTATTGAGTAACTTACTTTATTAGATTACGATTTAAAAATTTTGTATAAAAATTGTGCAAGCCTGTGATCAAGTACATCATATTGAATAAGTCATAGACCAATAGAACAAGTACCTTGAAAGAGTTCCATTTTGCACCTGTCATTCTCTTAATTATGAATTATTTAATTTGCACCAGATTCGAGAGATGGGCAAGGTCTTTCGCGCTCGAACCTTGTAAACATGGTCTCTAAATACCGCCATAGGCAAACATACAACTATGTATCCGGACAAACAATTCTCCACTAAGCGGATCAACCATTTTAAAAAGTGTTTCCTGCATAATCCCTATAACTTTAAACAACATATAACAAACCATAAACAAACTTAATAATACCATTATATTTACTATTTCTCCAATACCTGGTCAACAGTTTCAAACAAGTAGATATGGAATATTCATATGGTCTGCACCTGCTGAATCAATGTGTCGTAAACGAACGATGCACTTGTTCTTAAAGAATCCATTCATACATGCCTGCATAATGTTGGGAAGCTAATTAGTTCATAACTAGTAAAGAAAGATAAACAACTATATAGAAGTATTATGCCCATTGTGAAAGACCATAGAAGAGAATATGCTTCTTATTGCTAAGTAATGATTAAGCAGTGGTTGATAAGTACAATATCCTTTCATTTATGTACACTTGGATGCTGAGATAGGGAGGATTCAAACCCAACACCTAGTCACCTAATGGCTAGTGGTTATGGGATAGCTAAGCACAATTTATTATCTTTTGGATCTCCAATTTTAGGCTCGATGCTACAGCAGGAATGTGACGCCCCCAAAATAGGTATACATCACCCATCATGAGTCGCCAAATACATGGTACAAAATTCAAATACAACTTAATTATACAACAGTCGTGTAAAATACGACAAAACATAATCTAAGAGTTTTAATAAGAATATTGTCATCTAGACAATATCCACACTCAATGGAGTCCTCATTACATTTATTGTCACACTGAGGACTACTAATGCTATCATCTGGACCGTCACTCCGTTCCCCGACTAGTCCCGCCACGTTCTCATTTCAAGAGAAACGGTGAAATAAAGGTGAGCTCAACTAGCCCAAGAAGAAATATTATGACTAAGATAATGCAGAATAAATTATCATTAGTCTTCAACAATGTTAAAGCGATAAAACACAATAGACATCAAGTTTAACTGCAGCGGAATAAGCAATCCATTAGAAGAGTCAAGTAGAGCATGATATCTACTATCTTCTATGATTTAAAATGTTTTCATCAATTTTTATAGCTGAGACTCAGCTTATTAAATAAACCACAACATCGAGTCATCCTTGCACTACGGGCCAAGGATGTTCATTAAATCATCAATGGTCATGACTATACCGAATAATCTCTGGTCATAATCATACCAAAAAACTGTCCATCAATGCACTACAGGCTACTGAGGACTTTTACCACATCATTTATAACATTACAGGTCATGATTATACTGAATAATCCCTGGTCATAATCATACCAAGTCCATCTATGCACGTAAGCCAAAGATGACTTTCATCACAATATAAGCATGGGGATGATGACATTGACATAATAATTCAATAACACAAGTTCAAGAATAAATTTTAAAGATTTATAAGTTAATTTATCTTGAAATCAATTACGTTCAAATTGTCAACATGATCCGCTTTGCTACGGAGTAAAATTCAAGAATGCTCGGAAGAATATTTCAATTTAAAAAAGATCTGGGATGAAGTGCAAATATCTAGGATATTCTACTAATTTCATGGAGTATAAAAGCCAAAACTTTAACCAAATGAGTATCATAAAATATATGAAACTGCAAATGGATTTTCACCCGCCATACGGTAATCCACACAGACAGATCATTTCCATAATTTAATAAGGAATGAATACGAAGGATCATTCAGCATGCATGTGATAATCCACATAGACAGGTTATACCAACAGAATAATAAAGAATGGAATCAGGTCATGCGTAATCCGCACAGACAGGATATTCCAACAAAATAATGAAGAATGGAATAATGAAGAATTCACCATGCATGCGATAGACCCAAGACATGAGTTATTCCAGCGAGTAATAATAAAGAATGGAACCAGTGTCTAAGCGTAATCCGCTGACGAGGATATTCCAAATGTAATAATAAAGAATGGAACCAGTCTAGCGTAATCCACACGAGATAGGATATTCAGCAATGTAATAATAAAGAATGAAATAACAAAGAATTCACCATGCATGCGATAGACCGCACAGACAGGTTATTCCAATAGGATAATAAAGAATGGAACCAGGTCTAACGTAATCTGCACAGACAGGATATTCCAACAGAATAATAAAGAATGGAATAACAGAAGAATTTCACCATGTATGCGGTACTTTGCATAGACAAATTATTCCAACATAATAATAAAGAATGGAATAACAGAAGCTCTCTTCATGAATACGAAAGAAATAATACCCCTTACCTTAGAAAGAAATTGGATACTAGAGTAGAGAGGTAGCAGACTTCTCTTCTTCTTTCTGTCTATAATTTCTCTCTATAATAATTACTCTATAGCTTTTGTGAATTGGTGAGAAATGAAGGAAGAATGAGCTTCTATTTATAGGAAAATATAGTTTCGATAATTGCATGTTTTGGGGCTCGAAATATTACAGTACAATACCTTCAACTTTTCTTTCATTTTTAATTTAGTCCTGCAAGTATTATCAAACTTGCACCACCTCCCCTAATAGTAAATAATGTGAATCAATAGTTCAATCATGTGAATCAATAGTTATAATCATGTGAAAATACGAATTACAGTATAGTACCTCCATCTATACCTCCATTTTTAACTTAGTCATGCAAGTATAATCAATCTTGCACCAACTCCCCTAATAGTACAAGAATGTGAATCAATAGTACACACATATGAACAAATAGTTATAATCATGTGAATTAATAGCAATTACTTGCTCATTTATCCGGTTAATTACCCGACTGGTCAGTATAACTTCCAGACATCAATTAATATCGAATTTCCACTAACACTAATAATTCCAACACAATGGAACTATCAATTTCATCTTTAATCAACACGAACTTATTCATCATTAATATTATAACTCACAATATTTAACAACCAGATCGTTCCCAAGAAAGAGGGGGCTTTCCGATAAGGATTTCTCCTTATTGACGCGCAATTAGATGACCAAACCTCTCCTTGACAAAACTTCTAGACATTGTAAATATTGCAATTTAATAATATGAATAACTTTGTCGTCTCAATTATTGATTTAATAATTTATCATATTATGCAGATTATACTATGACAATAATCTAATCAATAATATGAGAGATTGCAGCAATTAGTATAGCAATAATTGAGTATAACTGAGTGACTTCTCACGTAAGCATCAATAATCAATACTGTAGTATTGCTCTTATGCAACCACGCCAGTATTCTTTGTACTTTACTATTGGGTAGTTCAAGCGGTTTAACGGTAAAACTTCGCCGTTATTTTTATTAAAAGATAATTTTGTCATTTTCTTACTACGACAATACTTCCGTTGTGGGGTCCACCAATGATTGTGTCATCGTACAGATATTCCCCGACAAAAAAAATATTCCCCGACCAAACGAATATTTTATAACAACTTGCATACTTTGCAAAAATTTTCACATATCACCCTTAACTTTAACCCTTTATCAATTTAACCATTTACGAAATAAAATAATAATTATAAGAAAATTGAATACTTTCATTTCATAAAATTTGAGGTCTTACAAGGATTTTGGAAACAGTTATCTTCCGATGCACCTTCTAAGGGATGGCTGTTCTTTTCACTTCATGGGTCTAGCCGTGTAGGTAGCAGTCTTGAAGCTGTGAGGCATTGTTGAGGACCCAACCTCACCAGAATTCTGAGGGAAATCTGCTATTCCTATTTAACAACAGCATTCAAATACCAACATACCAACCACAGGATGTCTATAATGTTTCATGCTCTAAAATAACTCAACACAGACCATTAACAACTGTAACTCACTCTTTGTTGAGACTATTAGCAACTATAAATAATTGTCCAGTTTTCTTTGCATAGCAACTCAAGCTTTGCCTTCAAAGGTTATGGATTAATTAGCATATTCTGTATGAAGCCATAACATTTACTCCTTATAAAAAATCTAGCTTTTATTTTTTTTCCTGTTTTGGGTTTTTCCTCAAATGTTGAAGCTAAACATGATTAAAGCTAAGCATGGATTAATTAGCATGGTTTTTTCCCCAAAATGTTCACCTTCAGAATGTTCTGCATTGCGACCACAACAAACCAACTATGGGGTTCCATCAACCAACTTAGAGAGTTTGCAAGCACTAAAAGATGACCAGTTATCATGTTACAAAACCTCTATACTACTCTCCATTATTTGGGAAAACATGCATTGATATTTAGTTGAAACTATCTGAAGAATCACTTGTGGAAGCTTTAATTTGTTTGTCTTAAATTATCTCATTATAATTCATCGTAGGCAAAGATTAACTTGAGAGAAGCGGGCCAATTATAACAATTTGTATGCAAGAGATAAACATAAGATTTGGGTGTGGAGAAGGAATCATTCAACCATACCTTGAACCAGGAAGCCATCCACTTATCAACCAACAATAGCCCTCGGGTTGATAGGGTAAGGATTGCCATTTCCATATTTTCCTGGGCAAAGCAAGTGGTAGAGTATAGAAGGCGATTCTAAATACCTATAATCAAGCCCCCAATACCAAGCTTAACTATTTCAGAAGATCGAAAAATGTATTAGCATAATAGAAAAACCAACCAGATTAACAGATTAAAATGGAACTAAAGTGTTACGAAGGAAGTATATTAGAAAACAATTTTAAAAAATAGATTAACATATTTTTCTTTCATATTGTCTTGACAAAGCTTGAAAATAGTAATCCTATTAATTTATAGCTGAAAAGTGGGGAAATACAATTGAACTTTGTCAACAACAAAAAAGGAAGCATTACAGTTTCATGCCCTAAGAGTCCACACACCTTTAGAGAGAGATTATCTTCAAATGCAGTATAACTTATCTTCTGACCTTCTTGCTAACAAAGCACTAGAAAATTCAATCATTCAATTAAAATTAAATTAACTGATAATCTAGAACTGCAATGTTGAACCTAAAGTCTTGAAAGAAAAATTGGAAGTAAAAAACCAAAATACTTGTATTGAAATTCTCATCATAACTTGACACATATGTCAATAGATGATAGACCAATAAATAAATGCTCCCATCCTCCAACCCCACTTTTTCTTATAAACCATAATAAAACAAGGAATATCAAATACTATGTCTTGCTCCAAATAGGCATATACAAAATTTTAAATTTTCAAGAATTCTTCAGATCTATATTACCCAAAATAAGCACTTATCATTTTTCTCCAACATAAACCCTAATTAAATTGATGATAAAAAAGGTCTCACCTTTAGGTCCAGATGGTGGCATAATGTAGTAATTAGCTGGCCCATGGTCACTTCTTTTCTTCTTTTTACAACAAATAAATATAATACTTAAAAGAGCAAGGACTAAAACAGCACCAATTGCGATTCCAACCACCAGTCCAATTGATACAGATTGTCCAGATGACGATTCCAACGGAGGAGATGAAGAAGCCGTAGGGGGTGGCGGTGAAGATCTCGACGTCCCCAGATGTGAAGGTGGAGACCTAGATGTCGGCGGCGAGGGCGTGGAACCGAAAGGAGAAGGTGGAGAAGGAGAAGAGGGTGTAGTTGCAACCGCCAAAGGCGGCGAAGGCGAGGGCTTCCTTAAACCAGATCCAATCAAAACATCAAGCCGAGAGAAAAATGGCCATGAACTAGGACTTCGATTGAGATGTATGATAAGGTTTGGTAGTTCGATTGAGAGAAGGAATAAGGTCTAAGATTGTTGTGGCTTAGAACTTAGAAGGAATCAACCCTTGTTTAAGTCTAACCCAACTCGTATGGTCCTTCCGCCTTCTTTTTTATTTCTCCATGTTTTTTATATTCATAACATTTTTTTTAAAATGTTAACTATTTAAAACCAAAAATTACCCTTATAAATACATAACGTTTTTTTATATGTATCTACAACGACAACGTTTTTTTTATAAAAATGTCATCTTTTAAGTGTTGTCTTTTTATGGTTTTGTACTAGTGAGAATACCAAAACAGTTAATCTGTTTGCTTTCCTTTTTCCTTGTTCTTGTCCGAACCTTCTGGTTGTTCACACTTAGCTAAAAACATTTAAATTAATCAAGGATGAGCATTCGATTGCCTATCAAGTAATAGCAACAATAAATATTAGCAAAAAGAATTAAATGTTTTCTTTGAATGACACTTCTACAACGAATCAACAGTTGTGAAGTAAGCTGAACCAATAATAACAACATAACATTTCTGTATCAAATTTTTGAAACTACGTACTGACTATAACTGGAGATTAGTCGACATACTATGAAAATTGTTTTTAATTTTCGCTAAGGTTTAGCAGAACTTCATCTGCAAACCATCATAACTTACGGTCGCGAGGGTGATCATCCTAATGTGCCCTATATTGATCAATACTACATGCAAGAACGATATTATCGTTCATCTTATCCACCTTAGGTGCACAAAAGTTTTCCCATATTCGGGATGTTCATACTTAGTCGGGAATCCGAACCAAAACAATCTGGTTGGATACAATAAAGTTCTATCATGTTCAACGATATTTCTAAATATATGTCTAGTTGGGTCGAATAGCTTAGACAACTTTTTAATTAATGTATACATACCGAAAATCAATAGGTCTGTATCAACATGTGATTAAATACAATGATTATCCAAGTGAGGACAGTTGTATAACCATATTTAGAAATCAACGAACAGAATTAATATCTGAATTATACAATAATACTTTGTTGATAAACAATGATCGGATAATTTAAGAACTTGTACGAATACAAAGATTGGATACATAATTGATAACAATAGAGTTAATAATTTGGAATAATGATAATATATTTCTGAAACTTTCTTACTCATGTCCATTGCATAAAGTAAATGCAAAGTTAGGATACTTGCCTGAGTTGCTGCTTACAATGACGCGACTTAATTTTATCTGTTATACCAAAAACTATCATTAATAAGATCATTTGTTCGATTAGAATAATATATTATATCACATAGTACTGCTATTTGCAGTCAACACATAACCTAATCACATTGTTACATAAGTTTAACAGTCATTAAATTACAAACAGACACGTATCTAGTCAAAATTATTTAAGTCTAGAACAATTTTTGAAACACATCGGTGTACCTACGGCTTTATCGGGTAATTATCGAGTCTAAGACTCTATTCTGTAATTATCAGTCATATTATTTTTAAATGACTTATAATAATTTTTAAATAATTATTATAATTTATCATAATTTTTTAAACATCGGTATCATTATTAAATGATTTAAATTTTAAATAATTCTATTACCATTAATATTTAATTAATATTAAATTATTAATGAAACCTTTGCCAAAATATTAAAGTTATTTATAATAACTTAAAATACTTTTAAAGTATTAATATTACCCTTAAATGATTTTTAAAACATTTAAAATCATTTTTAGATAATTACCATTAATATTTAAATATTAATGTATTATTCACCAAAATATTAAAAGTCATTTATTATTACTTAAAATGTTTTTAAATCATTTATATCCTTTTTTAAATGATTTTAATTCAATCAAATCATTTTAAACTATTTTATTAATATAATTATTAAATAACTCTAATATCATTAATTATTAAATTATGAATGAAATTTACCTTTAAATATTAAAAGTTATATATTATAACTTCAAATATTTTTAAACTATTTATTTTCATTTAAAATGATGTTTATAATATTAAAATCATTTTTAATTAATTTATTTAATATAATTATTAAATAAATCTAATATTATTAAATAATTAATTAATGAAATTTGTCTTAAAATATTAAAAGTTATATTTTATAACCTAAAATATTATTAAATACCTTTTATCATTTAAAATGATTTTTAATATAATAAAATCATTTTTATTAATTTATTTAATGCATTTATTAAATAAATAAAATATCGATAATATCCAATTAAATATTAATATTTATGAAAATATGTCAAATTATTAAAAGTTAATTTTTATAACTTAAAATAATTTTTAAAATAATTTTTGTAATTTTCAGAAATTAATTTCTATTTTTAAATGATTTTTGGAAAGTAAATTAAATAAAATTCCAAAGTCTGTCGCTATAGCCTTTACTGACAGAAAGTGTAGTCTAATGTGTTCTTGAGAAACCCAGAACATTCAAAGTCAGTTTCGACTGGGTGGGTTTGACCAAGTCTAATTCAGTGTGTATTGTGTTTCTGGGCATGTTGTTGGTCAGATCGTATAGTGCTAGTGCAAGACTACATGATCAAACAACAAATATGGTCATAATATGCATTAAATGAAAGATTTAAAGGCCAAAAGTGGCTGTCAGAGTTGTTCTTCAAGTTTCTGGGCTGCCCAGAAAATTAAGTCATGGCCGGTCAACGCTTTTGTTGATCTTATATCGTGAAATCTGTTCATGATAAATGTGTTCTAGACGTCGGGCTGTGTAGAGAAACTAACATAGAACATGTGTTGAACCATAGTCAAGTCTAAACATCATCAATCAGAAAGATCTAAGCCATTAAAAAGGATGTCAGAGCTGTTCTTCATTTTTGGGTTACCCAGAAATGAAGAACAGTTCGTGCAAGCATATTTGGGCTTCCACAACTTGTGACCCAGGTAATAATTTTGTGATCTAAGGATTCCATGTTGTAGACAACATGTAAGACTACAGATCCATTACATAAAACAAATAAAACAACAACACAACAAGAAGATATAAGTTGGTCAACCCTTATCAGAAATAAGGTTCAAACATTTTCTGGGTTACCCAAAAAACAGTCCTCGTGATCTTTTTGTCTACTTTGACCGGCCACTATGTCCAACATACTTGATGTTTAGGAGATTTTAAGGCATATATATGAAGTCCATATAACATACTACCATTCTATTACAACAAAAAGAACAACGCAACCAACAACTGACAGATCTGGGACAAACAAAATCTTGTCAGACACGATCTGGGCAAGATCTGGGTTACCTAGATTTTGTCCATTCATGGTCGGTCAACGGGTTTTGACCACCCATATTGTTTAATCTGGATCTGATATATGCATGATTTCAAGTCCAGATCAAAGACCCCACAACATACTATATGTTAAGACATTTAAACAGCAAATTACATAAATAGGATGAGATCTAAATGGTCTGACATTCATTGTCAGACATTAAAAACAAAAATTTCCAAATTTTGTAAAACATCAAATTCGAGCCTCTAGATATTATGGATCTAACATCTAGCAACCCAGATCATTAATATATACTACAAACAACATGTTTTAACATTAAAACATAATATCTAACATAGGATCAAAGGTTAAATTTCATTTAGGGTTCATACCTCTTTCGAATAAATTCTTGAATATAGTGAAAGTAGTATGCACACAAGCCAATCATGTTTGATGATAAAGCATATACTTTGTAACAATCTTATTCATTTATTAATAAAAAGTATTAATTTATTAAAGGCTTTTAATTATCTACATGATGCTGTTTTATAATATGTGATAAACCCATAGTTTTAAGCAATGCTTTTAGAATAATGATGATGATCATTCTAATGAGATCTAAATTCTTAGAAAGCTTAAAACTAAAATAGTTCCCAATCATTGGATTACTAAATTGGGGATTAGTGAATCCGGATAGATTGGTACATACGTTGCTTGCTCATTGGATGAGGATGATTGATCTCATGATCATTTGTGTGGAGACACTAAAACAAGTATGTAGGTGCTTATTGGAGAATAAGTTCACTGAACGTGGCTCGCTAAGGAATACCTAATGGAGTTTTACTTTCCTGTCAATAGGAATTCCTGTAGTGATAGTAGTACAAGTAATCCTTGGACTTGAGATCATCATAGTATCTTGTGTATGATGAGTTATACTTTGACTTATTCCTTAAGACCCTTAGGGTATATCAAAGGGTATGCTTGGGTATAATAAGTTGTACATGGAGATAATGTATGATCAATAAAGAATCTACCACTTTATTAAAAAGAAGAGAAATGTCCTATGTGATTCGATAAATGACAACCCAAAGAGTCCTTGGGTTATAAGAGAATGAAATTAGAAAGGAGTTTCTAATTTGCATTATTTGAGTTGTGCATTTAAAAGTCGAAATACATATAATTAAATAAAATAAGACTTGTGAAGAATTCCATGTCTTATATTTAATTGGGACATTGTATGGTGGAAGGATTGAATTGTACACAGTAACTATTTACTCAAAGGTTCTTTTATGATTAATGTTGAAATCTATATTATCCGGAAAGTCGCGTTGATCGCTAGGGAGGCTTTATCCTATTGTAGAATAAATATTATTTATTTAAATAAATTAATTATTTAATTTATTTATTTAAATAAGATTAGAATTATTCTAATTGATTTATTCACAACCGGTTTAATATGGAGAACCTAAAGGGTCACACCATAAAAGGAAGAATAATTATTTAAGAAGTTAATGGCATAATCGTAATAATATAGTTAAGTATATTTAATTTAATCTATGGTGATAGAATAAATTAAATAGCTTAATATTTATTATTTAATATTTTAGAAATATTAAATATAAATTAATAAGAGGAGTCTTATTAATATTATTACAATTATTATTATTTTAATTTCTAAAAGAGTTTAGGAATTAATTTAATATAAGTACTCTCATTTATTCCTAATAGAATTAGGAGGAAAATTAATTAAAGGAGTTAATTAATTATCCCTAATAAGATTAGGGAGCCCATTTAATTAAAAGAGTTTAATTAAATAATACGTTATTTTAATAGGGTTACTTGATATCTTTATAAGAGGAGTCTTATTTCAGATATCAAGATATACGTAATAATTCCAATAGTTGGGAGAGTACGCTCCTTTTTCTATAGAGATAAAAAAACTAGGGTTTAGCCAACCATCCATCTTCTTGAATTCTTTTTCTTCCTTGGTGGATCACCTCTAGAGGCCAAACACTTGGGTGGCTAACGTTGATCAAAGGAAGGAACCAAACCCGGTGAATTTCGGTTGAGCGTAAAAGGATTGGAGGTGAACTTCAGACGAGGAAGCTCGATCTTCAAGGTATGATTCTTATTCGTTATCTTTTTCGTTTAATTAATAATTGTGCATAAAGGGTGATCCGGGTATATGGTTTGTAAAAAATTTTAAACTCTGATTTTTACACGTTTCTGCATTTTTTATGCAATTTGATTGCGTTCTTGAATATTACAAACCTAACATATAGGGTCCTAATCTGTTCATAGAAGTAGTGAGGCTTGTTCTTGGGATTGATCTAGTAATAGAATTCGTGGATTTTAGAGAGAGAGAGAGAGTGTCTTGGATGAGTATAAGTGCACAAATTAGGTAAATAATGAACTTTCTCTATAGTGTCCCCAAATTTGGGTACCTTTTATCTTAGACTTGGTACGTTACGATACATCATTTCTATAACTAATGCGGAAGATATAAACATAAATTATTTATACAATAAACTTTTACACATAATCCCCAAGGTCTGTAACCTTAACTTAATACATGCATTTAATATTCTACACGACTTACAATATCATTCACATTAGAAAATTTAATAATTCTAACTGCATAATAATCCAATTGTGGAATTTGCCTTTGCCTTTGTCTTTATTCAAGCCTTTGACTTAATCTAAAAATTTTATCATGATATAGCAAGGGTGAGCAACAAATTTGCCCAGCAAGTTTTAAGTACAATAAAGATATATCATGATTAAAAGAAAGAATAAGCTTTCAAGTTTTCAACAATATAATAATTGTAAAATAGCATGAATCGAATTTCAATACATGAATGATTGAATTAATAACGCTGAGTAGTCAACAATGACCATGAGCAAATACTTTGGTAATGAAGGTCATCAGCCTTTCATACTTGATAAACATATGCAATGTGCACTAAGTGCGAATCAATAATCATAGATGTGGAATAATTGTCAATAATTGAACCACTAGCATTCTGAAAAATTATTAACTCGAGTTTGAGTTAGAAAATTTGCCTATACCATTTATTACCGCTAAGCAATCTAATTTAATCTCTTATGAAAGACCTATCATTAATAAGATCAATCCTCCAATTAGCATAATACATTTTATCTCACACACTATTACTCAAATAATAATTAGCTAACATTTAGCCACATAATCAAATGTTGAAAATTCTTTAACTCGCTAGTAATATTATCATCATTTGATAATATTATTATCAGATAACCATCATCTTAAATTCTCGTCTAATATTATTAATCTTTTAATAATATTTTATTTACTTCTCCATTTCTTAGTAATATCTTAATCATTTACAAATATTATTAATCATTTAATAATATTTTAATCACCTTCTAATATTATTAATCATTTAATAATATTCAAATCATTTACTAATATTATTAATCATTTAATAATATTTTAATCACCCTATAATATTATTAATCATGTAATAATATTTTACTTGTTTCATAAATAATAAAGGTCTCATACATTTGAAGATGCAAATATTTTACATCTTGAAGCTTAAACCATTTAAATTTCATTTCGTAAATATCTTTTACCTTTACTCATAAATTCGGAGTTTAAACAGCTAATGCATAGCTTTTATAGTAAAATTCAATTGACTATATTATTTCTTTAATTTAAATAATTTTTATATTATTTTGTCTAGTTCATGAGTCAACACGAGACCATTTTCTCGAGATATACATATTTTATTTCGCTTCTTAGCACATTCGCTTTATTTTTCGTTTTACGAATATTCGCATTTTCGCTATATATATGTATATTTATTAATCAGCTCAAAAACCTCACTTTGAACTCCATAAACCTCAAAATATCATTTTAATGATTAATACAATTTTTCAAAGGTTTTACATTCTTCGTTGCACCACAAAATAATTTTATAGGCAACTATATTTTTTTATTTCACTTAAGTATGTAATTTATATTTATTACATATTTTTATTGCTTTATTTATACCCGAAAGGAAGTTTCTCGGCATAAAATATCACTTATAGCCAAATCTCGCCCCGTATAATTTTATTAAATTTATTATGACTTATTATTTTGCCAGAACACGATTCGGAACATCGAACGTCAAAGTCGCTCGAAGCGGCGACGCTCGGTGTTCGCTCAAATTTTAGTTCTGACATGCATGTTCGCTCATTTTTAATTCTCAAATCATGAGTCATATAACAGTGAAATTTCGGGCATAATTCTCAAATCATGAGTCACATGAGTCATTATAAACCTCATGGCATAGTATTTTAAAAAAATTTCACACCGCAAAAACGGATCACAGAAGCTCATCAAAACAATGCACGGAAAGGACGTCAAGCAAAGTTAGCAAAGACAGCCCAAGACCCGGTAGCGGCTGCGGCTCTTAAGAACGCTTCTTCTGGCGCTTCGCGACATCATGCGATCTTGAGGCGACCACTTTTAATTTTCTCAAGCGTTACTCGTAATTCCGATTAATCTGATTTTTGGATATGTTATTCATGGCATACCAAAGTATTTTTAAAAAATATCAGGGCTGGGTTTCTGGTATGATAGGCTACCCAAACAGAGCACCAAAACTGTGCGTTCATCATAGTTTTTCAACTTTTTGCCAGATTTACCCTCTCTCGTAAAAACAGTCATAACATTTTCGTTTCAAAACATTTTTGAGCGATTCTTGAACCCACGCGCAACGAACTTCTGGGACTACAACTTTTATTCTTTGACCATTTTCAAATTCTAAATACAAAATTCCAGAAATTCCATGTAAATTGACTGACCTGAGTTGGTTTTCCAGTTTTGGCTCGGCTACTTTGAATGGTCATAGCTCTTTTCTCCGAAGTCGGAATTAGTCCGTTCTAGAGTCTAGGAAAGCTTATTCAGTGTACTATAACATACCACAAGCCCAGAATTTTCTAAATAATCTAGCTAACCCCAAATTTTCATTTTTAGATCAGCAGTCCACTCGTTTTTCGGACTTCTCGTTTTGGCATCCAAAACTCGCCTCGACTCGTTCCAACCCAACTTTCTTTACAAATAAGTCTTATTTAATATAATCAAACTCGTCTAAGGTCTCGGCTTCATATCTCTAATTACAATCATTATAACTCATTTACATAATCAATTTCAAGCCAAAATAAACATAGTAAACAAACTAGTTATTTACACAACTAACTAAACTTCCAAAATTCAAACTTTGTTAGAAAGCGTGTGATTCCCTCCTCCGGAGGGAACCTTTCTTTACTCCGTGACTCCCTTCTGTTTCTTCTCCTGCTCTCCTCGTGACCTCCTGCTTTCCTATATAAATGAAATCATGCTGAATGAAAAACTTAGAAGAAAAACTTTTTTGAAGAATTCTTCTGAAGAATTTCTCTCTTTTCTCTTGCTTATTCTCTCTAAATTTATGCAGCAATTATAAGAGTATCTTTATACACTTTTGCTAAAGTTTTATAACACGTTATCAGCACGAAACTCTATCCAACTGAGACGGTAAAATTAAATTCTTGTAATTTATTATTATATTATCGGTTTGACTATGCCACCAATAATATAATTTTATTCTTATAATTGACATTAAATTCTGTTATTTACAATGGTATCATCTATCCTTGTTGATCTTACAAGACTTGGTGGGAACCTTTTTATCGTTTATTAATTTGTTAGAATAACATGTCTGTGTGGTCTATCGCATGCCTGGTGAATTCTGTTGTTATTCCATTCTTTATTATTCTGTTGGAACATCATATTTGTGTGGATTACGCATGACCTGGTTCCATTCTTTATTATTCTGTTGGAACATCCTGTCTGTGCGGATTACGCATGACCTGGTTCCATTCTTTATTATTCTATTGGAAAATTACATGCATGCAAGGATTACGCATTTGATTCGGGTCTATTTTTATTATTCGTTGGAATATCCTGTTTGTGCGGATTACGCATGACCTAGTTCCATTCTTTATTATTCTGTTGGAATATCCCGTCTGTGCGGATTACGCATGACTTGGTTCCATTCTTTATTATTCTGTTGGGAATAACCTGTATATGCAGAATACCGTATACCTGGTGAATATCCTTTGTATTCATTTCTTATTAAATTATTGGAATAACCTGTATACGCGGACTACCGCATGCATGGTGAAATTCTTCTGTTATTCCATTCTTTATTATTCATTGGAATAATCATGCTATATGCGAACTCAGTATCTATGCGGGTGAAGATCCATTTGCAATTTTGTATATATATATATATATATATATATATTTGTAATTGTATATATACATTAACGATTGCATATTCTTTTTACTAAGATAATATGCTCATAACATAAATATAAGAATATTTATATTTGCATTTTATCAACACTTGAGGTCGTGACTTAGTTTATTTTTATATATCATACATGCAATTATTTATTGTTTTTATAAATAATAATTGTGTTTTAACCTAGAATAGATTGCAAACTTGGCAAAAGTAGATTTTTCTATTTTGAAAATCTCTGGAGATAACTATTTGGCTTGGGCACTTGATGCAAAATTGCACCTTAGTGCAAATGAGTTAGAAAAGACCATTGAATCAGGAAATACAACAACTTCGACACAAAATGCAAAAGCCATAATTTTTCTTCGTCACCATATTGATGAAGTATTAAAGACTGAGTATTTAACAGTCAAATATCCTTTATCTTTATGGACACAACCGAAGGAAAGATTTGACCACCAAAAATTGGTTGTTCTCCCTAATGCCAAATTTGAGTGGCTTAATTTAAGGCTACAAGATTACAAATCAATTACGGAAATATAGTTCCAATGTTTATAGAATAACCTCTACTTTGGCTTTGTGCGGAGATCTAGTTTCTGAAACCCACAAGTTAGAGAAAACACTATCAACTTTTTATCCCACCAACATGATTCTGTGACAACAATATAGACAGAGTAAGTTCACAAAATTCAGTGACTTGTTGTCTATCCTCCTTGTTGCAGAAAAGAATAATGAATTGTTGTTGAAAAACCATTAAGTACGGCCAATGGGTGCTACCCCATTGCCAGATATTAACAGCACGTCATTCCAGCAGAATAAACGTGACAAGAGATGGTCATATAATAAGAAGTCTTGGGGATGAAAGAATAAATGAGGCCATCATAACAACAAATTCCAAAACCGCGATAATTCAAGCCACCAGAAGTGGCAAGTGTCTGGGTCGAGTAAAAATAAAGAAAATGCAACACAGATAAAGAACAAACCCGATGTTTGTTTTAGGTGTGGGATGAATGGGCATTGGTCGCGTACCTGTCGTACGCCGAGGCATCTGGTTAATTTATTCCATGAGTCTCAAAAGAACAAAGTAATGGAGGCAGAAATAAACTTTGTTAATCATCAATTGAATATTGTTGATGTTCCACCAATGACCAACATTGAGGAAAAGGTTGTTGATATTACTAAACCTTCTGAAAGTATCTTTTGAGATATCGTTTAATTTCTTGTTTTAATTAAACACCCTGCATGTATAATATTATTAGTTTTCATCCTATATGTGGTATGTGTTTCTCATGAATAAAATTATATTTAAAATGTAACTTTTCTTATTTATGTTTTTATATGTGTCAGACCATTTTTAATGGATATGGAGGATATATGTTTAGCAGACAGTGCAACAACTCATACAATCCTTCGAAATGAGAAATATTTTTCACAACTGATCAAAGCTAAGGAAAATGTAGGAACTATCTTTGGCGCATCAAATTTAATCGAGTGATTTGGAAAAGCTAGTTTCTTGCTACCAAATGAGACACAAGTTTTTATCAAAAATGCTCTATATTCTAGTAAATCAAGAAGAAATTTGCTTAGTTTTAAAGATATTCGACTAAATGGTTTTCATATTGAAATAACCAATAAGAATGATAATGAATATCTTCTCATCACTTCTACTATTTCTGAAAAAAAGAATATCCTAGAAAAACTTCATTCAATTTCTTCTGGATTATATACTATGAAAATTAGAGCAATTGAGTCTCATACTGTTATGATTCCAAAAATAATAGATCCCAAATCCTTTATGCTTTGGCATGAAAGACACGGTCATCCAGGTACTTCTATGATGCGTCGTATTATTGAAAATTCTACTTGTCATCCTCTCAAAGATAAGAAGGTTTTTCCTAGTAGTGAATTTCTTTGTGCTGCGTGTTCTCGAGGAAAATTAATTGTTCGACCATCACCAGTAAAAGTTTATAAAGAAGCCTCAAAATTCTTGGAGAGAATTCAAGCAGACATTTGTGGTCCTATTCACCCATTGTCTGGCCCATTTCGATATTTCATGGTTTTAATAGATGCTTCAACTAGCTGGTCTCATGTTTGTCTTCTCTCTTCTCGAAATTTTGCCTTCTCAAAACTTCTTGCTCAAATAATCAAGTTACGGGTTCAGTTCCCGGATCATCCAATCAAGTCAATTCGACTTGATAACGCAACTGAATTTTTATCAATGACTTTTAATGATTTTGTATGACTATTGGAATCTCTATTGAGCATTATGATCCTCATATTCATACACAAAATGGTTTAGCTGAATCTTTAATAAAAAAGACTTCAACTAATTTCACGACCATTAATGTTAAGGGCTAACTTACTTACCTCAGTTTGGGGTCATGCAATTCTTCATGCTGCAGCCATCATTCGAGTAAGACCAACGGCTCTTCATAAATTCTCTCCTCTACAGTTAGTTCTTGGATAGATACCCAACATATCACACTTTCGAGTTTTTGGAAGTGCAGTATATGTTCCAATAGCACCTCCACAAAGAACTAAAATGGGAGCCCAACGAAGAATATGTATTTATGTTGGTTTTGATTCTCCTTCTATTATCAGATACCTTGAACCTTTAACTGGAGATGTTTTTACTGCACGCAATGTAGATTGTCATTTTGATGAATCTGTGTTTCCAACATTAGGAGGAGGGAAAGTTTTAAATAAAAAACCCTCTGAAATATCATGGAATGCATCAAATTTAAACTCACTTGATCCTCGTACAGGACAATGTGAAATTGAAGTTCAAAGAATTATTCATTTACAAAATATTGCAAATTAAATGCCAGATGCATTTAATGATGCTAGAGAAGTGATAAAGTCACATACACCTGCAGTGAATACTCCAGCAAGGATAGAAATACCTATTGAAAAATCAATTCCTGGAGAATTGACAAATAAGGTAATAGAAGAATCTAAACCACGCCAGAAGCGTGGAAGACTAATTGGTGCAAAAGATACTGTACCACGAAAATCAAAAGAAAATAAGAGAGTACCAGAAGGAATACCCGCTCCAGAAGTAGCACTTATTCCAAGAGTGGGAATAGCCCCAGAAGAGGTACAAAACGCTTCAGAAGTAGCACTTATTCTAAGAGTGGGAATAACCCCAGAAGAGGTTCAAAATCTCAGTGAAGGGATAAGAGATGAACACTAAGAAATCTCAATAAATTATGTACATGATGAGAAAATATGGGATCGAAGCAAAGTCATGATTGACGATATATTTGCTTTCTCTATAGCATCAGATATTACTTTGATTCCTGACACAGATCCTGAACCACAAAACGTGGAAGAATGTCGGAAAAGAAAAGATTGGCCAAAATGGAAAGATGCTATTCAAACTGAGCTACAATCTCTATTGAAAAGATAAGTTTTTGGACCAGTAGTCCAAACACCGCTGGGCGTAATCTCGGTTGGAAACAAATGGGTATTTGTACGAAAACAAAATGAGAAAAATGAAATTGTGAGATACAAAGCTCGACTTGTAGCTCAAGGGTATAACAACCATGGAAGGTTTGGAAACACGTCTGATGGATGTTGTAACAGCATACCTATATGGCTCACTTGACAGTGAGATTTATATGAGAATCCCTGAAGGATTGAAAATGGCTGAATCACAAAGGCCCCATCACATATATTCAATCAAGTTACAACGCTCATTGTATGGGTTGGAACAGTCTGGTCGTATATGGTATAATCGACTTAGTGATTATTTAATAAAAGATGGATATATAAATGATGTATGTCCATGTGCTTTTATTAAGAAATCACAAAGTGGATTTTCCATCATTGCTGTATATGTGGATGATTTGAAGCTTGTAGGTACTCCTGAAGAACACACAAGAAATGCTACTTATTTAAAGGATGCATTTAAAATGAAAGATCTTTGAAAGATAAAATTCTGTTTGGGAATACAAGTGGAGCATTTAGCATCCAAAATTTTTGTTCATCAATCCACATATGCTGAAAAGATTCTCAGTCATTTTCATATGGATAAAGCTCATCCTTTGACTACCCTGATGTTTGTTCGATCTTTAGAGGTTGATAAAGATCTATTTCGGCCTCTAGAAAGTAGGGAAGAAGTTCTTGGACCTGAAGTTCCATACCTAAGTGCAATAGGTGCTCTTATATATCTTCCAAACTGTACACGACCTGATATTACTTTTGCTGTCAACTTGTTAGCAAGATACAGTTCTTCTCCTACTAAGAGACATTGGGATGGGATCAAACACATTTTGAGATACCTCCGTGGAAGTATAGATCTTGGGTTATTTTATCCAAGAGATTCAACGTCGCGATTAGTTGGATATGCCGATGCAGGATATTTATCAGATCCACACAATGGAAGATCACAAACTGGTTATGTATTTACATATTGTGACACGACTATATCCTGGAAATCCACAAAGCAAACTATGACAGCTACATCTTCAAATCACTCAGAGATTCTCGCTATACATGAGGAAAGTAGAGAGTGTGTTTGGTTGAAATCAATTATTCAGCATATTCAAAAGTCATGTGGATTACCATCAATCAAAGACATTCCTACAATTATGTATGAGGATAACGCTGCATGCATTGCTCAACTAAGAGGAGGGTACATCAAGGGAGATAGAACAAAACACATTTCACCTAAATTGTTCTTCACACATGAGTTACAAAAGAAAGGTGATATAGATGTGCATCAAATTCGATTATGTGATAATCTAGTTGACTTATTCACAAAGTCACTACTAAATGCAACGTTTTCAAAACATCGAAAAAGGATCGAAATGTGTCGACTGAAAGACATATGACAACATTTCATCAAGGAGTAATGAATTCCTTTTGAGGGGAAGACTGTACTCTTTGTCCTTAGTCACGATTTTTATCCCAATGGGTTTTTCCTGACAAGGTTTTAACGAGGCAGTCAATTAAAAGATATTTATATAAAAGATATGTACTCTTTTTTCCTTTGTTAAGTTTTTCCCACTGGGTTTTCCTAACAAGGTTTTTAATGAGACATAATCTTCTATCGTAGGGAATCAGGAGAAGTGTTAGAAAGCGTGTGATTCCCTCCTCAGGAGGGAACCTTTCTTTACTCCGTGACTCCCTTTTCTTTCTTCTCCTGTTCTCCCCGTGACCTCCTGCTTTCCTATATAAATGAAATCATGCTGAATGAAAAACATAGAAGAAAAACTTTTCTGAAGAATTTCTCCCTTTTGTCTTTCTTATTCTCTATAAATTTATACAGCAATTATAAGAGTATCTTTATACACTTTTGCTAAAGTTTTATAACAAACTTTAACTAATAAACTAAATACAATATTTAAAATAATAACATTACCAAAAATTAAATAAGAAACATATCCAAAAATACGAAATCCACAAACGGAATACGTACTCGACCAAGATTTAACTAAGGAGATCTTTATAAAAAGTCCTCCCACAACAAAGCCTTTCTTAAAATTGGAGGCTTTATTGTTAGTGAATGAAACAAAGGGCCAAACCCTTCTATTTATAGGTTTAGAAAAGGGGTACAGTTCTCAATTTAGTCGATGTGGGACTTGGTTTATACTAATTCTAATTGGTTTATATTAATTTTTCATATTTTAAACATGCCAAGTGTATTCATTCATCACGAATTTGTTTCTTAACCAATTCGATCCGTTCAAGTTGCGTTGTTTTCGTTTTATAGAGGAGAACAACAATCATCCATCAATTTAAAGTTTCCATCATGAATTCATCATCAACTTTAGTCCCAAAGTACACCAAAACACACATTACAATCAAAACCCAAATTCCTCTTCTTTAGTATAAATTATACATGAATTTTATTTCTGAAAATTTGTTTCTAGATGACCATTATCAAATTATAAATATCTAATAACATATATAACATCGTAACCCACAAATTAATTAACCAAAACTCCAAATTTAAAAGAAACTCAAGAACACATAAACTAAAAAATATAAACTAGATTATGTACCTTTAATTCCTAAAAATAAAATTAACATTATCAAGTAAAATTATAATTTCTATTCAACCATTATAATCATAACATTATTTAACAAATTATCACTCCTTTAATTTAATTATTTAATTAAATTAAAATATCATAATTATACTCGCGTAATAAAATACATATAAATCTCATCTATTTTATCACACTTAAATAAACTATCCCATAACAATTTTCATCAAATATTTATTTAATACCATAAATATTCATTTTATTCCATAAAGTTTCCAACTAAAATATTTAATGTACTTAATAAATATTTTACTCGCATTATACTAACATTTACATTTTCATGCAATATATTACCTTCTCACTTTATTAAATCAATTATACTTGTATTAATTCACTATTTTAATTAAGTGAATTATTCACACTATTTATGAAACTTAACTCATAATAATTTCCATTGCCCACAAGGCATAATAATTAAAATTATATTATCTCATAACATAATTTCAACTTAATTAAATTAACGAATATTATTTAATTTCTTTAATAGTTTAATTAACTATGAAATCTCACATTCTCTAACATATGAATATATAATTCTTTTCATACCAAATCACATAATTCAAAATATATACACCTCATAATAAGAATTTTAATTATTAAATTCTTATTTTAATAACTTATGAAAATTCGGGTTATCACATTCTCTCTCTTGATCTATATGTATATCTTGTATGCAATGAACTTGGATGAGTAATGGTTGATGTGCTGGAGATTTATAGCTCATAGCTAGACTAGGTTGATGACTTGCCAAGATTTGGCAAGATTTACTAGCAATAATCCAAGAATGGGACAAAAAGGGTACTTTGGTCAATTGCCTTTTAATTTTAATGGTATTCTTGTCCATGATACTTGAATCTAGGGTTTAATCACTAGATTTTAAACCTTAAGATTTCCCAAATAATTTCTAGGGTTTGAAAAAATAAAATTAAAGTGTAATAAAATTTTAATTAGAACTTACTAATTAAAATTTGGGTTTTTAATAGAAAATTAGGGTTTTAAATAATTAGGGTTCCTTAATATCATTAGGGTTCCCAAATTAACAATTTAATTTACTAAAATGATAAATAGAGTTTCTAGCTTAGCCATTAGGGTTCCTAATTAGCAAATTAGGGTTCCTATTTTAATAATTAGGGTTTTCAAATATTAATTAGAATTTTCTCTAATTAACATTAAAGTTAATAATACACAATATAAGTTATATAACACCATTACTACACAGTCTTGATCTCATAATCGAGTTTAACAAATAGGGTTTAACAAATTAATATTAGGGTTATGACATTATTCACCATAATTGACCAACTATTATCAATACACACATATAGTATATATTTATAATAATCGAAAAATAATATTATATTTAATATAATATTATTATTCCCATTCATTGATCAAAATCTAAAATTAGGGTTTGGATTTCATATATGATTTATCGTTCATATATAACATTATTAATTAAGTTAAAATAATTAACTTAATAATCGAACTAAAATTCACATATAGTAGTTAAAATTATTCCAATAATCATTTCATATATTATTTAAATAATACAAATCATATTTTCATGGAAAATAAATAATAAAACATTTCTACTATAAAATTAATTATTATAAGAATATACTTTATAATGATCAATAATTCTAAAATAAAATTATTTGAAATTATTCATGTAATAAATAAATTCTATTTATCACATATATACATACACATTACTTGGCACATATTCCCACCTTTAAAATAATAATAAAAAAAAATTTATATGCAAATTTATTTATTTATTTATATAGAAAATATCGGGTTATTACAACGATCCTCTTTCTTTCCTTTTTCGTCATTTATGACTTCATTTATGCTTTTAATCTTACAGACTTTGTCTATTCATCATTATTCGTTATCTTGACTATTGGAGTTAGGTAACTCCCATATCTTTTCTTTATATCTCTTCAAGATTCTTCTTTGAATTTTCTTGTTTATATAACAATTCTTCCTTTAAGAATTTCCAACTTCATTTACATTGCTCAACATTTCATTCGAGTTCCACATTTTTATTATACGTATCCATTTTCTACACTTGGTAGACATCGAGTCTCTAATAATTTCAATATAGTACGCTGAGTGGTTTCCCACAAATAACAAACAAACTAGGTTCCGAGTTGCTAGTTCGTATATGCCTCCGCTCTATGAAGGAATCATTTAGCCCACACTACAAAAAAATGGGGCTTCAGCAACAAACAAATTTCGTTGCTAAAGGTGCCAAATTTCGTTGCAAAAGAGTCTTGGCAACGATTTTACTGTCGTTGCGTCTTTCGTTGCGCAATGAGCGTTGCTAATTGTTCCGCAACTAACGTATTTTTTCGTTGCCAAAAGTAATATATTTTGCAACGAAATTTGCCTTTCGTACAGAGACATCGATCCTTTAGCAACAAAATGTATTGTTGCAGAATAATTAAAATGTCGTTGCTAAAAATCCCATTTTGTTGCAAAAGCTTGCTAATTGGCAATGAAATGAACTCTTTTTTTTTGTAACGACCATGAATTTTCGTTGCAATTGACACCATTTTGCAACGACATTTTTCGTTGCAGTAAATTATGAAAATTGTTGCCTAAGCTTGCTTTCGTTGCGGAATGTAAACTTTTTAGCAACGATTTTTTCGTTCTCGATTATATTATTTGGCAACGACATTATCTTTGAATCAAAGAACGAAAATGTTTGTTCTTTGGTTATTTTTCAATAAGAACGAAAGTAAATCGATTAGCAAACGACATTATATGTCTTGATTTCTTTATATGTGCAACGAAAGTTGATATGATTTGCAACGATAAAAATGTTGTCTTTTATGTTAGTATTAGCAACAATATCCTCTCCGTTGTTATTAGGTTAATTTTTCGTTGGCAAATATTATATTTTTAATGTCATTAGTAATTTAAAATTTGTTGCTAAATGTATAAAAATTGTTGTTATATTAAAACTTGTTCAATGCTTTGTAGCTAATTATATTGTTGTTAAATCAAAATTTGACATTCTTTTTTGTGTACTGACCGCTCAATGTCCCCATAGCAAATAATGGCAAAAATACAAAAAATTAAAATATTATTAACTTAATAAAATCATCCACTACATAATCATTCATTATCTTTACAATTAATCATCTAAAGCTACCTCAGTTCTTCAATCAAAGTATATATCTACATATATAGAGAGAGTACACTTCACTCCTCGAGGATGTTTTTATGTCCCTATTGGATGAAAAAACTGTTAACCCATTTGGCGTTTCACGTGCTCGTAGAAGTTTATTAATAAGATATGGAGATGCTCATGACAACCTGTAATTAGAAAATCTCAAGAATATCGACCAAAGAATGGTTGGTAACAAAAATATTAATCATCTAGAATACCAATAAACTTATTACAAAAAGCCTTTTCATGACCATATGACAATAATCTAAACATTAAAAGGTATATGTCTAAATAAGATGGACACACCTCTTGTTTAAAGTTAAAAAGCGGTGGTAATGGACGACCATTTGGTAAGTGAGCATTGGGCTCTCGTAGCTCATCAAAGAAAGGATGTGAACATGCTTCTAGCGCAATAGGAAGAATCAAATGTAAAAAGCAGAAAAGCAATAGACATAAGCTTGCCCCAATCAAAAGGCAAATAAAAGAAATCATTGTGGCTCTACAAATCATCAAAGACAAAATAAAGACCACCTATAAGATAATAAGAAATGGACCATTTACTCAACAATAAAAACTATTAATTTGCACTTAAGCCAATGAATGAAAACTTGTTACTCCTAATTCCTAAATAACAAGAGATACGAGATATCTATCCGTAACAAGGAAAAGTCGAATGAAACTCACAAAGACTGCAAGTGAAGACTTGGGGAGTATTGTAGAAGCCGTGAAGCAAGATCAATTGCTTTCAGAAGCGTTGTTTGTGAAAAACCGAAACCACTTAATATGTAAGAATATCAACTACATCTAAATATACCAAAAAAAATATAAAAATTTGTAAATAAATGGGACAGCTTTAGCATATCACCATATGTGGGGTTGAAGCAATTTGAATAACTTATGATGTCCACAAAATTTAAAGAGTATAAACTTAAAGATGGAGAAATTAGAATATAGTCTCGAGTCTCTCGACTACAAGATAGAGCCCACTTAGGACCTTGCATGCTCAATTTTAATTCTTACTTGCAAAAAATCTATAAGTCCAGCTTGTTTTTTTAATTTAGTATGTTAGTTTTACTTTTTAATAATAAATCTTGCCGATTGATTTATTATCGGCGCTTTTATAGAAAATGTTACGAGGCAACAAAAAGAATGTCATACTTCGAGCACCATCAACACTAATTACATACATCTTATAAGTGGTGAGAATCGATAATTTTCAAGTTTATGGGAATTAACTTTTGGGATATGATGTAGCAGGAGCATAATAGTAAAAAGCATACCTTGTGCCATGGATGTGCCTTAATTTGGGGAAACCTAAAATCAGTATAATTTGGATTCATATAACGAATTTCTTCTCAAGTTGGTGTGCCAAGAACCTAGTAGATGAAATGTAAGAAACTCTAACTTGAAACACAATCTAAACTATTTATAGTCTGATTGTCACACCTTGATAATTTCTACCAAATTTGATCCACATCGCTTTTCCAGAAACAATGGTTGTAAAATTATTCGAGTGATGTGATGAGAATTAGAATAGAAAACCAACAAAAGATACTAAGCGCCAACCTGGCCTAGAAGAAGCTCAAAAAAACACAACCAAATTTGACCATATATCAATTGAAGTTGTATATTCGGTTGCACCAAATATGAGTTACGGAGCACGATAGAACCGTGAACAAATGTATGAAATATTTGCTTCACCCTTCACTTGAATGGTAACTCATGGTGAAAATATGACAAAGAAAAGTCACCGTAAGATCACATCCGACATGAAGATATCAACAGAGAACATTTTAAAGGGTTATTCTCTAAGAAATTCACATACCACAATGCAAACACTCAATGTAAGATAATGTACAATCGATATACCATACTGTACTTTTCATAGATAAATAAAATGCATATTTTAATTGGATCCTTTTCACGCCTATACCTATAGGGGAGAAGCATGTTTTCACGTAAATGCAAGGAGCACCACTCTTAACAAGATGCAAACACTTGCAATAAGACGATATATACATTTCATACACATACATTTTTTTTACAAAAATTAAAATGCTTAGTCTAGTATATTTGATATTTAATTAGATTCGTGTTTTAGTTGTTCTGTATTAATGAAGGCTATCCTAATAGCTAGGAACCGAAGAGTGTAGCACACTTATATTATTCATACCCATAGCACACTTATATTATTAATACCCGTAGCACACTTGTATTATTAATACCCGTAGCACATATACTATTTATGCATGAAAACTATAACGTATAAGCAAGTGGCCTTTTTGAAACTCGTCACCGCTCCAACTGGTGAGCAAATCCTTATTATGCATCAAATATAAACAAATTTACAGATAACATAATTGACTTATTTAGCGAATAAATGAATGCAAGAATAGATCAATTTTCGAAGTTGCATAGCTAATGATGTCCTGCCATCAGTTTCAACACAAGACAGTTATATATATATATTTTTGATAAATAGTTCAACATAGTCATATGAACGCATGCAAAGATAAAAAATAGTAATATGCTTGGAAAAAGTTTAATTAGTTATCAAAAAGCCAATGGTTAGGAAATGGAATTTAAAGAAGTGAACATACTAGCATTTTTGCACTTCCAAAGTCACAAATTTTGACCTGGTGTGAAAGAGGATCAACCTATGGAAAGCCAACGTTGAAGTCAAAAAATAGTTATAACTCTTAATCCCAAGTCACAATTTGAAAGGTGCATACCAGAACGTTCTGAGGCTTCAAGTCCCTATGACATACTCCAGAACAGCATGCATATATGCCAGTCCCGTGAAAATCTGGAAAATATTCCCTAGTTAAGATTAGTAGGAGAAATGGTAATGATTATTACATTAAATACAGACGAACCACATAAACCTGATACGTGTAAAGTTTCAAATATATGAGTGGCATTCTCTGGTTTGTATTACTATGGTGCTTCATAAAGATTTCTAACAGTTGGATTAAGATTAATATGCATGATTCTAAATCAGACCTCCCCAGACAAACAAAACAAAAACAAAAATATAATTCATGTAATCCACGGCTTATGAAAGAAGTATAAGTTTTAATTGCATCACCTTTTCAAGTAAACTTTCATTTTCTTGTTGTAGCATGTCGGCCTGCAACACATATTCACTACTCAATAATGATAACATCTAAGAAGCAGATGCATCATCATCTTGACATTTTTCATACCTCATCCTGTAAAACAGAAGCTGAACGCTGCTTGCCAGATTCTCTAAAGTTCATACTACCCATGTCTAGAGATAATCTGTTTAACAAGATGGACAAAAAAGATTTAATATAAAATAAAAGTCAAATAATTATCGCAAAAAATAATATGAAAAACACAAGTAAATTCAAAATAAGCATCAAATTGTTTCGGTTTATAAATCTAGATGATTTTCAAAATTTTGAAATTTTAGATAATTTACTCAGCTAGCAGTTATGCATATGAACAAACAGGCTGAGGAAAAGGAATATTGTTTTATTTAAACATCATGCTTCCAGAAAATTGGAAGACCGGAATTTGTAATAACATAAACCGATAACATATTTAAGTCAATAAATCAAAGTTAAGAAGTAGAATAATACTAAGTTCTATTTAGGTGCATTTGGCCCAAGTGACAAAGCTACGCTTGGATGTATAATAGGAACTGCCTTGACTCCTAAATTGGGACGGCCAGCTGCATTAGAACGGGTAGACAGAGGTTGTTCTAAGGAGCCGGTAGAATGAGATGTTCGGACACCTGAACCAGAACGACAATCTGACTAAACTAAATAATTAAGCATCATTCAAATGTTTCAACTTTGATAAGATGAAAGGCATACCTTATTTGATGCTAGTTCTGATCATCTTTCTCTTCTTCATCCATACTTTGTTCTTCTTTACTACGATAATCTACAGGTGTATCATCCTCACTACACCCCTCGTCGAATTCATCCTCCTCAAAATCATCCTCATTGACATCATCATCTATGTCTCCATCCAATAAGATATTATGTTCAATGTTAATTTTTTGAGTTCTTTGTCTTAAGACACTGTTATTTATTGTTTCTGAATCAACATCATCTCTATTCATTGGCCCTATATCCCGATCTTGAACAACAATGTCAATATCAGGTGAGTCATCATCAAGGTTAACAACATTGTCAATTGGTTTATTCTTTAATCTCGTCCATTTAATCCTCAGGAACATCAAATACGTGCCGATTGGTTAAACCTTTGAACAATTTTCGATTCTTGACCTAATTTCAAATCTTCAACAAAAAAAACTTGTTTTGCTTGAGAAGCTAATATGTATGGGTCGTTTCTATACCATGTGCTACTTACATTTACACTTGTAAAGTGTGTATCCTTCCTAATACCCATACGTTAATTAGATAAATCAAACCACTCACAAGAAAATATAAATACATTATACCCTTTTCCATACTCTATTTTGATAATATCATTTAATAAGCCAAAAAAGTCGATACTTTTCCCGTCGTGTTCTCCTTCACATGTTATTCCACTATTTTGGCTTTGCCTACGATTGTCACGATCTTTGACAAGATACCTTACTCCATTTAAAATGCATCCTTTATATTTCCATACTTATAAATTTGGACCACTTGCTAATGCAAATAGTTGATCACTAATGACATTTGATGTGGTATTCCAAAGATGATGAATCTATATGATGTAAAAATTTAAATTAATCATTGATTTTCAAATAGCAACAAACAACTTTAAAAGGAGAAGAAATATTATTTTACCTTCTTTTTAAACCACTGAGGAAATCATTTTTTCAATTCGATGTTGTTTTGGTAAGCTAATTTCAATTCCTCCTCCCATTCCCTACAAGAATAATATTAGTACAAAAAACTAGTATGAAGCAATAATTATTTGAATAATTTAATGATAAAATGGATAACTTACTCAATATAAGGTTGCACGTCTTCACAATTATTCAAGACATACCAATGAGCCATTTATATCTCCTTGGAATCAAGCATAGTCATAAAGAAAACCACCTATTGGTTTAACATTTTGAGAAAAGACAGAAAGAGCATCTTTTCTAACTTTTCCATCAGGATTACGGTCCTTTTTATTGAACTTGCTCTAACTTCGTGGTAAGTACAAGGAACAAAATGTCAAACATTCATCTGCGACATACCCTTCAGCAATTGATCCTTCTGGATGTGCTTTGTTCTTTACGTACTTTTTTAGCGTGCTTAGATACCTTTAAAAAAAATACGAAATTAAGTATGACACAACTATAAAGTTCACAGATAACCAGAAATATATAGTTATATATCTTTCAATTGGATACATTCATGAATAGCATACAGGGCCTGTAAACATTGCTTCTTGTGGTAGATGAACAACCAAGTGAACACAAATATCAATGAAGGCCGGTGGATAAATCCTCTCAATCTTGCATAAGATAATTATAATATCCTTCTCCATTTTTCTTAAGTCATCCACTTTTAATGTTCTACTACATAGATTTTTAAAGAATGCACCCAACTCAGTTAATGTTGTTGCCACATCGTCATTAAGATTCCCTCGCACTCCAGCAGGGATTAATCGTTGTAAAAGAACATGGGAGTCATGCGTCTTGTATCCTGACATGCTATTATCACTTGTATTAACACATCTAGCAATATTTGATGCATATCTGTCTGGGAATTTGACAGGCCGTATAAAGGACAAGAATTTGTCTCTCTCTCTTTTTTGGAAAAAGAAAAAGCTGGTTGCGGCTTGTCAAACTTATCTCCATGTTGTCTTAAGTGAAGCTCTTTACGTATATTCAAATCCTCGAAATCTTGTCGAGCCTTGTAAGTGTCCTTATTTTTACCTTCAATCTTTAGTAATGTCCCAAGTATGTTACACAAATATTCTTCTCGATGTGCATTACATCGAGCTTATGTCCGACCTTCAAATCTTTCCAATATGGTAGCTTAAAAAAATACTTTTCTTCGCCCAATTAGAGTTCGATGGAGTTTCTGTCCTCTTTCGCTTTCTTTCTTTATTCATACTTACATTTTTCGGATGCCTGCCAAAATCCCCGAAATTGATTAATTCTACATGATGTTAAATTTCTGATCCACCTAGGATCTTAGGTGGTCTACGGATTTCCTCCTTTACATCAAAGTCTAAACTCTTTCTCCATCTACAAGGGCAGGATAAACCACAGGAAGTAAATTATGTGAAAAATGTGAAGATGAAAATGAAATAAGTTACGTATTAAAAATACCTATGATTAGGACCGAGAAATGCACTATGCCCCCCGTAAATCTCTTACGGTACATGGATTGTCCAACTTGAAATGTAGATACACGCTCGACTAGGTTGAGGAATACCTATGATTAGCACTACCCTGTTTTAGCAAGTAGATATCTGTGAAAAATTCCCTTCCAAGAATAAGCTATATGTTGTTGCCCAACCTCACGCATTACATTTATTGAATGAATGTCACACATTTGATTTCTAATGAGAGTAGTGTTGAGACTTTAGTATCAGGCTCCATTCTTGTATTAGCCCTACTTGATCAAAGGAAGAAAATAGCCAAAACAGAAAATCCCTTTTAACAAACACAATTCATTATCCTATCCCCTAACATAATCGTATTTTCTGTGGCCAAAACAAATAATGATCCGCAAGTTCATGCAATTTCCACATATTTAAAATTAACATAACCTTATCACTACAACAAGATTGAAAAATAAATCAAATGATAAAAAGTGCATAATATTTTACAAATGTCCACACATTCAAAGACTAGAGCAATATTCAAAGACTATGACCAATATCAGATTTGATCATCACATATAACCAATTTCAGATTTGATTAAGCACAAATGAATAAACAAAGTGCAGATATTAAGAAATAAATAAACTGAGATTTGATTTCTTATCGAATTGAAAGAGAATAGAAGAAAAATAACCCTAGAACCCAGTAGGTCATGTGCCTTACCGAATTAAGTTTTGGCTACGTAAGGAAGGAGAAGAAACGTTATACGTGAGTTTTGGTAAGAAATGAGAAACGAAAATTAGCATATCTTTCTTCCGTATAACACCCAAACAACTATTCGGTAAGTTAGGGACTCTGTTCCAAAAATAGAGTTTTGATAACATTTTTTAAAAAAAAAATTAGAAGGAATAATATACTTAAATTATTATTATTTTAAAAACTTAAAAGATAAATTTAAATTTTAGGATATTATAAATTAATTATAACAACTCAAATATAACTCTTTTTGTAGAATAAAAAAAGTAATATAAATAAACATTTATAATACATTCATAAAAAAAAAGTAATAATTATTATAATTTCGTTTATTGTCAATTAACAATATTTTAATTTTTTAAATTATTATAAGTTAATATTCTATTTAATTCAATTAATAATTTAAATTACTTCAAAAATATTATTAAGAATAAAAATTGTATAAATATTAATTACATTACAATTTGAATTGTAGTATATTATAAATTAAATAATAAACTCAAACTTTACTCTTTCTCGTAAAACATATGTTTTTTTCTTAATTTGTGCTTTATTCCACATAATAGCTCCACCATCATCTTATATTTTTCTATTTCTTTATGATATGGTCAATGTATGAAATTTTTAATTTTAAAGTAGTGAAAATATATTTACTTTATAGATTATTATAGTCCACAATCGATATTGTAAGTTCGTAAATAGTGTTATTCAAATTAAATTTAATATTGTTAAAAATTTAATGCATTTATATATAATACAATTTATATTCACTATAATTTATATCATGGGCGAACATAGTCCTAAGTAATGTTAAATTAATATAAATATTCAAATCCCAAGAATATTTTTTTCAAATAAACATAATCCTAAAGTTTTGACAGTAAAAATTTCATATGATCCCCAATCATTTAAAATATACAAAGACAGTTGTTTCCGTCATCGAGTTGGCTTGATGGAAATGCGAGCACCCGGTTGAGGGCCCTTCTTGACATTTTGTTGACATGATGACGCAAGTTGGTTGTCGGCAAGTAGGTCTTAGTAGGTGGTGCTTTGAGTGCTGCTGAAAGGTCCGAACGTTGGTGGCCTATACTGATGTGTCGGCTTAATGGAAAGATGGCGGGCGTTCCAAAAATCAATTTTTTGCCCAATGGTCCTCGATCGGGTGCACGTTCGTATAATTTTTTGACACGGTGCTAGATGGTTGCCGACCAGTAGGTCCTAGTAGGGGGTGCTTCGGTGTCGTCGAAAGGTCCGAAAGATGGTTGCTTCCGTCATCGAGTTGGCTTGATGGAAATGTGAGCACCCGGTTGAGGGCCCTTCTTGACATTTTGTTGACATGACGCAAGATAGTTGTTGGCAAGTAGGTCTTAGTAGGTGGTGCTTTGAATGATGCTGAAAGGTCCGAACGTTGGTGGCCTATGTGTCGGCTTAATGGAAAGATGGCGGACATTCCAAAAAATGGTTTTTTGATCCCCAATCATTTAAAATATAATAAAAAATTAGAAAACCAGTATATACCGGTTCGGTTTGATAAAACCGAACCATCAAAACGTCGGACCAAAACCGATACCAAAAAACCGATATATACCATTTTTTTATACCGAACCGGACCGATTTTTTTTTTACCGAACAGACTGGTTTGGTCTGGTACGGTCCAAAAAACCGAAAAACCTAAAAAATCGATTGTTTTGAACACCCCTAGGTGTATGTGGGTACATTGATAAGAGGAAATAAAGAATGAAATCACATATATATTACTATTATATCTTATTGTTTATGCAGAACATATTCTTTATAAGTTAGTAGACATATAAATAATTAGTACAAGTTCCATTATCACCGTTACCACCTCTTAATTTCATTCGAGCCATTCCGATACTAAATAACTAATCATCTAAATAATACTCCTAATAAACTCCATAATTTGACTTTTATGGACAAATTATCAATTTTTAAAATTATTTATTAAAAATTTTTATACATAAATTTTAAATTAGAATATTGACAATTGTAGTAAATTCTCCATAATTTATTATGATCATAATCGATAGACGTATATTTTATTTTTTAAAAAAAATATTAAATTTTAAAAATGGTCAATTTTATGTAACAAAATCAAATGAAGACGTTTAATATAGAAACTAAGATAACTAATTATCTAAAACTAATAATAATTATCTATTAAATTAATAATATTGTTATGTATTTTTAATAAATATCATGTATATCACAAGTCTAGAGATCGAAAAGAAATTATTTTTCATCTCTAATATTACAAACATGTAAAAAAAATATTAAATTTTCCTTTACTTATATTTTGTCTAAGAGACTGATATTAATTAAGCTAAGACACAATATTAGTATACTTTATCCCGCTATAATGTTCAAATTCAGCATTGTTGGACTATGGGTTCATCAACATTACCATGTATCTTATTTCAGGCAAGTTTAAAGGAGAACTCACGTGTGATTCGTGCTAAGGCATTACGAGCAGTAAGTAGAAGTGTAAATGAATTCTCAAGTCACTTGCTATTGCGGTGACCACTTACTATCTTTTTTTGTGGACTTACTTCATGTGCTCCTTGTTTTTCATGAGAGTAGGTTAGTATTATTGTTGAAGCTGATCGCTTATTCAAACTGTTGTTGAAGGAAGGTTCTGCGACTCTTCTATATCTGTTACAGAAATAGCTCTCGAACTTGTTGGTCGGCATATTACCTCACGTCCTGATGTTGGTTTGAAGGTATTTACAATTTTAACTTGCTCATCCCCATATATGTTGGTTGCCATAATACTAATACTCTCAGCTTCGCCCAATTTTTTTGTGTTTCTCTTAGTATTTTGAAAAAGTTGCTGAGAGAATAATTTTTGAGGTAGTGTTGTGTCCCTTGAGTTGGTTTTTAGATATTTTTTGCAGCATTTTGGGTGGTTGTCCATTAATCTTGACCATATAATTATAAGGATAAGTCTTTATATGAAAGCTTCCGTAATAAACAATAGCCTGTCTACAATTTTTACTTTCCAACCTTTTTGAAAGCTGCATGGGAGCTGATGGAAAAGATTATAATGGCTGCCTGTTCATACCGATTCAGTATATATGAATTTTAAACGACGTTTGCTTTTCCTTTCTTGTTTTAGTTCTTCAAGTAATTAATGCATGTGCTTAAAGATATTTATGAGGTTAGGGTAGTATGAAGTTTAATCTTAACTGTATTCTTCAGGAAGTTGAAGATGATCCAAAGTATTGGGAAGTTGTATCATCTGCACTAGCTGCATGGTTGGCATGATATTGTGGTATGTATTGCGTCCCAGTTATAAATGATATTTGAATGGCACCTCAAAGAATACTAATTAAGTATTACATTTGACAGTAGCAATTAAAACTAGAGTTGCAAATGTGTTCACTTTAATGATGTATTGCAAGTTTATTCAAATATTCATTGATTAATTGGTAGAGCTCAACTTACATTTGCAAGTCTAATGTAATTCCATTTTCTGATACACGTGTAGTATGTACATAACAGAAAAGCAATTACATTTGAAGGTTACATACATGTACAAATCATTCTACTCTAGATCACAGATGTAATAGTGTTTCTTAATTCCATCTCTGAAACAATTTGATTTATTTATTCAGTTTTTTTATTTTGCAATGAATTTTTGTTTGAAAATTGACCGGGGCTTACATGGAGTACTTACGAAAGATGGAAACAATTGGAGTGGTAGTATTTGCCAGTGCTAAAGGATTAGTCTAGCAAGATATCAAAAACGATTGTTGTAACTTAGTTAATTGGCATAACATCGATAAATGTGGGTTGGCTTAAAACCATCTTTTGTTCTTGATTATTGGAGCAGGTTTAATACATTTATCATGTGGTATCAGGTTTTGTCAAATCAAGAAGCCGTGGATTGTATCAAACACATTAAGGATGCTCGATCGTAGAAAAACACCTCATCAAGAGGCACTTGCAAGGAAGAACAACGATGACATTTCTGTGGTTGTAAAGTTCCGATTGATCCTGCATAGGTTCCTCCCACATCTCAACCCCCAACTTGTTTAAGTTAAAACTTGTCATTGTTTGTATTTTGTATCTTAATTGGTAATCGTTATCATGTCGCTATATAAATAATCGGTGCTCATTTTTTTGCCGATAAAAAGTAACTCATGCTCATGTTGTTTTGAGTTTTATGTGCTGAATAAATCATGGATGCTTTAGACCAGGGTCGCTGAAGGCATATACCGGAAATTGTAGAACAATCAATCAAAGTCACAGAGATCTTTAAAGAAAAAAGTTTGTTATAAGTCATCGTTCATAGTTTTGTTTTTATGCTCAACTAATTTGGCATGTAATTCGAAGAGACAGGTGAACTGAATAAAGTTGCCAACAAAAAAAAAGTTAATTTCAGACTCCAAAATACTACTAAATAATACCAAGTACTATTATTATTATTATTATTATTATTATTATTATTATTATTATTATTATTATTAGTAGTAGTAGTAGTAGTAGTAGTACTATTATTATTATTACTGTTATTATTATTATTATTATTATAACTATTATTATTATTATTATTATTATTATTATTATTACTTATTATTATTATTATTATTATTACCATTATTATTATTATTATTATTATTATTATTATTATTACTGCATTATTATTATTATTATTATTACCATTATTATTATTATTATTATTATTATTATTAGTACTATTATTATTATTATGATTGTTATTATTATTATTATTATTATTATTAATATTATTATTAATATTATTATTATTATTATTATTATTATAATTTAAGGCAACATTTTAATAGTCGTTGCAAAAAGTTGTATAAAATATGCAACGAAAATAAAAATTGTTGCCAATGAAAGTGGTTCATAGTAGGTAATGACGAAATATAGCAACAAAAAAAACTTTCGTGCCCGTTTACGATGAGGAGAAATCAGTGGTTAGAATTTTTGCAACTAATTTCTAAGCTAATTTTGTTTCAAAATTTTGCAACTACTTATGAATTTCGTTGCAAAAAGTGAAAGCCTGACACAATCTGCGACGAAGGACAAGTTTCGTTGCTAAACATACACTTTTAGCAATGACTTTTCATGAAAAATCGTTGCTAAAGCCTCATTTTTAGCAACAAACAACTTTTTCACGCCTACACGATATTGAGGAAAGCAAGTGGCCGAAAATTTTGCAACGAATTTCTAACGAAAATTTTTCTCGCCAATGAATTAGCAACGAAATTTTGCAACGACTTACGAATTTCGTTGCAAAAAGTGAAAGCCTGACACAATCTGCAACGAAGGATAAATTTTGTTGCTAAACATATACTTTTAGCAACGACTTATAAAGTCATTGCCCGAAAAATCGTTGCTAAAGACCAATTTTTTTGTAGTGCCAGATACCACACATCAACTATTAAAGAGTACAATTGTACCATACTTAAATATGACTTTTTATTCTTAACTTCTTTATCATTCTCTTCTTATAGACATTGTCTATTTATTATCACCTTACATCCTTATTATTGGAGTTGGGTAACCCCACATTCATATTCCTTATAACTCTACTAGATTCTTCTTTGAATCCTCCCACGCATGTTTTAATCCCTTCTTTATAAATTTCTTAAATTACTTCTTATTGTAACAATCCAAGATTTTATTTATAATTTAAAATATTTATTAAAATTAAATAAATAAATATTTTATTTATGTGGTTGTTGTTAAGACGCATTACTTGTGAATTAAATTTATTAGATAATACTCTAATTTAATTTAATAGTTAGAGAGTTACTAAAGATAACATCAAATGCTATATATTCGCTTTTAATTTAATAATTTAAAATTGCATGTTAATTATTAACTAAAATTATAATGAGATTATAATTTTGTGATATTTAGATTAAGTGGAAAATTTATTTAGTAGGTTATAATTAGTTTATTTAACTAATGTTGGATATAGAGATCCAAATAAATAATATGAGATTATAAACTATAGTGTAAAGGATTTATTAAAATAAATTAAAGTAGTTTTAAAAATTGATTTAATTAACCAAACAAGGCTTAAATACATTAAGTCTTTATTTTAAAAGTGTGTTTGCCAAACAAGCCTTATGGCTTTTAAATCTTGAATTTTAAATTTAATAATATAAATAAAATAAATCAAAATATTAAATAAAATATATTTATAACTTATATCCGTTTACATTTTTAGTAACTGTTATATTAAGTGTGCGTATTATGGCTCTATCAGTTTATTATCCTCATGCTTAAGGGTGGGTTGGTTTTACGTGTATTGGCTTATACTGAGAAAGAGAGAAGAAAGTTTGCAGAGAAACTTGAGAGAGAATAGAGAGAGTTTGAGAGGAAAAGTCTGTGATTCCAAAATAATTTCTGGGTTTTACACTACAACAAAAAGGCTTATCAGTGACCGACACTTTAATATTATATACATGATGTTCTATGTTCACGAGTTTTATAGTTGCTGTGAATTCAATTTTTTTTAATTGTTGTTATACAACTGAGTTGTTGCATTTGAGAGTAATTGTGATGTTGGAATATTCATTTAGACAAGAATTATTATGCTAATTACGTTAAAAAGAAGAAAGTTGTTTACATTGTGTGTTTGTACATATAGCTTCTGAAAGTACCAAATTTGGCAGTTAATTTGTAATCTAATTTGTAAATTGTGCATTGAATATGTTAACTCAGTAAGAAACGAAGAGAACGCAGTTTGAATGAGTTAATTTGAACAAAAATTGTGATCACAGTGATGATATTTGTGAAGGATATCAAAAAATGGAGTTTTTGGTATAAAACATGGAATTTAAAGAATTTAAATTGGTTGTAGTGTTGTTTAATTATTCTAAGTTGATGAATATGTGAGGAATCATGTTTATAAGAGTTCTATGTAAATTGGATATGTTAAATTTACTGTTTTGTGGGTGAAATTCGTGTTAGTTGGGCTAAACAGAGTACAGTTAAAAAGACTGCGTAGTAGTTTCGTTTGCACTAGTGGCAATTGCTACCGGTGTCAAGGCCGAAATGGCACAAATTGTGTTGCCTATCGAGCTTATGTATGTACAAATTGCGCCATACACGATCTCGAGGCAAATGATGCTCGTTATTTATCTGACCTGGAGACCTATTTTAACTTAATATAATGAAATGTTAATGTGACAAACATATAATGAAGAGGTTAAAATAGATTTGTATCATGTCATTAATAATTTCAAGATTGTTAAAAGATTAATAAGTTATGAACGCGATACATAATGATTTAAGGTACTCAATGAATAGTGAATAAATGTTGTGAAGTTAACACTTGAGATTTCTAAAATACATATGGTGTAAAGTAAAACTTGTACTAAAGTAACAAGTTTATCTAAAAGTGAGTTTTATTTTGGGAAAATGGATATTAGTTTATCTAATAGATATTCTGATTCTAATACTATGTGTAGGTGAACGTGAGTTTTAATTTATAACTTATGCACGAGGCAAGTTCCTTACTCTAAACTTTTATCGAGCAAGCTTTGAATTCTAATCATTGTTGAATTATTCTAACTTGTTTATAGTTAAGCAAGTTTCTTTAGTTTCACTCTTTTATAATGAATTCAATTTCTTGAACTCTAAATTCTAATATTTAGCTACCATATTTTTTTTACTTTGCACACGTTATTATCATGTTGAGCAAGCTTTGTTTCTAGCTTGTTATCAGTTAATGTATGTTCAGTAATTCAATTCTTTATTTGATCATAGCCTTATCTTACTATTGTCCAAGTAAGGTTTGTCGTTCTATTCAATGCTTATGCTTTTTAGTTATTTCTAAGCACGATTTTAATGTATAGTTGGTTCACCTATGCTTCTTAATCATTTTACATTAAATTATTATTAATCACTCGTAGCGCTGTTAAGACTTGTTGATTCAACTAATCCCTTAGTTGATGATTGTGAAACTCCAAATTACCCTTGAAGCTTATCCAAACCAAACCTTCTTTGGTGCGAACTTGTACTTTAAAATTGAGATGAACAACCCTATAACAGGGGATTAATTTAGAGCTACGCAATGGCGTTAAAATGTTTGCGCAATACATAGTACAAAGGGCTGATCACCTGGAGTACGAGATGATGGTCCACATAGTCGTTTAAACTGTTAAAGGTTACAGTAGAAACACCTGTTAATATAGAACATAGATGATGATTATAGTCTTTTAGACTGTTAAAGGTTAAAGTAGAAATACTTGATAACCTAGAGCATAGTTCGTGGTCTTGTGACCCTCAGTTATATTTTGTATGTTGATATCAGTTTTTGATTATCATTGACAGAGTATTGTTCAACTCTGATGAGTTTATTCATTGACATTTTTTATGCTATTATTATTCATTGCTATTTCCAGTGAGCATTTGTTTTGCTCACTCTTGCATATATATACTCATTGCAGCTAAGGTTGAAAAGGTTGATGAACCTACCACTAGCAAGGGAAAAGGGAAAATGAACAAGTGATGAAGACTTGTAATTTATTTATTGTTATGATGATAGACTTCATTTTAATGATGTGATGTAATTATTTTATTTTGGCATTTGATTATTGTTAAAGATTAGATAACCTGGGAGACTTTTGAATTAATGATGTAACCCATTTAATGGGAGGATTTATGGTTTAATTTTATTATAATTGGGTAGTTAAACATAAATGAATGGAAAGTGAACACCAAATCTTATGGGAAAGAAGTACCCATATTTGGGGGTGTCACAGATTCGTATCAAAGCTTTAGGTTATGAACCTTAGTTGGGGGAAAAGCCTTAAGAAGTAACCTTGTAGGAATTTGAAAAGATAGTGGTGATAAACTCTTATCGAGTTTTACGAAAGAAGTAATAAAACACTTTATGTGCTTATGTGATTGTAACTTATGCGCTCGTGTGTGTCAAGTAGTAATGATTAATAATTAAAACTTAAAATTTTGTTATCAGGATGGATAATGTAGGAGAATCCAGTCAGGCTTGGGAGGAAGGACCCCAGATGCCTAGAGAGGAGGAGCCTCGAGATATTCAGGTGGTTTGGGAACAACTACTGCCACGGGATTTGGTGTTCACTGTACAAATATCATCTATCTATCTACCCATAATAAATACAAACCATGCAATAGATAGAAATAAATCTTCCCCTTATGGGGTTACAACATCTGAATAATAATAAATATAATCCCAGGTTAAACTAACCTTAAACATCTGTGCGGAATCATAAACAAATAACAAGTCTTAAACAACATCAAGTCTGGAACATAAATACATAATCACATAAACAACAAGTCTTCCTCACTTGTTAATCTTTCCCTTGCCTTTACTAGTGGAAGGCTCGTCAGATCGTTCGCTCTTAACTGCAATGATATTATTACACAAGAGTGAGCACGATTGCCCACAAGTATAATAATATAACAATAAAATAATAACATGCGAATGAATCAAAGACTTCTAAAATAGGAAAACTCGGCTTTTGAATCAAGAATGAATAACAAGAATCAAAAGAACTTCTGAGGGTCATAAGACCTTGAATTATGTCCTAGATTGTCAAGAGTTTATACTTGAAACCTTTAACAGTCATAAAACTATGGACTCTTCTTCTCGTACTTAGGGGGATCAGCCCTTAGTACCATACTGTGCACAATATCTTAACGCTAACGCATAAGTAATCCCCTATACAGGGTTGTTCATCTTAGTTTGACATTAGAATCTGCACCAAAGGAAGTTTGGTTTGGATAATTCAATAATGGTTCTGAAATTTAGAACGTTCATCAACTATGGACTAGTCGAATCATTAAGGGTTCGCTAGTCTAACGAGGTTCAACATCAGCTAATATTTAAATCAAAGAACAATCTCAAGGGGTATACAATAGAATAAATATTGTATAATATAATCATACTTTGAAAAGATTAATAAACTTTAATATAACAAAAAGGATTTGATCAATAATAACAAGAATTTGCTCGATGTAAAGAGGTAAATTTATAAACTTATATAATCATAACAAGTAGGGTTAGGAAACTTGCCCCATGCGTAGATTACACGTTAATTTATACACGTTCCTTGATTTAATCCTACATACCATTTACATTCACAATACCAATCAATTATCACGTATCAAGTCGTCATACGTTCATTCTTTGGTCTAAAGTCTAGGTATGACTATACTTAGTCAAATTACCACACTTATTGTCACATAATATAACACTACACGAACAATAAGCTAACTATGCGTTCAATAATTCAATCCACACGTAAATGCGTTATTGACATGTTAAGAATGTATTTTAACATCTCGTTATATGTCTAACATATTTGAATGCACATTAGATTAGGTTACTATCACATTCTTAGACTTGAACAATAAAAAATTTCATTTCTGGACAATCTGCAGAGTAAATATATGGCCACTATTAGTCTTGGTCTCTAACAATGTTACGGGACATAAGGTAGGAGTTGGCGCAGCTTGACGGGGAACCGATGCCGATTCGCAATTCAATAAAAAATTGCAAAACATGGCCAAAACCTCCAATTAATTTATTCTTACACAAATTTAGACATACCCAAACACTGTAATACACATATAACTACTACCCAACCCTTCTAGCATGATTTTAACAAGTTAAAATACATAATTGTAGAATCAAAACATGTAATTTTACTGTTTTAGATATTCTTGAAAGTTTTGAACACAAAACATAAAAATTAACACTAAGGGTTCGTTATAACACCAAATATGTCCATTCGAAGTTTATTTTCTTTGTTTTGACATGCATAATTATATACAAGTGTAAAATTTATGAGACAATATATGTTTGACGTATTAAATTTGCGAGTAAGGGCCATATGGCCATATTTCTATTCTCTGTAATTTTGTAGCAACGATATACAATATATTTTTATAAAACTGATGTTATGGAACCATACAATATATAATAAAAATATGCTATGTTAACATATCATCACATATATATCCACATAATCACTACCATTTCCAATTACAGAGATTTTATCAGAACTTGGAAGCCATTTTCATGAAAATTTTAATAAGGTAAAATATAAATTGGGTTGAAGAGATTACCCAAAATATAGAGTGTATATTAGTAGAGATGATCCTTTCTCAGATACTTCTTCAATCACACACTCACAATTTCCTTTAATAAATTCTCAATTTCTCTCTAAGCTCTCAAGTTTTAAAAAAAATACATAAGAGAATAATAAGCCCGATGCGCATAAGTAACTGGCGTGGTGGTCAGTTAGTCCCATTTATGGGTTAACTGCCCAACTCCCAATAGGACTCTGTTTGGCTAACCACTAAAAGACTATTTCCATTTAATTTAATTAATTTCTTATAATATAGTTTAATCATGTCGCACCCAATTACACAATAATTCAAATATCTTATTTCATTTAATTTAAATAAAATATAATAATTTCTCATTAATTCATATAGTAACATAATTAAATCTCTCATTTATTAATTATGTCTAATTTATTAATTCTCTAATTAGTTATTAAATTAATTAAAATAATATTAGGCTTATTAAATATTTCTTTTAATTTAATAAGCTCACATAATTACATACTTCGAATAATAAAAATTCTCCACATTAATTTAATAAATATAACACATATAATTAAATTAATCTACCACACCTTCACAAATTAATTATTTAATCTAATAATTAAATCATCAAAAAATATTTATTTAATCCAATAAATATTAAAATTAAATTACAAAATCTCGTTTGTCACATCTTTCCCCCCTTAAAAGGATTCTGTCCTCAGAATCACGACTCAATCAATTCATCTCGTTACATTCTTCCCCTCTTACAAAGATTCTGTCCCCAGAATTGCTTACACATAATTTAAGTAAATAAATGAGGATAATTCTTCATCAAATTTTCTTCAAGTTCCCACGTAGCTTCTTCAGCGTTTTGGTTCCTCCAAATTACCTTAACAGAAGGTATTACTTTATTTCTTAGAACTTGTTCTTTTCGGTCGACAATCTGAACATGATTTTCTTCGTAAGATAAGTCTTTTTCAAAATGTAGGGGTTTATATTCAATCATGTGCTTGTAATCGGGTTTATAGGGTCGTAAAACTTAAACATGGAAGACGTTGTGGACATTCTTGAGTGCTGGAGGTAAGGCTACCTCATACGCAACCTCTCTGATCCTTCGCAGTACCTTAAAGGGTCCAATAAATCTTTGACTTAATTTCCCTTTCTTTCTGAATCTGATCTTTCCCTTCCACGGAGAGACCTTCAAGAACACATAACTACCCGATTCAAACTCAACATTTTTACGGTGTGGATCAGCGTATTTCTTCTGTTTATCTTGAGCTGTTATTAGTCTTGTTTGGATTACTTTAACTATTTCTGCTGTCTACAGCACCAATTCTGGGCCTAGTAATTGTCTTTCGCCAACTTCATCCTAGTATAGCGGAGTTCTGCACTTTCTACCGTATAACGCTTCATAAGCCAGCATGCCAATACTAGCGTGGTAATTGTTGTTCTAGCCGAACTCTACGAGTGGTAGGTGATCATCCCAATTTCCTTTAAAGTCCATTATACAAGCTCTTAATATATCTTCTAATGTCTGAATCGTTCTTTTACTCTGCCCATCTGTATGAGAGTGATATGCTGTACTCATTCGCAACTACGTACCCATGCATTCCTGTAGACGTTTCCAAAAGTTCGATGTAAAGCGCGGATCCCTATCGGAAACAAATCGATCACGAATTCAACCGCTTTATCTGGTGGAAGTCCTGGCAAATCATCTGTGAAATCCCTCACTACTGGTATCTCCTCTATTTTTGGATTCTCTTTACGACTGTCGACTATGTAAGCTAGATATCCTACACAACCTTGTCTTAACAACTTCTTGGCCTGCATCATCGTCAGACAACTCGCTTGTCTAGGCGACTTGCTACCATAAAACACAGCCTAAGGGTAATACGCTTCTTCTGGCAATCAATTACCGCCCCATAATTGGATAACCAATCCATACCTAAGATAACGTCAAATTCTCCAAGTCAAATAGGGATAAGAACTACGTTCATGATATTACCCTTAATATCCACTCTATAGTTCTTATGTACGTACTTAATAGGGATTATTTCTCTATTCGCAATTTTTATGTTCATGGGGTATTTTAACTCGTCCTTAAGCAATTCTAAGTTCTTAGCAAAGTCATCAGATATAAATGAACAAGTAGCACCCGAATCAAATAATACATAAGCATTAACTCTATTGATCAGAATGATACCTGACACCACATCACGAGACTGCACTACATCCTCTGCATCGTCATATGAATGTTACGGTGGTCGGAATTCGGTTGGTTGCAGATTGGTCTGTGATAGTCGAGTGCTTCCACCATTGTTTTCCTTTATTCCTCCCCGACATCGCCCTCCAAATCCTTTCTTAGGACAGTCTCTTGCCTGATGATCCTTTGAGCCACAAGTGAAGCAGGCACCCATATTTGGGTTAGGACAGTTAGGTGCTATATGGCCTTCCTGACCACAATTGTAGCATACTCATTTTCTCTTCATGCAAACTCCCAGATGAGCTTTCCCGTAGGTCGGACACGCTTCGATCCTCTTCTTCTGCCCTCCTTGCTGATTTCCAGTTGATACGTTGTCAGACCACTTTCTCTTCTGATTATTACTACTTCCCGTGTTACTTCCATTAGTCTTGTTAATTCCTTCATTTTCACTCTTCTTCTTCTTCTTCTGATCCTGATTATATTTAGTTACCGCATCGCTTCCACCTTCAGCGAATATGTCTTTCTCTAGTACCCCAGCGAACGTCTTCAACTAAAACATCGACACCTTACTATACAACCAAGGCTTCAGTCCTTGTTCAAACCTTCTTACTTTTCTCTCATCTGTGTGCACTTGATATGTGGCGAACCTAGCCAACTCATTGAATCTTACGAAATAGTCTGCTACGAACATATTCCCCTGTTTCAACTACAGAAACTGAACCTCCATTTGGTTCTGCGAGCTGGTCGAAAAATACATCTCAAAGAACATCTCCTTGAATCTCTCCCAGGTTATCACACCTTCTCCCCCCCGTACCTTGTTTGCCTGCCACCAATAACTGCTTCGGATTTCAGCATGAACGTCTTGTAGGCGGTTTTCTGGTCCTCTCTTACTTTCTGGCGACATCAAACACTTTCTCCATCTCCATAACCCAGGTTTGAGCTCCGATCGGGTTCATGGAACCCTTAAACTCTGGCGGTCCCACCACCTTGAAATCCTTGAACGATGTATTCGGTGGAGCTTGAGGTTGATTATTAATTTCTCCAGCTAATAGGTTCACCAATTGCTGAACAGGGTTAGCATTAGTGTCATTGTTGTTGTTTGTTGACCCTTCTTGGGCCATCTGACGGTTTGGTCGTCTTCTTGGTGGCATTTTTCTATTAAGAATATACGTTTATTAGGTCTTTATTCAATCCCTTAAACATTTAAGGCTCAACTAAAACATTTAAACATAATCACTTAACAAATTATATCAATAAACTCTGATATTTATTCAGATCAAAAGTTTTAACATCAAACGATAGTATCACTGCTATTTACACCAACTATCCCGAGATAAAGAATCTATAGGATTTAAAACATTAAAATATTCTTTGTTTATAAACACATCAGAATTTATATCTTTAACTACCAGATAGATTTTCACATAATTAAACTAATCCTATCACTGCCTGTTAAGGCGCTGAATAGCCTTGCCACATTCCTCTTCCATGATGCGGGACATCGTCCTGCGATCTAGCATATACAATGGTAGTCCTTCGAACTAAATTGGGTATCTCATAACTCAATCCTGAGCCTCATCCATTTCATTTTGAAGTGTAGAATACGTCTCCCCGAGCTTAGCCTTCTTCGCACGACAATCCTCTTCTGCAAGATCAACACGATGTGAATCTCTTACCCAGCCCTCCTCTACTATGGTCAGCCTTTCTGAGCTCTCTTTCAGTTCCTTCTTCAACTTCTCTATTTCTTCGGACTTCTCCTCGGTTTGACCCTTCTTGTGAACCAAATCCCACTCCACGTTTCCTAAACATGTGTGAAGAGTCACAATCTCCCTATCCTTCTGCTCGATGGTAATCTATTGAATAATCATCCGCTCAATCAGATCCTGGACAGTGTCACGTAACTCTATGTTACAGTCATATAACTCATCGTACATCTCAGCATCGATGGAGTTCGGTGGGAACTCCTATTCTTCCTCAGGATCCTCCTCTGGATCAGTCTCAAGTTCATGCTCCTGACCAACAACAGTGATCAACGGAGATGGCTCTCTTTGTACCAATTGCTCCCTGACGAAATGAATGTCTCGGGGCTCCTCCTCTGTAGTAGGTACTCGGGTTCCTCCTCCCCAAACTTACCCCAAACCCTAGTACTTCAATTCCGGGGTATTTGGTTTTCACTGTACAAATATCATCTATCTATATACCTATAATAAATGCAAACCATGCAATAGATAGAAATAAATCTTCCCCTTATGGGGTTACAACATCTAAATAATAATAAATACAATCATAGGTTAAGCTAACCTTAAACATATGTGTGGAATCATAAACAAATAACAAGTCTTAAACAACATCAAGTCTGAAACATAAATACATAATCACAAAAACAATAAGTCTTCATCACTTGTTAATCTTGCCATTGCCTTTACTAATGGAAGGCTCGTCAGATCTTTCGTTCTTAACTGCAATGATATTATTACGCAAGAGTAAGCATGATTGCCCACAAGTATAACAATATAACAATAAAATAATAACATGCGAATGAATCAAAGACTTCTGAAATAGGAAAACTCGGCTTTTGAATCAAGAATGAATAACAAGAATCAAAAGAACTTTTGAGGGTCATAAGACCTTGAACAATGTCCTAGATTGTTAAGTGTTTATACTTGAAACCTTTAACAATCATAAGACTATGGACTCTTCTTCTCGTACTTAAGGGGATCAACCCTTAGTACCATAACGAGTAGGGTTGTTCATCTTAGTTTTACATTAGAGTCCGCACCAAAGGAAGTTTAGTTGGATAATTCAACAAGGGTTCTGAAATTTAGAACGTTCATCAACTATGGACTAGTCGAATCATTAAGGGTTCGCTAGTCTAACAAGGTTCAACAGCAGCTAATATTTAAATCGAAGAACAATCTCAAGGGGTATACAATAGAATAAATATTGTATAACAGAATCATACTTTTAAAAGATTAATAAACTTTAATATAACAAAATGGATTTGATCAATAATAATGAGAATTTGCTCGATGTAAAGAGGTAAATTTATAAACTTATATAATCATAACGAGTAGGGTTAGGAAACTTTCCTCGTGCGTAGATTACACGTTAATTTATACACGTTCCTTGATTTAATCCTACATACCATTTAAATTTACAATACCAGTTAATTATCACGTATCAAGTCGTCATACGTTCATTCTTTGGTCTAAATTCTTGGTATGACTATACTTAGTCAAATTACTACACTTATTGTCACATAATATAACACTACACGAACAATAAGCTAACTATGCGTTTAATAATTCAATCCACATGTAAATTAATGCGTTATTGACATGTTAAGAATCTATTTTAACGTCTCATTATACGTCTAACATATTTGAATGCACATTAGATTTGGTTACTATCACATTCTTAGACTTTAACAATAAAAAAATTCATTTTTTGACAATCTGCAGAGAGTGGTCTGGCTTGGCCACCGTTTATTAAGCTTTGTTCTCTTGCAATCGCTAATGCATGGCAGGCTGGCTTTTAGCTCCACTGAGCTTTGACACTACGATGCGGGACATAAGGCAGGAGTTGGTGGTTGGCATGCATGAACGAATCGAACGATTTCATTCTCGCAATTCACGAAAAATTGCAGAACATGGCCAAAACCTCCAATTAATTTATTGTTACACGAATTTAGACATACTCGAACACTGTAATACACATATAACTACTACCCAACCCTTCTAGCATGATTTTAACAAGTTAAAACACATAATTATAGAATCAAAACATGTAATTTTACTGTTCTAGATGTTCTTGAAAGTTTTGAACAAAAACATAAAAATTAAAACTAAGGGTTCGTTATAACACCAAATATGTCCATTCAAAGTTTATTTTCTTTGTTTTGACATGCATAATTATACACAAGTGTAAAATTTATGAGACAATATATGTTTAATGTATTAAATTTGTGAGTAAGGGCCATATGGCCATATTTCTATACTCTGTAATTTCGTAGCAACAATATACGATATATTTTTATGAAACTGATGTTATGGAACCATACAATATATAATAAAAACATGCTATGTTAACATATCATCACATATATATCTACATAATCACTACCATTTCCAATTACAGAGATTTTTTCAGAACTTGAAAGCCATTTTCATGAAAATTTTAATAACGTAAAATAGAAAATGGGTTGAAGAGATTGCCCAAAGTATAGAATGTAGATTAGTAGAGACAATCCTTTCTCAGATACTTCTTCAATCACACACTCACAATTTCTTTTAACAAATTCTCAATTTCTCTCTAAGCTCTCAAGTTTTAAAAAAATTACGTAAGAGAATAATAAGCCTGATGCGCATAAGTAACTGGCGTGGTGGTCAGTTAATCCCATTCATGGGTTAACTGCCCAACTCCCAATAGGGCTCTGTTTGGCTAACCACTAAAAGACTATTTCCATTTAATTTAATTAATTTCTTATAATATAGTTTAATCATGTCACACCCAATTACACAATAATTCAAATATCTTATTTCATTTAATTTAAATAAAATATAATAATTTCTCATTAATTCATATAGTAACATAATTAAATCTCTCATTTATTAATTATGTCAAATTTATTAATTCTCTAATTAATTATTAAATTAATTAAAATAATATTAGGCTTATTAAATATTTCTTTTAATTCAATAAGCTCACATAATTACATACTTCGAATAATAAAAATTCTTCACATTAATTTAATAAATATAACACATATAATTAAATTAATCTACCACAACTTCATCAATTATTTATTTAATCTAATAATTAAATCATCGAAAAATATTTATTTAATCCAATAAATATTAAAATTAAATTACAAAATCTCGTTTGTCACATCTTTCCCCTTAAAAGGATTACGTCCTCGTAATCACGACTCAATCAATTTATCCCGTTACATTCTCCCCCTACAAAGATTCTCATCCCGTAATCGCTTTACATAATTTAAGTAAATAAATGAGGATAATTCTTCATCATATTCTCTTCGAGTTCCCACGTAGCTTCTTCAAATGTTGTGGTTCCTCCAAATTACCTTAATGTAAGGTATTACTTTATTTCTTAGAACTTGCTCTTTTCTACGACAATCGAACATGAATTTCTTCGTAAGATAAGTCTTTTTCAAAATGTAGGGGTTCATATTCAATCACGTGCTTGTAATCGGGTTTGTAGGGTCGTAAAACTGAAACATGGAAGACGTTGTGGACATTCTCGAGTGCTGGAGGTAAGACTACCTCATACGCAACCTCTCCGATCCTTCACAGTACCTCAAAGGGTCCAATGAATCTTAGGCTTAATTACCCTTTCTTTCTGAATCTGATCTTTCCCTTCCAGGGAGAGACCTTCAAGAACACATAACTACCCGATTCAAACTCAACATTTTTACGGTGTGGATCAGCGTATTTCTTCTGTCTATCTTGAGGTGCTACTAGTCTTGTTCGGATTACTTTGACTATTTCTGCTGTCTGTTGTACCAATTTTGGGCCTAGTAATTGTCTTTCGCCAACTTCATCCCAGTATAACAGAGTTCTGCACTTTCTACCATATAACGCTTTATAAGGCGGCATGCCTATACTAGTGTGGTAACTGTTGTTATAGTCGAACTCTACGAGTGGTAGGTGATCTTCTTAATTTCTTTTAAAGTCCATTATACAAGCTCTTAACATATCTACTAATGTCTGAATCGTTCTTTCACTCTGCCCATCTGTTTGAGGGTGATATGCTATACTCATTTGCAACTGCGTACCCATGCATTCATGTAGACATTTCCAGAAGTTTGGTGTAAAGCACGGATCCCTATCGGAAACAATTGACACCGGAACTCTGTGCCTCAAAACAATCTCTTTCACATATAACCTTGCCAACTAATCTAAGTTGAATCTGATTTCGATCGGAAGGAAGTGTGCGGATTTCGTCAATCGGTCAACAATAACCCATACTACGTCGTAGCCTTTCTGAGTTGTCGGTAGGCCAACCATGAAATCCATCATAATATGTTTCCATTTCCATTCTGGAATCTCTAAAGGTTGTCGTAACCCACTCGGCCTCTGATGTTCTGCTTTCATTTTTTGACATGTCAGACACTTGGCAACACACTCTGTAACCTCTCGTTTCAAATTTGGCCACCAGAATTGTTGTTGAAGATCTTGGTACATCTTAGTACTACCAGGGTGAATCGAATATCGTGAGCTATGAGCCTCATTCAAAATGTCTTCTTTAATCTCCGCATCGGCAGGTTCCAAATTCTGCTCTCAAATCTTAGTACTACCTCACTGTCTATTTTGAATCTCGGTTCAGTCCCTTCAGATATTTTCTTTTTCAATTTCTCACATTCTTCGTCTTGAAGTTGAGCTTCCTTAATTTTATCCAGTAAAGTTGTATCAGCATGTATTTGGAACAACTTCTCGTCTCTCTCCATAGGATACCTCACTTCTAATTCCAGCTTTCCCATTATTGAAATTAGCTCCTTCCGAGTAGTCAACATCATTAATTTCTCCCGACCCTTTCTACTTAAGGCGTCGGCAACCACATTTGCTTTACCCGAATAGTATAAAATCTCGCAATCATAGTCCTTAATTAACTCAACCACCTTCTCTGGCGCATATTCAAGTCTTTCTGTGTAAAAATATATTTCAGATTCTTGTGGTCTGTATATATTTCACACTTTTCCCCATGGAGATAGTGTCTCCAGATTTTCAAAGCGAATACCACCGCAACTAATTCTAAGTCATGGGTCGGATATCCCTTCTCATAATCCTTTAGTTGTCGTGACGCATACACAATAACTCTGCCGTTTTGCATAAGCACACAACCAAGTCCTTTATGCGACGCATCACTATATACTACAAAATTTTCTGAGTCATCCGAAAGAGATAACACAGGTGCCGAACTCAACCTATTCTTAAGCTCTTGGAATCTTTCCTCACACTTCTCCGTCCAAATGAATTTCATCGATTTCCTAGTCAAATTCATCAACGGAGTCGCGATCTTGGAAAAGTCCTGAATGAATCTTCTATAATAACCTGTCAATCCAAGAAAACTTCTTACCTCCGACGGCGTCTTCAGCTGATCCCAGTTAATCACAGCTTCGACTTTGGAGGGATCCACCGAAATTCCGTCCTTATCGATCACATGTCCAAGAAATTGTACTCTTTCAATCCAGAATTCGCATTTCGAAATTTTAGCATTCAAGTTCTCTCTTCTCAACGCCTCTAACGCTACCTTCAAATGCTCTTCATATTCTTCCTTAGTTTTTGAGTATACCAAAATGTCATCGATGAATACCACCATGAATTTATCCAGAAACGGTTTAAACACCCTATTCATCAGATCCATAAATGTTACAGGAGCATTTTTTAGACCGAATGACATTACCAAAAATTCGTAGTGACCATATCGTGTTCTGAATGTTGTCTTTGGAACATCCTCTGGTCTCACCTTCAGTTGATGATAACCACTCCTCAAGTCTATCTTTGAAAATTATCTCCCTCCCTTCAATTGATCAAACAAGTCGTCAATCCTCGGTAATGAATATCTATTCTTAATTGTGACTTTATTCAGTTCTCTATAGTCGATGCAGAGCCGCATTGTCCCATCCTTTTTCTTCATAAATAACACCGACGCTCCCCACGACGATACGCTCGGTTGGATATACTTCTTGTCTAGTAATTCTTGTAGTTGAACCATCAGTTCTTTCATCTCTACCAGTGCCATTCGATACTGTTCCTTCGATATTGGAGCCGTTCCTAGAGCCAAATCTATCACGAATTCAACCGCTCTATCGGGTGGAAGTCCTGGAAAATTGTCTGAAAATACGTCTGCAAAATCCCTCACTACTGGTATCTCCTCTATTTTTGGATTCTCTTTATGACTGTCGACTATGTATGCTAGATATCCTACACAGCTTTATCTTAACAACTTCCTGGCCTGCATCATCGTCAGACAACTCGCTTGTCTAGGCGACTTGCTACTATAAAACACAACCTTTGACGAAGTCATAAGGTTTATACGCTTCTTCTGGGAATAAATTACCGCCCCATAATTGGATAACCAGTCCATACCCAAGATAACGTCAAATTCTCCAAGTCGAATAGGGATAAGATCTACATTCATGATATTACCCTTAATATCCACTCTACAGTTCTTATGTACGTACTTAACAGGGATTATTTCTCTATTCGCAATTTCTATGTTCATGGGATATTCTAACTCATCCTTAAGCAATTCTAAGTTCTTAGCAAAGTCATCAGATATAAATGAACAAGTAGCACCCGAATCAAATAATACATAAGCATTAACTCTATTGATCGGAATGATACCTGACACCACATCACGAGACTGCACTGCATCCTGTACTGTCATGTTAAATGTTCTGGCGGTCGGTCGGTTGGTTGTAGTTGGTGCTGTGATAGTTAGAGTGCTTCCACCGCTGTTTCCTCTATTCCCTCCTGATACTGCCCTTCCAGATCCTTTCTTAGGATAGTCTCTTGCCAGATGATCCTTTGAGCCACAATTGAAGCAGGCACCCTTCTTTGGGTTATGATAGTTAGGTGCTATATGGCCTTCCTGACCACAATTATAGCATACTCGTTTTCCCTTCATGCAAACTCCCAGATGTGCTTTCCCACAGGTCGGACACGCTTCGATCCTCTTCTTCTGCCCTCCTTGCTGATTTCCAGTTGATACGTTGTCAGACCACTTTCTCTTCTGATTATTACTACCTCCCGTGTTACTTCCACCAGACTTGTTAATTCCTTCATTTTCACTCTTCTTCTTCTGATCCTGATTATATTTAGTTACTGCATCGCTTCCACCTTCAGCGAGTATGGATTTCTCCAGTACCCCAGCGGACATCTTCAACTGAAACATCGACAGCTTATTATACAACCAAGGCTTCAGTCCTTGTTCAAACCTTCTTGCTTTTCTCTCATCTGTGTGCACTTGATATGTGGTAAACCTAGCCGACTCATTGAATCATGCAACATAGTCTGCTACGGACATATTCCCCTTTTTCAACTCTAGAAACTGAACCTCCATTTGGTTCTACGAGCTGGTCGGAAAATACATCTCAAAGAACATCTCCTTGAATCTCTCCTAGGTTATCACACCTTCTCCTCCCCGTACCTTGTTTTCCTACCACCAATAACTGGTTTCAGATTTCAGCATGAACGTCGCGTAGGCAGTTTTCTGGTCCTCTCTTACTTTGGCGACATCAAACACTTTCTCCATCTCTATAACCCAGATTTGAGCTTCAATCGGGTTGATGGAGCCCTTAAACTTTGGCGGTCCCACCGCCTTGAAATCCTTGAACGATGTATTCGGTGGAGCTTGAGGTTGATTTTTAATTGCTCCGGCTAATAAGTTCACCAATTGGAGTCATTGTTGCTGTTTGTTGACCCTTCTTGGGCCATCTAACGGTTTGGTCATCTTCTTGGCGGCATTTTTCTGTTAAGAATATATGCTTATTAGGTCTTTATTCAATCCCTTAAACATTTAAGGCTCAACTAAAACATTTAAACATAATCACTTAACACATTATATCAATAAACTCTGATATTTATTCAAATCGAAAGTTTTAACATCAAACGATAGCATCACTGCTATTTACACCAACTATCCCGAGATAAAGAATCTATAGGATTTAAAACATTAAAATATTCCTTTGTTTATAAACACATCGGAATTTACATCTTTAACTACCAGATAGATTTTCATATAATTAAACTAATCTTATCACTGCCTGTTAAGGCGCTGAATAGCCTTGCCACGTTCCTCTTCCATGATGTGGGACATCGTCCTGCGATCTTGCATATACGATGGTAGTCATTCGAACTGAATTGGGTATCTCATAACTCGATCCTGAGCCTCATCCATTGCATTTTAAAGTGTAGAATACGTCTCCCCGAGCTTAGCCTTCTACGCACGACAATCCTCTTCTGTAAGATCAGCACGACGTGACTCTCTTACCCAGACCTCCTCTGCTATGGTCAGCCTTTCTGAGCTCTCTTTCAGTTCCTTCTTCAACTTCTCTATTTCTTCGGACTTCTCCTCGGTTTGACCCTTCTCGTGAATCAAATCCCACTCCACGTTTCCTAAATATGTGTAAAGAGTCACAATCTCCCTATCCTTCGCTTTCGATGGTAATCTTTGAATAATCATCCGCCTTCGATCTCGGATCAAAGGTCACGTAACTCTATGTATGTTACGATCATATAACTCGTCAGACATCTCAAAGATCGATGGAGTTCGATGGGAACTCCTCTTTTCCTCGTGATCCTCCTCCGGATCGGGCCTCAAGTTCATGCTCCCGACCAACAACAAATGATCAACGGAGATGGCTCTCTCGTACTCAACTACTCCCCGACGATACATAAATGTCTCGGGGCTCCTCCTCCTCTGAGGTACTCGGGGTTCCTCCTCCCCATTTCGACTAGCTCCTCCAACATCCGACATCCCCGACAAACACGCTTTTAAGTTTTAGTTACTAATTCGTACTAACGAGCACATAATTTAACACATAAGCACATAAAGTCTTTTATTATCTTTAATGAATTAAGAAATTCATTTCTTAGAACTCGATAAGAGTTTACCACCACTATGTTCTCGAACTCCTACAAGGCTACTACCTAAGGTTGTTCCCCCACCTAAGGTTCATAACCTACAGCTCTGATACCAACCTGTGACACCCCCAAACCCGGTACTTCAATTCCGCGGGATTTGGTGTTCACTGTACAAATATCATCTATCTATCTACCCATAATAAATGCAAACCATGCAATAGATAGAAATAAATCTTCCCCTTATGGGGTTACAACATCTGAATAATAATAAATACAATCCTAGGTTAAACTAACTTTAAACATCTATGCGGAATCATAAACAAATAACAAGTCTTAAAAAACATCAAGTCTAAAATATAAATACATAATCACATAAACAACAAGTCTTCGACAGTTGTTAATCTTGCCCTTGCCTTTACTAGTGGAAGGCTCGTCAGATCTTTCGTTCTTAACTGCAATGATATTATAACGCAAGAGTGAGCACGATTGCCCACAAGTATAATAATATAACAATAAAATAATAACATGCGAATGAATCAAAGACTTTTGAAATAGGAAAACTCGGCTTTTGAATCAAGAATGAATAACAAGAATCAAAAGAACTTCTGAGGGTTTTAATACCTTGAACTATGTCCTAGATTGTCAAGTGTTTATACTTGAAACCTTTAACATTCATAAGACTATGGACTCTTCTTCTCGTACTTAGGGGAATCAGCCCTTAGTACCATACTGTGCACAATATCTTAATGGTAACGCATAAGTAATCCCCTATACAGGGTTGTTCATCTCAGTTTTACATTAGAGTTCGCACCAAAGGAAGTTTGGTTTGGATAATTCAACAAGGGTTCAAAAATTTAGAACGTTCATCAACTATGGAATAGTCGAATCATTAAGGGTTCACTAGTCTAACGAGGTTGAACAACAGCTAATAGTATCAGATAGAGATCCGAGATTCACATCAAACTTTTGGAAGAGACTATAAGAATGCATGTGAAGATAACTAAAGATGAGTACAACTAAAGATGAGTACAATATATCATCTGCAAACCAATGGGTAAAGCGAACGAACACTCTAAATATTAGAAGATATGCTTAGAGCATGTGTCATGGATTTCAGAGGATATTGGGACGATCATCTACCATTGGCAGAATTCTCCTACAATAACAGTTACCACGCAAGCATTGGCATGCCGCCATACAAGGCATTATACGGTAGGAAATACAGAACTCCACTTTGATGGGATGAAGTTGATGAACGTCAACTGTTAGGACATGAACTGGTACAACAGACCGCTGAAGTTATCAAACTCATCAGAGCAAGACTGGTAGTTGATCAAGATAGACAGAAGAAGTATGCTGATCAACACAGGCAGAATCGCGAATTTGACTTGGGAAATTTTGTTTTCCTAAAAGTTTCTCCTTGGAAGGGAAAAATTCATTTTGGCAAGAAAGAAAAGTTAAGCCCGAGGTTCATTGGACCCTTTAAAGTACTACGAAGAGTGGGAGAAGTAGCTTACATAGTAGCTTTACCTCCAGACTTAGAACATGTTCACAACATTTTTCATGTGTCAGTGTTGCGACCGTACAAACCCGATTACAAATATGTAATTGAGTATGAGCCGTTACAGTTCAATAAGGATTTTTCTTACGAAGAGGTTCCTATTCAGATAGTTGAAAGGAAAGAACAAGTGCTCAAGAATAAGGTGATACCTTCTGTGAAGGTCATACGGAGAAACCACAATGTCGAAGAGGCTACGTTGGAACTTGAAGCTGAAATGATGAGGAATTACCTTAAGTTATTTGTTTAATCTGTGTCTTCAATTCTAGGGACATAATCTTTGTAAGGAGAAAAGAATGTGACGAATGAGTTATTTGAGTTGTGATTCTGGGGACAGAATCCTTGTAAGGAGGGAAGGATGTAACAATCCAAGATTTTATTTATAATTTAAAATATTTATTAAAATTAAATAAATAAATATTTTGTTTATGTGGTTGTTGTTAGTAGGTACTTGTGAATTAAATTTATTAGATAATACTCTAATTTAATTTAATAGTTACAAAGTTGCTAAATATAACATAAAATGCTATATTGCTGTTTTAATTTAATAATTTAAAATGGCATGTTAATTATTAACTAAAATTATAATGAGATTATAATTTTGTGATATGATTAAGTGGAAAAATTATTTAGTATGTTTTAATTATTTTATTTAACTAATGTTGGATATGGAGATCCAAATAAATAATATGAGATTATAAACTATAGTGTAAAGGATTTATTAAAATAAATTAAAGTAATTTTAAAATTGATTTAACCAAACAAGGCTACATTAAGTCTTTATTTTAAAAGTGTGTTTGCCAAACAAGCCTTATGGCTTTTAAATCTTGAATTTTAAATTTAATAATATAAATAAAATAAATTAAAATAATAAATAAAATATATTTATAACTTATATATGTTTATATTTTTTGTAACTGTTATATTAAGTGTGCGTATTATGGCTCTATCAGTTTATTATCCTTATGCTTAAGGGTTAGTTGGTTTTACGTGAATTGGCTTATACTGAGAAAGAGAGAAGAAAGTTTGCAGAGAAACTTGAGAGAGAATAGAGAGAGTTTAAGAGGAAAAGTCTATGATTGCAAAACAATTTCTGGGTTTTAGTAAGATTGTTCAAGCAAGTGAATGTATTCTTCCAACACTTTAATATTATATACATGATATTCTATGTTCACGAGTTTTATAGTTGCTGTGAATCCAATTTTTTTTAATTGTTGTTATACAAGTTAGTTGTTGCATTTGATAGTAATTATGATGTTGGAATTTGCATTTAGACAAGAATTAGTATGCTAATTACGTTAAAAAGGAAGAAAGTTATTTACATTGTGTGTTTGTACATATAGCTTGTGAAAGTACCAAATTTGGTGGTTAATTTGTAATCTAATCTATAAATTGAGCATTGAATATGTTAATTCGGTAAGAAACGAAAAGAAGGTAGTTTGAATGAGTTAATTTGGACAAGAATTGTGATCACAGTGATGATTTTTGTGAAGGATGTCAAAAATGGAGTTTTTGGTATAAAACATGGAATTTAAAGAATTTAAATTGGTTGTAGTATTGTTTAATTATTCTAAGTTGATGAATATGTGAGGAATCATGTTTACAAGAGTTCTATGTCAATTGGATATGTTAAATTTACTATTTTGTGGGTGAAATTCGTGTAAGTTGAGCTAAGCAGTCTTCGTTAAAAAGATCTGCGTAGTTTACATACGTGCACCGGTCCCAAGACCGTGGTGTCAAGGCGTAAAGCAAAAGTCTTTGTCCCATGCTTATGTATGGCACAGTTACGCCATACCCTGATCTGAGGCAGTGATGCCTGTTATTTATACAGACCTAGGAGACCTATTATAACTTAGTATTATGACATGTTAATGTGACAAACATGTAATAAAGAGGTTAAAACAGATTTGTATCATGTCATTAATAATTTCAAGATTGTTAAAAGATTAGTAAGTTAAGAACGCGATACGTAATGATTTAAGGTACTTAATGAATATTGAATAAGTGTTGTGAAGTTAACACTTGAGATTTCTAAAATACATATGGTGTAAAGTAAAACTTGTACTAAAGTAACAAGTTTATCTAAAAGTGAGTTTTATTTTGGGAAAATGGATATTAGTTTATCTAATAGATATTCTGATTCTAATATTATGTGTAGGTGAACTTGAGTTTTAATTTATAACTTATGCACGAGGCAAGTTCCTTACTCTAAACTTTTATCGAGCAAGCTTTGAATTCTAATCATTGTTGAATTATTCTAACTTGTTTATAGTTAAGCAAGTTTCTTTAGTTTCACTCTTTTATAATGAATTCAATTTCTTGAACTCTAAATTCTAATATTGAGCTACCATATTTTTTTTTTACTTTGCACACGTTATTATCATGTTGAGCAAGCTTTGTTTCTAGCTTGTTATCAGTTAATGTATGTTCAGTAATTCAATTCTTTATTTGATCATAGCCTTATCTTACTATTGTCCAAGTAAGGTTTGTCGTTCTATTCAATGCTTATGCTTTTAGTTATTTTAAACACGATTTTAATGTATAGTTGGTTCACCTATGCTTCTTAATCATTTTACATTAAATTATTATTAATCACTCGTAGCGCTGTTAAGACTTGTTGATTCAACTAATCCCTTAGTTGATGATTGTGAAACTCCAAATTACCCTTGAAGCTTATCAAAACCAAACCTTCTTTGGTGCGGACTTGCACTTTAAAACTGAGATGAACAACCCTATAACAGGGGATTAATTTAGAGCTACGAAATGGCGTTAAAATTTTTTTGAGCAATACATAGTATAAAGGGCTGATCACCTGGAGTACGAGATGATGGTCCACATAGTCATTTAGACTGTAAAAGGTTACAGTAGAAACACCTGTTAATCTAGGACATAGATGATGGTTATAGTCTTTTAGACTGTTAAAGGTTAAAGTAGAAATACTTGATAACCTAGAGTATAGTTCGTGGTCTTGTGACCCTCAGTTACATTTTGTATGTTGATATCAGTTTTTGATTATCATTAACAGAGTATTGTTCAACTCTGATGAGTTTATTCATTGGCATTATTTATACTATTATTATTCATTGCTATTTCCAGTGAGCATTTGTTTTGCTCACTCTTGCATATATATACTCATTGCAGCTAAGGTTGAAAAGGTTGATGAACCTACCACTAGCAAGGGAAAAGGGAAAATAAACAAGTGATGAAAACTTGTAATTTATTTATTTTTATGATGATAGACTTTATATTTAATGATGTGATGTAATTATTTTATTTTGGCATTTGATTATTGTTAAATGTTAGATAACCTGGGAGACTTTTGAATTAATGATGTAACCCATTTAATGGGAGGATTTATGGTTTAATTGTATTATAATTGGGTAGTTAGACATGAATGAATGGAAAGTGAACACCAAATCTTGGGGGAAAGAAGTACCCATATTTGGGGGTGTCACACTTATTGTTCAAACTCTATCTGAGCTTATTCTTTCATTATCTTCACCTTCATTTTATAAGGTTATATCCCACGGTACTCCTACATAAGGTTTATAACCTACGGCTTTGATACCAATAGTAACGACCCCAAAATTCATACAACTCAATTATCGACTTCGGTCGTTAATAATACGTTTAACTTCTGATTTTACAACATTATTCGATGTTAAACTTAATAAAATGCGGAATAATTTAAACTTTTCTATCTTATTACTTTAATTCCCTGAATCAAAACCTTTATCATCTACATGTTTTTGATTCAAATTTATTTTATAAATCGCTTCATCAGAGTTATTATAAACTAAAACTTACAACCAGATTCAATACTCTTTATACATTGGTTAAAATTGAACTTTATAACTCAACATCTGTTAAACATCATACATTATCAAATACATCATCTGGAACCTTATTCATGGTTCGAAAACATTAAAAACTTAGCCAAAGTATATAAATCTTCTAGTATCACATCTGATTCCTGTCTTTCAAGTAACACATAACTTTACCTTGAATCTTTAACCTGCAAAAGTGGGTATTTGCAAGGTTGAGCTCGACAACTCAGCAAAATCTAATAGTTTTCATGCCTTACGTAGCACATAATAATATGTTCAACATATATCTCATAAACATTAGACTAACATAACATACTTGCTATAGTTCATATAACAAGTATAAAGATTGAGTTCCTTAATTACTCAATCAACATGCTTTACTCAATCAACGTAGTCATAAATTGACTTTAACATTTCATACTTTCAACATATATATATATATATATATATATATATATATATATATATATATATATATATATAACACATCGCACTCTTTGCAATAAAGATTTAAAATAGTTAATCATCAAGTTCACATAGCAAATAGGAACTGAAAGTCTTGCCTTGATCTTTGTTTACCAATAACAGTTTAACAGCTTACAGTTATCTGCACTTCACGTGCCCTACACAATTATATAATCATACACATCAACTATTAGTCACATAGCAATGCATAGTAGTTGTAATGTAAACTTTACTCTACATCCCATAACCCTTCTTATTAATCAATACACAATGTTCAATTTGATTGTGTTCACTTTCAACTTATATCTCACTATATTTCTTCTTAGGTCACACCCGAAGTTCATTGAAGTGTTTAATTCTTGATAGGACTACTTATTGATTTTATATTAAAACTATTTGATATCTTATAATATTTATTTCATTTGACTTAAAACACTTTTTACGTTCATTCGTCACACGCCCGATTTGTCTCTCGTGTATGCTTAGTATGCTTATACAAATTATCTAATACATCATTTATTAATTTTAAGCATCATTAAATTTACTAACATTCATGTTTTATAATTTAGAACAACAACTTTTATTGTTAGAAGCGCTACACTTGCATATGTGCATGCCCGACGCCCTCTGATTGTCCTAAAGATGACCATTTTGACCCCTGTTCCCCAACTCAAATCGAAAAACCTATAGAATGAAAGTTATAGGTCTATTCATCCTTATTCTGGATCATCTTGAATTGCCTCAATCGGAGTTCATATGAAAAGGTTATGCCTATTTTACTAAAATAAGTCAAAATAGTCACACCTGACATACTTTGGGCGTAGCTGCGCCCAATTAAGCTTTGGGCACAGCAGAGCTGCACCCTAGAGGGCAGTTGTGCCCCAAATAACTTAGGGCATAGCGCAGCTGCGCCCGTTAGCAGAAACGGGACTCTAAGTTCACTGTTCTTGCGATTTTTGACCCTTTTCTCCTACTAATCTTCATAACTTGAGTTATACACATCCAAATTAGTCCGTTTTCAATTCTATGGATTCTTAATTCATAGAACTACAACAATCTAACATTATAACAATATATAGAAACATAAACTAGCATAAATCTTGACCCAAAACTCATGTTCATACTAAACTTTCATGTTTTAACATGTTTAGCAAATTCATTCACTAAAAATTCGTTTCTTAACCAAATTGATTCATTCAACTTGCATTATTTTTTTTTTTCAATGTACTAATCACATTTATTATTAATTTCAGATTATATACATGATCTAACCATAAATTTAAGCCTTAAAATAGACCCAAAATATATATACTAAGCTATAAACCAAATTTCTTCTCCTAAAACTTGTTTCCACGAATTTGATTACATATAACAAATTATACACATCTATTAACAAGTATATCATCAATTCTTAGCAAATCCTCTACCAAAATCCATTTACAAAGTAGTATATATAAGAACACAAAATAGATTTTACAACCAAGTTATTACCTTTGATTTCTTCTTTAGATTGGTTAGAAGATGATTAGAAAACCTTGATTACACCTCTTCTTCCCCTCATGATTCTCATGTTTTCTCTTCTTAATCTACAAAAAATTTCTTTATCTCCCAAACCCTCTACAAGGCTCCCCTTTCTCTTTGTTATTTAGACTTAGCAAAATAATGCGTAACATAAAAACTGACAAACGGTTGACGCTCAAATAAATTAAGGGTCTCCGCAGTTACAATATTCCAAAGGTCATAAGACCTTATTTGGTGTACACACTTTAAAACCCTTTTTATTTTATTTTTATAATTCTCTTATCCTATAGTACTCATATCACACATTACCCAATTAAATTATAATCTTTATTTAGCCAACACAATATTTAATTAGCTAATATAGTTATAATTTGTTTAACAAATCATTAATTCTCTGATTTAATTATTTAATTAAATTAGAATATTTTCATTCCATTAGCGTAATAAATACGCATCGATTATAAAATCATTTAATCAATATTATTATACTTAAATAAATTATTCTCTAATAATTTTCATCGAATATCCATTTTATTCCATAAATATTTCAACTAAAATATTTATTCTATTTAATAAATATTTTACTATTTACGAAATTAACTATCGTAATACATAAACATAGCACATTTTCATGCAATATATTACATTCTCATTTTATTAAAACAATCATATTAATTTACTATCTAAATTCGTTGAATTACTCACATTATTCATGAATTTTATTCAAAACATTTCCATTGCCAACAAGGCATAACCATCAAATTATATTATTTCATAATATAATTTCAATTTAATTAAATTAAGTAATATAATATAGTTAATTTTCTTTTCATAACAATTCCGTTTAATTTATTCAATAGTTAAATTAACTATTAAACTTCATGCATAATAAATTTTTACTCACCAAACCACATAATCTAAAATAGACACATCTCATAATAAGAAATTTATTTATTAAATTCTTATGTAATAACTTCTAAAAATTTGCGTTGTCACAAAATATTGTGATAATAATTAAATCAATAATGTGAGATACTATGCAACAATTACTGTAGCAATAATTAAGTATAACTGAGTGACTTCTCACGTAAGCATCAATAATCAAAGATACTAGACAATACCGTGTGTTATTATGCAACCACGCGTATTACTGTACTTTTATTACCGGGTATTTTAACAGTTAACAGTAAAACTTTCGCCGTTATTTTTATAAAAATATATTTATGTCGTTTTCTAACTCCGATAATAATTTCGTAGTGGGGTCCACCAATGAATGTGCCGTCGTACGAATATTCCATGTTAAAACGAATATTCTCTGACCAATCAAATATTTTATAACAACTTGCTTACTTTGCAAAATTATAAATATTACCCATAACTATAATATTATATCAAATCCACACTATAATATTCAAAAATGATATTTAGAGAAAAATTCATCTTTATTCATAAAAGTTGAGGTCTTACAACCTCCCCTTCTTATGAAATTTTGTCCTCGAAATTTGTGTATATACCTGGTATGTCGAAGAGGAGAAGATATCTTGATTTCATTTCAGATTCTAACTCCCAGGTCATTTCCTCAACATCGTGGTTTCTCCACAAAACTTTGACTTGAGGTACAACCTTGGAGCGTAGAATATGTTCCTTCTTATCCAAGATTTTAATAGGTACCTCTTCATACGTTAAATCTTCCGCTATCGCATCAAGTTCTAATTCAATAATGTGGTTTGGGTCTTCCACATATTTACGTAACATAGATATGTGAAAAATGTTATGAACACGAGATATACTTGGCGGTAAGGCTAGTCTATAGGCCACCATTCCTACTCGGTCGAGGATTTAAAATGGGCTAATGAATCGAGGATTGAGCTTTCATCTCTTTCCAAATCTTATAACTCCTTTCCATGGAGTAACACATAACAACACATGTTCTCCAACATTGAATTCCACGTACCTTCGATGAAGATCAACATAACTCTTTTATCGATCTTGCGAGGTTTTTATACGTTGCCGAATCATTTGAATCTTCTCCGTTGTCATGCGTACCAATTTCAGTCTCAATAACGTTGCTTCACCCACCTCATTCTAGCATACTAAAGAAAAACACTTGCGTCCATACAACGCCTCGAATGGAGCCATGCCTATACTTGCTTGATAACTGTTGTTGTAGTAAAATTCCACCAATGGCAAGAACGTGTCCCAGCTTCCTTTGAATTCTAGGACAAAGAGTCTTAATAGATCTTCAAGAGTTTGAATAGTCCTCTCCGACTGCCCGTCCATTTGAGGATGATATGCTAAACTGAATCGTAAATTCGTGCCCATAGCTTTCTACAATCTAACCCAAAACCGTGAAGTGAATCTTAGGTCTCGATCAGAAACTATGGATACTAGTATACGATGCAGTCTTACAATCTCATTTATATATATTTACGAGCAAGACGTTCAAGTGAATAAGTTTCTCGTATAGGTAAGAAATGAGCAGACTTGGTTAATCTATCAACAATGACCCAAATTGCATATATGCCTTGAGAAACCTTGGGAAGACCAGTAACAAAATCCATGGTAATGTGCTCCCACATCCATTCTGGAATTTCAAGTGGTTACAATGGACCTTTTGGCACTTAATGCTCCGCCTTGACACGTTGACAAGTTAAACACCTTGGGATAAACTCCGCTATCTCTCTCTTCATATTTCTCCACTAAAATGTATGTCAAAGATCACGATACATTTTGGTACTTCCAAGATGGATTACAAATGGTGTGTTGTGTGCCTCCATGTTGATTTTATACTTCAAATCAGAGTCGTTAGGAACACAAAGTCTGGAGTTGACTCAAAGTACTCCTTTTTCATAGATTCTTGCTTCTGGAATAACACCTTCTTATACTTTCTTCTTCATACGCATCAGCTCAAGGTCCATAGCTTGAGCAACTTTAACTTTATCGATTAAAGTCGGTTCTACTCGTATATTTGTCATCATCACGTAGGTCCCTGGAGTTATTAACTCTATCTCCATCCTTTGTAAGTCATACAAAATGGGCCTTTGCGTTGACAATACTACACTCGTACCCACATATGATCTTCTACTCAATGTGTCAGCTACTACGTTCACTTTTCCAGGATGGTATTGAATGGTATGATCGTAATCTTTCAACAGCTCGAGCCAACGTCGTTGCCGTATGTTGAGTTCCTTTTGGGTGAAGAAATATTTGAGGCTTTTATGATCTGTATAGATCTTCACTTTCTCCCCATACAGGTAATGCCTCTAGATTTGAAGCGCAAAAATGACTGCTGCTAACTCTAAATCATGAGTAGGATAATTCCTCTCATATTCTTTGAGTTTTCGTGAGGCATAAGCTATGACTTTCCCATGTTGGATGTGAACACATCCTAACCCTCTGCCTGAAGCATCATTGTAGATGACAAATCCCTCCGAACCATATGGTATTGTCAGAACAGGTGCTGAAATGAGTCTCCTCTTGAGTTCTTGAAAACTCTTCTCACATTCCTCGCTCCAACTAAATTTTTTATCTTTTTGAGTCAGCTGAGTTAATGGAGTAGCGATTCAAGAAAATCCTTCCACGAATCTCCGATAATAACTAGCTAAACCCAGAAAGCTACGTACTTCGATCACTAACTTAGGTTGCTCCCAACTTTGTATTGCTTCAATCTTCGTTGGGTCAACAGATATTCTGTGATTTGATATCACGTGCCCAAGAAATGCTACTTCCTCAAGCCAGAACTCACATTTCATCAACTTGGCTTATAACTTATTTTCACGAAGCTTTTGGAGTATCAGCCTCAAGTGTTGCTTATGATATTCACGACTTTTGGAGTAAATGAGGATGTCATCAATAAAGACAACCACAAAATGATCCAAATATTCATTGAATACTCAGTTCATCATATTCATGAAGGCAGCATCAGCATTAGGAAATCCAAAAGACATGACTAGGAATTTGTAATGCCCGTACTGAGTTCTGAAAGCAGTCTTTGGAATGTCATCAGTCTTAATCTTTAACTGATGATATCCGAAACAAAATTCAATCTTTGAAAAGTATTTAGCGCCTTTCAACTGGTCAACCAGGTCATCAATACGAGGTAACGGGTACCTATTTTTGATGGTGACATGATTCAACTCCCGATAATCAATACAAAGTCGCATACTCTCATCTTTCTTCTTTACAAATAGAACAGGAGCACCCCAAGGAGATGCAATAGGATGAATGAAACTGATGTCTAACAGTTCCTGTAGTTGGGTTTTGAGCTCCTGAAATTCAATAGGAGCCATTCGATATGGGGCTTTGGAAATGAGTTTTGTACCAGGTTCAAGGTCGATACAAAATTTGATTTCAAACTCTGGGGTAGGCCAGGATGTTCTGTAAGAATCTAGAATTTTAAATTGTAATTCCAAATATTTATTGAATTATATAAATATTTTAATTGATGTGTTTATTGTTGAATAAATATTTGACAATTAAATTAGAGAGTTGATAGGGATTACATGAATTATTATAATGTTATTCTAATTTAATTTTGTAATTAAAGTGTTATGTTAATTTATTAAACAAAATTATAATTATAAGGAAAGTTATAATTTTGTTGTATTGGTTTATGTGGTAAATTGATTTAATAAATTGTTATTGGATTTAATTAGATTGAATATTATAATTTTTAAAAATAAATTGTGACAATAAAACTATACGATAAATGAGTTATTAACATAAATTAAAAGAGTTTTAAATTTGGTTTTACCAAACAAAGCCTTAGAGCTTTTGAAATTCTTGTTTTGCCAAACAAGGCTTACGTAATGATTAAGTCATTATTTTAATTAGTTTTACCAAACAAGGCATAAGGTTTGACGTCCCCAAAATAGGTCCACACGACCCATTCTGAGTCGCCAGATATCACTCTATAAAAATCAAATACAAACTTCATTTATACAACTGTTGAACTCTCGTGCAGAGTACGACAACAGATAAGCTGTGAGTTTTAATACAATATTATCTCGTAGACAGTATCCAAACTCAAATTTTTACAATGCCATATAAAATACAGCAGCAAATATTTTAAGACCCCAAAGAAGAACGAGAAGATTACTATCATATTCATTCTAATGAGGTGCACTTTTGACGCTTTCAAAGTCGGGTTCTCATCACCCTATTGTTGTTCGCCAAAATCAATTATTAAGTGACGTATAAAATACGACACACACATCTTAGGTCCTCAATATAATTATCTGTTGCATGTCATGCCATTTATAATGTATTGGGAAACTTCGACAGTCTTAGACCATCAAACTATTTTCCTGTTATTCCCGCTCGACCCAGCTACACTCTTATTACCTGAAAGGAATTGTGAAGCAAAGGGTGAGCACAAATAGCCCATCAAAAAATATCATGACTAAATATAATTAAATTATCAATAGCCTTCGTCAATAATAGATCAGAGATTTAGAACATATGGTAGATGATAAAACTTTTCAACCATAGTTGCAGCGGAACGAGCAATCCATTAGAAGAGTCAAATAGACCATCAGGTCTATTTCTCCATGTTAAAAGTCCACCAATAATATTTTATCCCTGTAACATCAATTAACAATTCATGTCCATAATCATATGAATAACTCATAATCATAATTGTGATTCTAAATTCCTCTTGGCACCCAAGACGAAGATAATTTTCATCACCTATCTTCACCTGAAACATCAAAAATCATGGTTATACCAAATCACAATTCCTGCTCATAATCATACTAATAAATTCATCTTTACACTATGGCCAAAGATATTTATTAACAATTTATTCTTTGCACTACAGGCCAAAGACATACAACTGTATTTTAGAAGAGTCAAGTAGAGCATGATATCTACTATCTTTTAGGAATTAAAAGTGTATAATCAATATTTTATCGCTAAGACTCAGCTTAATAAATAATCCATATCATCGAATCATCCTTGCACTACGGCCAAGGATATTCATGTAATCATCAATGGTCATGATTATACCGAATAATCCCTGGTTATAATCATACCAATAACTGTCCATTAATGCACTATGGGCCAATGAGGACTTTTACCACATCATCTATAACATTACGGGTCATGATTATACCGAATGATCCCTGGTCATAATCATACCAATAAATAGTTCATCTATACACATAAGCCAAAGATATTCATCAATCAATAGTTCATCTTTGCACATAAGCCAAAGATATGCAACTATAAAGCCAATAATCAACAGTCCATCTTTGCACGTAAGCTAAAGATATACAAATGTAAAACCAATAATCAACAGTCCATCTTTGCACGTAAGTCAAAGATGACTTTCATCATAATATAAGCATGAGGATGATGACAATGATATAAGCATTAATCAAACGAAAATAAGGATAAATATTAAAGACTTTAAATTTATCCAAATATTATCAATCACTTAATAAACTCATAATCAAATACTATTAATATTATAACAATATTTTAATCACTTCTTAAACTTATAAACAATTTATTTCAATTATTTACACTTTACCAAAAAATACATTTAATCATTCAAAAATGCCATACTCATAAGATTTCATCACCAATGATCAAATCCCTCATCAAAAATCTGCATATACCCTATATAGGATTCCCAAGCCATAAAATCCTATTTTCCAATTTTGTTACTTCACATAACATATTTAATTCATTTACTCATAACTAGTTCATTTTCATAAAAAAAATACCAAATCAGTCCCAAAATATTTCTTTTCCAAGAATTAACAAGAATATAGTCCCATATTGAACATATATTTTTCTCAGAATTTTTAAAATTCATTTACTATTTTTCATATGGCCAAAACTGCCGAATATTTAGACATTTATCATATATTGTACTTTTGTCCAAAAATTTCAAAATTTCTGAGGTATACTCACATTATATACATGTACTCCCAATAAAAATTTCACAAATTTTGGAGTTAACCACAAGGAGTTATAAGGGTTTACTTTTAAAATAGTCTTTTCCTATAAAATCCATAACTCTTAATTTATACATCCAAAAATCGTCATCTTTGGACACAACATAGAAAACTCATCAAATAATCATTTCAAATTTTTTCAGAATTTTTGAGGGTCAGAAAAATTACAAAACTGCAAATGGATTTTCGTCCGCCATGCGGTAATCCACATAGACAGATCATTTCCACAATTTAATAAGGAATGAATACAAGGGATCATTCACCATGCATGCGGTAATCCACATAGACATGTTATTCCAAAAGAATAATAAAGAATGAAATAACAGAAGAATTCACCATGCATGCGATAGACCGCACAGACAGGTTATTCCCAACAGAATAATAAAGAATGGAACCAGGTCATGCGTAATCCGCATAGACAAGATATTCCAACAGAATAATAAAGAATAGAACCAGGTCATGCGTAATCCGCACAGACAGGATATTCCAACATAATAATAAAGAATGGAATAACAACAGAATTCACCAGGCATGTGATAGACCGCACAGACAGGTTATTCCAACAGAATAATAAAGAATGGAAACAGGTCATGCGTCATCCGCACAGACAGGATATTCCAATAGAATAATAAAGAATGAAACCAGGTCATGCGTAATCCACACAGACAGGATATTCCAACAGAATAATAAAAAATGGAACCAGGTCATGTGTAATCCGCACAGACAGGATATTCCAACAGAATAATAAAGAATGGAATAACAACAGAATTCACCAGACATGCGATAGACCGCACAGACAGGTTATTCCAACAGAATAATAAAGAATTGAATAAAAACCTTTACGAGTATTGAAAGAAAATAACTTTCTTCATGAATACGAAAGAAAAATACCCCTTACCTCAAAAGAAGACTGGATACTAGAATAGTGATGTAGCATACTTCTCTTCTTCTTTCTCTCTATAACTTCTCTCTATAATAATTGCTCTATAGCTTTAGTGAATTGGTGAGAAATGAAGGTAGAATGAGCTTCTATTTATAGGAAAATATAGTTTCGATAATTGCACGTTTTGAGGCTCGAAATATTACAGTATAATACCGTCCTCTTTTTCTTCATTTTTAATTTTGTCCTGCAAGTATTATCAAACTTGCACCACCTCCCCTAATAGTATATCATGTGAATCAATAGTACAATCATGTGACTCAATAGTTATAATTATGTGAAAATATGAATTACAGTATAATACCTCCATCTATACCTCCATTTTTAACTTAGTCATGCAAGTATTATCAATCTTGCACCACCTCCCCTAATAGTACTTGAATGTGAATCAATAGTACACACATGTGAACAAATAGTTATAATCATGTGAATTAATAGCAATTAATTGCTCATTTATTTGATTAATTACCCGATTGGTCAATATAATCTCTAGACATCAATTATTATCGTAATAAATGTCGATTTTCACTAACACTAATAATCTCAACACAATGGAACTATTTTTATCAAAAAATTTATTTTTGAAATTTCAAAGTTTGACTTTTTCTGAAAAAGGCAACTGTTGACTTTTTGACCAAAAAGTCAACATCGGAAAATTTTGTGTTTATAGTCTAATTTTACTAATTTCATCGTTCCGTACTCAAATATCACGTCCGCGTCTCCAAATTCAATTCCGACTCAAATTTGATTTTTAATAACATTTATTCATTATTATTATAACTCGCAATATTAACAACCAGATCGTTCTCAGGAAAGAGGGGGCTTTCCGATAAGGATTTCTCCTTATTGGCGCGCAATTAGGTGACCAAACCTCTCCTTGACTGAACTTCTAGACATTGTCAATATTGCAAATAATAATATGAATAACTTTGCCGTCACAATTATTGATTTAATAATATAACATATTGTGACAATAATTGAATAAAACTGAGTGACTTCTCACATAAGCATCAATAATCAAAGATATTGTACAATACCGTGTGTTACTATGCAACCACGCGTATTACTATACTTTTATCACTAATTATTTTATAACAACTTGTTTACTTTGAAAAAATTTCACATATCACCCTTAACTTTAACCTTTTATCAATTTAACCATTTACTAAATAGAATAATTATAAGAAAATTGAATACTTTCATTTAAAAAAATTCGGGGTCTCACATAAGGGTTGTAAGTTATTAATTTTTAAAGTGGTTTAGCCAAACAAGCCTTATGGCTTTTGATTTTCAAATAATATAACTGACATTAGTTATATATGTATTTATGTTATATATTAATAGGTATTATAAGTATACGTATATTATATTATCATATATCAATTTATATTACGTATTAGTAAAAGAGAAAGGAAGAACAGAGAAAAAGAGGAAGAGAGAAAGAGAGAAGGAAGAAGAGAGTTTCGCTATGAGTTGAGAATTTAGAAGAAGGGGAGAGATTTTCAAGTTCTTCATATCTTCTAGAAAGGTATAACCCTACTCTTCTTATTTTTAGTTTTCTTCTAAATTTCTAGTTTTTTATAATACACGAAAAGTTCTCTGTAAAATTGGTGTGAAGGAGTAATTGTTTATTATGTGATTTTATATGATAATTGTTGATACAAATTGTGTTCATATGGTTTATAGATGATTTAGAGTAAATTGATTCATGTAATATATTTTATTATGTAGGAAATCATATTATAGTAAGTTTACATTGATATATGTTGAATATGGTTTAAATTATAATTAAAATTAGTAATTAATTCATTGTATAATGTATAAATTGGATATTGATTGTGAAAGTACATGAAGAAACAAAAACAAAGTAATTAAAACCAACTATTTTGGTTGTAAAACGAATTCATAGTGAAGAATTTCGTTATGAATGTCAAAAGAAGAGGACATAATAGAAATAGCAAAATTAAAGGTTGTAATTTTGATGTGTATGTTGTTTATGTGGTTAGAAATGTGTTAGAAACATTAGTTTAAATTTCTGTAAATATATTACACCTTAGGTAGGTTGGTATGGTTGTTAAAAAGGAGTTTGTAGGCCTAATTTGGCTTTCTCATCTTTATTCGAGATGATAATTCATGAATTCATGGAAGGGACTGACGACAGGCTATCGTGAGTAAAAACCCGCCCAGAAGCGAAGAGGGGTAGACTAACCGGACATGTTTTACTAAAATGAGCATAACATTTTCATACAAATTCTGATTGATGTGATTCAAGATGATTCAGAACGAGGACGAATAAGCCTAAAACTTTTATTCTTTAAGTTTGTAAATGTGATGTTGTTATTAAGGGTCAAAATGGAAATATTTAGGATTGTTGTGCATTTAGAGGCAATCGAAGGGCGTTAGGATGCACGAATGCAAGTGCAATCCTTTGTGTGTTAGTGTAATCTAATCTAAAGAGAATGATAACATGTTGAACATGTAATAGGATGTTGTATTAAGTTGTTATGTGTATACGGTGCAATGGCATGGTAATTTAATTTATATTAAAAGAGCTAAAATGTGATCTAGATGTGATGATGTTTAAACTTAAACTTAGTTAGTGAGCTATACTAAAAGTGGGAAAGAAACTCATAAAACTAATATTAGTGTAACTAATGAGTATTGTTAATACATATGGTATGTGTAGGACTTGTGGGGAACGTGAGTAAAGATTGTTTAACCTACGCAAGAGGAAAGTTCTCTAACTCTAGTTTTACGATTGTGCAAGTGTTTAAACCTTATTGATGCATTGAGCAAGTTCCTAAACCTACTTATATATATCTATTCTAACTTGATTATGTTCATGAAAACTCTTCAACCTAACTCTTACTTTGAGAAGGATTCCTATCTTTAATTTTATTTCTTATTACTCAAGTTCCTAAATTCTGTTATTCTCATGTTGAACAAGTTTTATTCCTCAACTTGTTATTAATCATGCACGTTCATTAACTCACTTCTTTTATTGAGTAAGATTAATAGCCTTAGCTAATTATTGTTCAAGCAAGGTTTGTTATAATATTCAAATGTCTATGCTTTCTAGTTCATTTCTAAATCATGATTTCGTGTATAATGTTGAATCACTTATAATTCATGTCTATTTCATATCATATTGTTATTGAGCACTTGAAGTGATATTAAACTATGTTGATTCAACTAATCCTTAGTTGATGTTCGTTGAACTCTAAATTACCTTGAGGCTTATCCAAACCAAAATTCCTTTGGTGCGGACTCGTATTTTAAAACTGAGATGAACAACCCTATTACAGGGGATTATTTACGCATAAACGGTTAGATGTTTGTGCACAATACATTGTACGAAGGGCTGATCCCCCTAAGTACGAGAAGTTCCTACAGTCTTATGACTGTTTAGGTTTAAGTTGAAAGAATACTTATAACTTTGGATATAGTTCGTGGTCTTGTGACCCTCAGATACATATATTTCAAATTACATTCTCGATTATCATTGATAGAGAATATTATTCAGTTCTATTAAGCCTATTAATTTGGCCGTTGTTATGATATTTTTATTCGTTGTCACTTCCAGTGAGCATTTATTTGCTCACTCTTGCTTATATAACTGTTACAGCTAGTTGAGAAGGTCGATGAACCTACCACCAGTAAAGGAAAAGGAAAGATGAACAAGTGTTGAATACTTGTAAATCTGTTGATTCTATATTGTCAGACTTTGTTTTAATTGTTGAGATGTAATTATTTTATTTTTCGCACTTGATGTTTGTATTTAAAGGTTAGATAACCTGTGAGATTTTATTGAACTTATTGATGTAATCCTTCAATGGGAAGATTTATTGTTAAACTTTATTATATTTGGGTAGTTAAAAATGAATGTTTAGACAATGAACACCAAATCTTGTGGGAATGAAGTACCCAGATTTGGGGGTGTCATAAGTTGGTATCAGAGCTTTAGGTTATGAACCTTAGGTGGGGAAAAGCCTTTGGAAGTAACCTTTGAAAATATAGTGGTGATAAACTCCTATCGAGTTTTAAGGAAGAAGTAATAAGACACTTATGTGCTTATGTGATTGCAACATATGTGCTCGTGAGTGTTGAGTAATAATGATTAGTATTAAAAAAAAAAAAAATTATTGTCAAGATGGCTAATGTAGGAGAATTCAGTTAGGCTAGAAAGGAATGATCCCAGATGCCTAGAGAGGAGCCGCCTCGAGATATTTAGGTGGTTTTGGAACAACTACTGCCACATGAATCATCTCTGTTGGTCACAGTGGTTGAGCAGGAGGGGTTACCTGATGAGGTGGAGTTGGACAAGGAGGACCCCGTTGAGCTGCCACAATCAGATGGGGATGAGGATGACGAGGAAGAAGAGTTTCCACTAAACTCGATCGTTGCCTGTATGTACGACGAATTATACGACCGCAATGTGGAACTTCAGGATAGCGTCGAGGAGTTGGGAGAGATAGTAGCTGAACAGTTGACCTCAATGACGTAGAAGGACAACGACGTCCAGGATCTAGATGAATGTCTGAGTAATGTCGAAGGGAAGCTGATCCACACTCAAGGAGCGAATGAGCAAATGACAAAGGAGATTGCGGAACTGAAGAGCAAGCTGAAAGAAGAGTTTACTAAGAGGGCAAGAGCCAAAGATGCGTACGAAGAAGCTTCTAAACGAGCTGGGGTAGCAGAGAGAGATATACAAGTGAAGAAGATCAAGATGGAAGAGATGAATAGTGTTTTCAACACTATGATCAATCGAGCTCAAGATCAGGTCATGGCGGCATGAGCCGACAATTTATGACCCTCACCGGGCTGAGGCATAGAGTTATGCAGGATGAGATCACATCTGGCCACGTTGTATCCTAGCGTTTTCTGATGGACAAATTTGGCTTAGGGGACAGTTACACACCGCACTCCGGGGATTTCACCATGCCAGAGGATCATTGGCATTTGGCCAGAGTAGACGTATTGCTACTATGCGTATTGTCATATGTATACATGCCACGGTACATGGATGAGCTGGACATTGGCATCATTATGGCAGTGAGATTTCTCAGGGAGGGTCACACCATTGTGCCAATAATTGTCGCTGTAACAACCCGATATTTTCTATATAAATAAATCAAAAATTTTACGTATACTCTTTTTATTTATTTATTAAAATAAATATAGGGAATATGTGCCAAGATAATGTGTATATGTATTTATGTGATAAATAAACATATATTTATTACATGAATAATTTTAAATAATTTTATTTTAGAATTATTGATTATTATAAATTATATTCTTATAATAATTAATTTTATAGTAGAAATGTTTTTATTAATTATTTTCCATGAAAATATGATTATTATATTATTTAAATAATATATGAAATGATTTTTAGAATAATTATAATAATTATTTTATTATATGAATTTTAGCATATATTATTAAGTTAATTATTTTAACTTGATTAATAATATTAAGTATGACAGATAAATCAGATATGGAATCCAAATCCTAATTTTGGATTTTGATCAAGGTATGAGAATAATAATATAATATTAATTATATTCTAATTTTTCAGTGCTATAAATATGTACTGTATGTATAGAATGACAATGGTTGGTCAATTATGGTGCAGTATTTGAAAACCCTAGTTTTACTGTGCTAAACCCTAATTTGAAACTCAAATTAGAGTTCAAGATTGTGTGTAAATGTGTTAATGTTATTAATTAGAAAGTGTTAGAATTATAATTGTTAATTAGGGAAAACCTAATTAGTAATTTAAAACCCTAATGACTAGAACCCTAAATAAAAACCCTAATTGTGATTTGGTAACACTATTTACCAAAATTATAAACCCTAATTTCTAAATTAGCAAGGATAATTATAATTAGTAAATAATACCCTAATGTTCATGTATAATTAGAACACTAATCCAATTAAGGAAACCCTAATTATAAATTTTAGAAACTAAAATTTTTATTTTTGTACAACCCTAATTGCTAGATCTTACAAATGCTATGTGCTAAACCCTAAGGGCAAAACCCTAAGGGCCAAACCCTAAGGGTTTGCCAAGTTTATAATTATGCCATTAAATTCTCAACCCAAAAGACTAAATTACCCTTTTGTGCATTATTGAAGCTAACATGTAGGTTTTGACCTTAGGTGGGTTGTTTACCAACTCATACCAACTCCATGTGACACAAAACCTCTGGCACATTAGTCTAGATCAGCCCAATACATTGTATATAAGTAGCATATATAGATTGAGAGAGAAAGGATTGCATTTGTTAGCCCATTTTAGCACAAACACTCAACTAAGCTCTCTCTTTCAAAAACCCACGAAATTTGGTAGCATTTCAGTTCCCAAATCAAGCCCCACTAACATCTATATCAAATCAGAAGCCTTGAAATTAGAACTTGATTATAGAAGGTATAAACCCTACCCAAGAATCTGACCATTGATCTGTTGTTAGATGTTAAATTTTTTGTGTTAAACATGTTATATATAGTATATAATGATGATCTGAGTTGCTAGATGTTAGATCAATAACATCTAGAGGCTCAGATTTGAAGTTTTCAAAAATCTAGAAATTTTGTTTTGATGTCTGACAACCGAATGTTAGGTCTTGTAGATCTCTGGCTGTTAATGATTTTTGTGTTTTTGATGTTTAAACTTGTAGTGTGTCATGAGATCTGTGTTCTGGAACTCATAATAGGACCAGATCAAGCATAGATCGATAGATATTGTTGGTCAAAGGTCGTTGACCGACCATGACCGGTCTATTTATGGGTAACCCAAAAATGGGTTTTCAGTGTCTGACAAGATATTTAAGGCTCCGGATCTGTTAAGTTTTTGATGTTTTGAGTTTGTTGTTGAAACCATGTTATAGTATGTTAGTTTAACTCTCGATCCATGCTTTTAGTGCCTCTAGATATCAAGTGTACAGGATTTTGTGGCTGGTCAAAGGAGGTCAGACGTTCATGAAATCGTTTTTACGGGTAACCCCAGAAACCGATGAACATATTGATCGGATGAACTTTAACCCATGTATCCTCATTATGTGATGTTGTTATGGTGTTTGTAATGGATCTGTAGTCTCACATGTTGTCTACAAGCTGAAACTTTTAGATCACAAAAACAACACTTATATCACAAGTAGTGGAAGCCCAAATATGACCATCCGAACTGTTCTTCATTTCTGAGTAACCCAGAAAATGAAGAACAGCTCTGACAGTGTTTTCATTGGCTTAGATCTTTCATTTGATGCATGTTATGATCATGCTTGTTGTTGGATCTTGTAGTCTTGCATTGCCACTACACGATCTGATCAACAACATGTCCATATACACTTTGTGTGAAGAACTAATCATGGTCAAACATGCTTACTCGGAAACTAACTTGGTGTTCTGGGTTTTGATGAAGAACATGAAGAACACCTATAGCGATTTATTACGTCGCTATAGGTGATCTTTAAATGACGCTTTTTTATAAAAATTATATTTTTATTAAATAATTATAGAAAATTAGTTTTTAATTATTAAAAATACATATAAAATTACTAAAAATTATTTTAAAGTCTGAAAATTAGTTTTTAATAATTTTTAATATATTTCATAAATAATTAATATTTTTGAAATATTAAAGGTATTTAATTTATTTAATTATTATATTAAATAAATTATTTAAAAATAATTTTAATACTTGAAAAATCATTTAAAATTATATTATGGTATAAGAAAATATTTTAAGTTATTTTTAATGACTTTTAATATTTTGTGATGAAATTCATTAATAAATTAATATTAATGATAATTAAGTTATTTAATAAATGAATTAAATAAAAAAATTAAAAATGATTTTATTATATTAAAAATTATTTTAGATAATAATAAGGTATTTAAAATATTTTAAGTTATAAAATATAACTTTCAATATTTAAAGGTAAATTTCATTAATTAATTATTATTAATGATATTTAAAGTTATTTAATAATTATATTAAATAATTTATTTTAAAAATGATTTTATTATTTTAAAATCATTTTAGATAAAAATAAAGTGTTTAAAGATATTTTAAGTTATAAAATATAACTTTTAATATTTAAAGGATAATTTCATTTATAATTTAATATTAATAATATTAATTTAATATTAATAATATTAAATTTATTTAATAATTATATTAAATAAATGCTTTAAAAATGGTTTTATTAATTTAAAATCATTTAAAAAGGATATAAATGAATTAAAAATGTTTTAAGTTATACTTAATGAGTTTTAATATTTTGATAAATGGTACATTAATATTTAAATATTAATGGTAATTATTTATAAATAATTTTAAATGTTTTAAAAATCATTTAAGGGTAATATTAATACTTTAAAATATTTTGAGTTATTATAAATAACTTTAATATTTTGGCAATGGTTTCATTAATAGTTTAATATTAATTAAATGTTAATGATAATAGAATTATTTAATATTTAAATCATTTAATAATGATTCCAGTGTTTGAAAATTTATGATAAATTATAATAAATGTTTTAAAATTATTATAAGTCATTTAAAAATAATATGACAGATAATTACAGTTATTAAACTACTGATTAGAGTCTTAGACTCGAAAATTACCCGATAAAGCTATCGGTACACCGACATGTTTCAAAAATTGATCTGGGCTTAGATATTTTGACTGTATTAATGTTTGTTTGTGATTCAATGACTGTTGAACATGTGTGGTAATGTGATTAGGTTATGTGCTGACTGCGAAATGCAGTACTATGTGTTATAGTATATTGTTCTAATCGAACGAATGATCTGATTAATGATAGGTCGTGATATAAAAGATAAAACTAAGTTGCAAATTGTAAGCAGCGTACCAGGCAAGTATCTTACCTTTGCATTTTCTTTATGTAATGGACATGAGTAAGAATATTTCAGAACTATATTATTATTATGCTAGATTATTAACCCTATTGTTATATATATATATATATATATATATATATATATATATATCCGATCATTGATTATCAACATGTTAGTATATGGTAATTCGGATATATATTTTGTTCGTTAATTTATATATATGGTTATACAAGTGTCCCCACTTGGATAGTCATTATATTTAATCACATGTTGATACACCTTTGTTAATTTAATATATATATATATATATATATATATATATATATATATATATATATATATATATATATTGAATTATAGATTATTGCGAGAATAAGATAAAATCTTACTATTATCCAACCGAATTGCTTTAGTTTGGAACCCCGACAAGTATGAACATCCCTTACACATGAAATTTTTTTTATGCACCCAAGGTAGACAGAGTGAACGATAACATCGTTCTTGCATATAGTATTGATCAATACAGGGCATAACGGGTTGATCACCCCCCGTGGTCGTAAGTTATGACAGTTTGCGGATGAAGTTCTGCTAAACCTATTCGAAAATTGAAAACAATGTTCATAGTATGTCACCATAACCCTATTTACAGTCAGTACATAGTTTTAAAATTTTGATAGAGGGTAGTTATGTTATAATTATCGGTTCAGATTACTTCACAACTATTGATTTGTTGTAGAAGGGTAGTAAAAAGAAAATATTTAATTCTTTCAGCTAATATTTATAATTGTTATCACTTGCTGGGCACTCAAATGCTCATCCTTGCTTAATTTAAATGTTTTCAGCTAAATGTGAACAACCAGAAAGCTCTGCTAAGAACAAGGGAAAAGGTAAGGTTGCTGAATGAATGCAATGCTATTCTATCTCTCTATCAGTTGAAGATTGAAGCCGTATATCTCTCCATCAAATCTCCACGACTCTCTCCACATTCAAAGCTCAACTACCTCTCATCCTCTCTATAAAGCTAGGGTTCCCAATTGGGTCAGCACACACAAGCGTGAAGGCTATCAATTCTCAAATTCTCATTCTCTCTCAATAAGTTCATCCGTACTTTCAATCAACTATCTGCATATGGGTCCGAAGAGAGCACGACCATCTTCATCTTCTTCATCCTCCTCCGGTAGCCACGAGGAGGACATTATCGACCACACCAAATTCTTATGTCTAGAAGCCCAGCAGAAGTACTACCATATTATAGCTAAGACATTTATCAAGGAAAGAGGATTCAGACCCGAAGGCCAGGACGGACAGCTCTCCGCCATGATTCAGGAACGAGGCTGGGGTGGATTGACTGCATCTCCCACACCCATTTCGATGAGCATAGTCCGAGAGTTCTATGCCAATGCCAAAGTCACCATGAACGATACCTCGATGGTCCGCGGTGTCGAGGTAGACTACAGACCTTCCGCCATCCAAAACGTGCTGAGAATCACTACAAGACCACCAACAGGGGCGGCCAATTGGATCGCAAGGGCACATCTAGAAACGGGCTTGGAGCTTGTTATCGCTGAGTTGTGCGTGCCATGCACGAAGTGTACTTACAAAGTTGGCATGACCCAGCCTCGAATATTTCCAACGGCCGCACTGAATCGATACGCCAAGGCGTGGAATCTGTTCATTTGTGCCAAGTTATTGCCCTCATCGCATCAGCACGAGATCACGACAAAAAGGGCTATAATACTATGGGGTATAATTACTGGCGAGTACATTAATGTGGGGTATTTGATTTATCAAAACATTGTTAAGTATCTGAAGGGAACTACCACTGGGAGCATTCCACATGCTTCAGTGGTAGCCATGCTATGTGCACATCAGGGGTGCAATTGGGGCAACGAACCAATGTAATATCCAAGTCAGGACATCACCCACGCCACCATTGCAAAATTTGAGGACTGGGCAGGCGGTGAACCACACCCACGCGGACGAGGATTCATTTTAAGGCCCACCTTCCCAGAGCCATCTCAGCAGCCCCCTCAGCCCGATAAGGCAGGCCCATCCACCCGAGCATAACCGGTTCTTAGAGATCGACAGCTTCGAAGGTTGGAGCGCAAAGTCGATGCCATGTATGACAATTTTGGGACGATTTCTATGGGACTCACAAGGGCCTTGGCCGAAGCATTCGAGCAGCAAGGAACAATGCTAGAGTGGCCACAGTTTGGCATTGCAATGCCTTATCCACCACCAGATTCACCACCCGAGGAGGGTGGTCAAGACGATCATTAGGGGAGTTTTCCTGTACTCTTTACCTTCATTCGATGGGGACATTGAATATTTTAAGTTTGGGGGTATTGGGGAGCATAGCATAGTAGTTTAGTTTTATTTAATTCTGCATGTTAATGTGTTTAGTTCAATTTCTTGTAGATAATTTTTAATTTTTATTCATTGTTGATTGTGTTAGTATGTTTTAGTGCATGCATGTCTCACATATATTTTTGCTTAATAGAAATTCTTGTCTAACCAATGATGATAGTGAATTGTGAAGGATGTTAGAACATGTTGGATAACACAGATTAGATATAATGTTTTACACGATGAGATTCATGTTGATGTTTAAATGCTTTCGGTATGCACAAACGTGTTCACAATTACTTGTATGTTTAAGAAGTGTGTGTTGCATTGCTTGATAGAACATGTAGTTTTAAAAAGAGAAACATATGGAAAGTATTGTAGACTGTATGAGTCATTGACATGCAATTTTTGGGAAAACATGGGTATGCTATGTATATAAAAAAAATATCAAATAGCAATAACGTGGCTAGTCTTAATTTGGGGCCCTGGCTACTTGAGTAAGTACGCCCGAGGGGATTGTCTCTACACCTAGCGCCCTAAGGTCTTTCAGGGTCTGGGAGTCGTTGGTTGAAAGCTCGCTAAGGGGTAGTAGTGTGCCTAATTGATTGAGACATTGAACAGTCATGTGAAAAAAGAAAAGAAAAGAAAAATAGCAATAAACACCGCGGGAAGGTGCGGAAATCGTCCTCGTGAGTAGCAATAAAGCAATAAACCCATTGTTGAACCTTAGTTTGTGTTGATATGTTGAAACAGTCCGCGTTACATGAATATACATGAATCTTGGTTTAGACTATAATTTTCTTTTTGGAGCAGTGTAGCATATGTATTCTTTGCTTAGATCAAGTTTTGGTGAACACCACACACATACACAGCATCTCTATAGCATTTATGAATTATCTGAGTGTATGATATTATGTCTATAGTTTGGTTTGAAATCATATTCTTGGATCTCGATGATTCACTAGGTAATTTGAGCTGAAATTCTGTTATGGCGGGGATTATATAAGACTAATTTGCATCATAGAGTAGTTGCATATTTTTGTAGTTGCATTTTCATTATTCATTAGTATGCATTGCTTGAGGGCAAGCAACAGTTCAAGTTTGGGGGTATTTGATAAGTGGTATTTTTACCTACTTATTGAATACCAATTCATGCGAATTATGCCCATCTCAAGTACATTTTATTGTGTTTTAGTTGCATTTCACGTTATTTTTCATTGCATTTACTTACAACTCCTTTTGGTGAATAAGTGCAGGAATCGAATTGATTTTGGTGGTATTAGAGGGCACGAGGCTAATGGATGCATGAAGGCAAGGCACAAGCGGGGATGTGCATGGCATGGAGGTACAAAGAAGAAAGAGATCAAGCATGAAAAGAATAAATAGCAGCAGCAGCATGACATAAGCTAAACCAGAACCAGAAACTGCAGAGTGCAAGCCACGCGCGGTCGTGATTGAACACACCATGGGGAACACGCGCCATGTGAAAATTGCAAAACTGATCTTGATGATCTCTCGCAAGATTCTTGTACCGCCATGAGGTAGGAAGCCGCTACCACGCGAGAGGTTAGGCGGGACCCAGGCAAACATTCTATAAGTCTCCGCCACCGCCGCGAGACATAAAACTAGAGAGGCTAGCGGTGGCGCGCGATCGCGATCTTTGTAATTTTGTTTTAATTTTAATTTTTAATTAAATGAATGGTGATTTTTTTTAAACGATTCTGACTGGTGTCAGATGAACAACTTGATAAGTATTTTTTCATCATAGAAACTAGGGTTTACACCTTGGGAGAGATTCCAACGTAGAACGAAGCCAAAACGTCTACTTCTCCAATTCTTCTTGGGATTATCCGTCATCGTGGATTTTTATTATTGTTTATTGGATTTCTATGAGGATTTAAACGTTGATCATTGATTTCTATTCAACGACTGGGTTTGATCGTTCCATCTTTCTTATTTCAATTATTTATTTATTGATCATGTTTAGCGTTGATCCCATAATGGCTTTTGGTTCAGCCATGAACTAATTTCCATTATGGGATTCTAACGGATTTTAATATGTAGTATGGTTGCACATTTAAATGCTAGGATTATTTTGCATATCATATGGAATATCTGTCATGGTTGTTTTACATATATAAATGCTTGATCACCATTCGTCTCAGTACTTGTATGGAATTGACAATGAACATATAGGTATGGATTGTAATCATGATAACATGCGAATATGGGGCTATTGTATATGGCTTGCGTATTTTGTGAACCAAATAGACATATACTGTTTCACCGTATGAGCTAGAATAAGGGCTTGAACTTGAAATTAATATAATTGCAATTTCACATAGACATATAGTGATTTTGGTTGTATTGGTGATTATATAGAGTCTAACATCTTTAGATGCTGTGTAAGTAGGTTATAATGCATTGAAAAATGGTTATAACTATATTCGTGCTCTTGGCTATTTTTCTGTGATATGTGAACATTTCTTGCATGATAGTGGCGATTACATGAAATATTAAATGAAGTTAGGGTCCCATTATTTCCAGATTATATTTATTCCATTTGTATTCTTATTTTCAGTTGCTATTCACAATTAGTTTAATTCAACACTTTTAGTCATTAGTCTAGGCATATAAATTTGGTGAGTTAATTGATGCATGATAGTTAAATTTTACAACTTTCTCCGTGGGATCGATACTCTACTTACTTTGTATTACTTTTTGACCCGTGTATGCTTGCATGAGTTAGAGCTCTTTTATTAGAACTATAAAAGAGGCAACAGATACCAACTGTGACGCCCCCAAAACAGGTATACATCATCCATCTTGAGTCACCAAATACATGGTACAAAATATAAATACAAACTTAATTATACAAACGTCGTGTAATATACAACAAAACATATGTTATGAGTTTTAATACAAATATTGTCATCTAGACAATATCCACACTCAATGGAGCCCTCATTACATTTATTATCACACTATTTAACAGAATAGTGAGGACTACTAATGCTATCATCTGGACCGTCACTCCATTTCCGACTCGTCCCCGCTATATTCTCATTTCTCAAGAGAAACCGTGAAAGAAAGGGTGAGCTCAACTAGCTCAAGAAGAAATATTATGACTAAGATAATGCAGAATAAATTATCATTAGTCTTCAACAATGTTAAACTGATAAAATATAATAGAAAAACACTATTCATCAATTTTTGCTCAGGAATTATTTTTGAACTTCCTAGAAATACATAACGTTATAATATCAAGGTGAGATGGATTATGTAATAATAACCTAAGTATGGAAAACGTAATATTTTGCATGCGGACTTAATTTGGGAACGTTAGGTTTATTAAGCGTTAAAGGAAAAAAATTATGATCGTATAATGTGTATTCATTATATGAAGGTAATGAATGTAAGTATAATACGACGTATTGTACTATTATGTATGAAGAATGAGATAACGTATATTACGAATTAATATACGAGCTAGTATATGAGGATTATACATGTGGTATAAATGTTAAGTTGTTAAATCTAAGATAATGGACTTGTAGGATTATTAACCTAATAGTATATGTCCAATAGAAGTGACAATCAAGCCCAAGTGTTTGATAAGTCTTAAGTCCAAATTATCGAAGTATAAGCCCAATAAGGAATTTAGCTAGATTAATTAACAAAGCCCAATGAGAAGCCATGATCTATGGGGCAAACCAAGGGTGAAATGGGTAGACTTGATAGGAAAACATTTTGTTTGGTGCCCAAGTATTGTAGTGAGCAAGAAAGGGAAGTGGCTAGCAAGTTAACTTAGTTGTAAGGTAATTAATAGTAAGGAGGTGGAATGAGGAGGTGGATTAAAGGAGGTGGGATGTTTAAAGTCCATAATTCCCTAACTTTGTAATGCCTATAAATACAAGCCTCATTTCATAATTGTTGGTTGTTATTTCATCCAACACTTTCCTCTCAAGATAAGCTACTTATTTAGTAGAGAGAATAAACCACTTAAGCACTTATAAGCCACTTTAACTTTTGCTAGATTTTCCAAAGTGAATTGAAGTCATAGTCTTCAAGGGTAAGACTCATATTTTTTTATCTTTATCTCTTCTATGATAGGATTGATAGAGAAGGGGGATTGGTTGTTAAGAACATGTTATAAGTTATTTAGGAATAAACTTAAGCCGAATAAGTTGAATAAACAACTTGAACTCTAATAAGTTGTTGGAATATTGAAGAACTTGTCATATGTTTGTCATATGATGTTTGTATGTTGATTATAGCATGAGAACATTGATTAATGGACTTAAGTTCATAGTAAGTCATTAACATGAGAATTAGTAGTTCATAAGTTAAATAAGTCATTGACTTATGAGAATAAGTCAAAACCTACTTTGACTATAAGTTGGTGTAATAAGTAACTTGTGATGTTCATATGTTGGTTAAAATTCATTTAGAATCATTAAGAATGTAGCTTTGCCAGAATTCACACGATTGGACGATTATCGTCGAATTCGTGAAATTCTCAGAATGAAAGTCGTATTTCATGTTTGAAGTCAAAAATGTTGGTTTTCGATGGAGACAAGTCATATTTGGCATTATAGAGCTGCGGACTCGAAAATGACCGAATTCCGACTTAGAACGAAGAAACGAGCGTTGAACGTTCACAGACGTTTATCGTTTTCGTTAAAAATGAACTCATAGGTAAAATTTTAGCAAACAAAGTCGAATAGATAAAATTCTTGCATGAACACATAGAGAATGTAATTTGTGAATCGTAGGCTTTTGAACGAGCCAATTCGGACTTATAACGAAGAAGTTATGAGTCCGGGAGTTTCGTAAAATTTTTAAAAATTGCAAACTGTCCGGGGCACAGAGTTGGCGCCGTAGCGCCAACCCAAGGCCATTGAGTGACGCCGCAGCGCCGAGTCCGAGGCTTGCTCACTTTAAACTCGCACCGCGGTGTGAGAAGAAGAGTGGTGTGTGGCGCCGCGGCGCTAGACCTAAGGAATTACTAGAGAAGAAAGATTTCAAGTACAGAATGAAAGGGAACTTTATAGTATTAAACTAAGGCATAAACATGACATTGTTAGGACATTGTTAGAAACTTACATATGATGATTAAGAGTTAATAATTAAACAAAGATGAACAAAATGTGAATGACGTAATGAAAGCCGGAAACCATAATAGTAGATCTAAGTCAGGATTTACATTTAGATGAAGGGTAAGATATAATAATATACCTACTTGATTATATATGACCTAATATGGTATGTTATATATGTTATATGATCATGTATTGTAGAAACGTAGAGACTTAAAGTGTACGTGTGTTAATCAGTAAGCAGACGCTGAAGGCAAGTATTCTAACCCTTGTTCCAGTTCAGTCTGGACAAGTTTTGTAATTTATGTATTCTTTCACATGAAGTCTTGAATGATGAAGTCTAAAGCAAACTCTTTCGGCTAGACTTATATTATGATTCTATCAAGCATAATTTATGTTTACCGAGTTATATTGGTATGGTTTTCAATTGAAGACCAAGTATGCTAAAATGTTTTTGTCGTTTAACGACAGGCACGTGAGGTTGCCACAACTTAAACGTAAATACGTTTAATGAATGTAGTGTTGATCAACATAGAGTACTATGGGCTGATCACCCAGAAGTGCTCGTAAGCTATGCCGGACTTACGGACTTAGTGTCGGGTTGTCCTTTTCAAAAGAAATTATGAACTGCTCAAAGTTTTGAGCCTTAGTTGATATTCTAATGAATATTGTTGTTGGAAAATGTTTTGAATGAAAAGAAGTGCTATTTTGAATTATCGATAGTACTTCATAACTATTGTTCAGTTATTGAAGGTATATGAGTTCTATGTTTCAAGCATGTTGTTTATAAGAATTGTTGTATTTGCTGAGCTAGTAATGCTCACTCTTGCTTGAACCATATGAACACAGCCAAGATCGAGCGGACCGAAGGCTCAGGCAAGGACAAGGGCAAGGCGAAGACGAACCCTTAGATTATTTATGTAATAGAATAGCTAAATGTCTGTAATATATTGAATATTATGACAAGAATAAACGAATGGGTTACAAAGAACCTGGGAAATGTAATATTATTTTGGATATATAGAAGTTATATTAGTCCTTTTAAGACTATTCAATTGAATGAATGAATGAATGGTAATAACGTGTAGCACCATCTGTCGAGTTGGAAGATAACCGGATTTGGGGGCGTCACATAATATATATGATATAGTGATTGAAATTTTTTTAAAGGACAATAATAATACCGATGTTGTAAGGTGTTATCTAATATTTTATTATGTGGTTAAATGTTAAATAATTTACTTGTAGAGTATTATAGTATTATCAGGTAAAATATGATATGCTGATTTAAAGATTAATCTTAACAATGACATGTCTTTACAATAAAGAGATTAAATTAGATTGTGTAGCAGTAATCAACGATACAGGCAAGTTCCCTAACTCAAACTCGAGTTATAATTTCAAAGCATGTTAGTTGATAATTATTGTTGATTATTCCACATCTATGATTATTAATTCGCACTTAGTGCATGTTGCATATGTTTATCAGGTATGAAAGGCTGATCACCTTCATTACCATAAGGTTCAGTTAAATTGTTCATGGTCATTATTGACCACCCAACATTATTGGTTCAGTCATTCAATTATTAAAGTTCTAATTCATGCTTTTTCATAATTATTATATTGTTGAAAAATTTGAAAGCTTATTATTCATTTTCAATCATGATATATCCTTGTTGTATTTTAACTTGCAGAGCAAAGTAGTTTCTCACGCTTGTTATATCATGATAACAAATTTTAGATTGAGAAAAATGTTCAAGGAAAGACAAAGACAAAAGTAAAGTACAAGATTAGATTCTTATGCACGTTAACTAATTAGTTATCTAATGTAAGTTATTTATTTTAACCTTTTGTGATATTGAAGGTCTGTATTAAGTTAAGGTTATAGACCTTAGGATATGTTGTAAGAATTGATTGTATAAACAAATTTAAGTTTATATTTTTTGCATTAGTTAGAGAATATGTAAAAATATGATGTATCGTGACGCACCAGGTCCGAGGTTTAACTGAGCAATCTTTACTTTATGATCCATTTATCCATTTAAAAAGTTGATCAAATTTGCCAGATGATGTTTAACAACTTTTTAGTCTCCTTTTGCAGCTCTATGAAAACCTTGCAATTTTGAGATCATTTGTTCACTTTACGAACTGATTCTTTGTCCTGGAGTAACCTCTGAGTTCTTTTGATGTTATATGGACATGGTTGACTCTGCGAAGGATCTCCATATTGTGAACTGGTAGGGTAACTTTACGATCATTATTTCCTATCATCTATACATCAAATCAATTTCCATAAGATCAACCTAACATTATTTGATCTTTCTAATCTAAGTCCTTGTACATAAATTCTTTTGAAGGACTTTGAAAAACTTAATTGTACAAATATACATAAATCAGATTTCACTTTAAGCACATATAGATTACTCTATTGTCAATAATACTAACATGTAGAGTAGTCTCTTTACAATGATTCTATCTATTACACATTTAATTAGTATAAAGATCAACCTAACATATTTGATCACACTATTTTAAGTCCTTGTACATAGATATCTCAGTTAAGTACTGTACAAAACTTATCCATACAAATATACATTAATTGTTTCATCATCAAATCATATACATTTGGAATATAATCAGGGTTTTAAACAAACTCCCCCTTACCCAAGCAATCTTCTAATCTATTATTAGATTCCTAACAAGTTAGTTTTAAGGCGCTGGGTGTAGAGACACCCCTATGGCTTACTTGTCCGAGTAATAATGGCCACAAAACCAAACAAGTCAATGTAATTATTCATATATAATCTTTTTTTTTTCTGAATTTTCTATTTTCTATTTTCTTTTCATTTTTTTATATATATACCCCAGAGATCCCCCCAGCCTTAAGTTTTTTTTTTTGCTTCAATTTAACCTTTACTGTAAGTTCATCAAAAATTTTCAAATTTTAATCAAGATTTCCCCCAAGAAGTAATCTATGCAACTTTTGAACCAAGTTAATCTAAACAGCTAAATGTAAGTGCTAACCAGTTACATAGGTTTCAAACATGTTTAGATTAACTCTGTGATTAAAATCAAAACTAAACATCACTATCAACACTGTCCAAGCTAGCATTCAATACCAAAATTATCATTGGCTGAGCCAAATTTATACCCACCTATTGCTTAGATTCATAATATGCAAACATCCATGCCAACAACAAAATGCAATCATGCAAATAACTAAATATGACATACTACTATATGATGCAACATACTAATAGATACTAATATGCTAAACTAAACTAACTTCACACATAACCAAATGCAAACACATATATGAACCTAAACATATAAAACTCTAATACCCCCAAACTTATGTATAGACAATGCCCTCATTGGATAACAGAAATATATAAGATTAAAAGAGAAACTCCCCTAATCCAAGGAAGCATCATCATCGTCCTCGTCCTTGTCCTCGGATGGTGTGTTAGGAAGAGGATAAGCTAGGGTCGTGCCATATGTCAGGAATTGTACTTGGACATCAAGCTGATTGAATACCCGAGATAGAGACTCCAAAAACTATGACGTGAAAGCTCGTACTTCGTTCACTTGTGTATAAATACTGTCCATCCGTTGTTGCATACGTCGCTCCATTCGATCCAATTTATCATGGGAGACATACATGGGCAACTCTGGAGCCTCAGGGTACATGAAACCGTCCTTACTGTCGCTTTTGGCTTAACCTGAAAGAATGAACCCGACCCCTCGAGGATGAGACTAGCCGCCTCCCCATACTTTACACTTATCTATGGTCGCGTGATCAATATTGTTCATCACCAACTGTATGGATTCCGAAGCAGCCCATTCAACTCCAATCGTAGCACACAATCGAGTGATGACCGATGCATGCGGGATACCCCTTGAAGTGCCTCCTTGTAAGTAGCGACGAATAGAGAGATTGATGATGTAACCCATATCCATTATCTTGCACTTGACAATACCATACAACAGTATGGATCTATCCTTGGTGACATCATTCTAATGTCTATTGACATTAGATTGGCATAATTGAAGTTATACCATGCCTTCCCATATCTGTTAAGGGTCGTGTGTGGAAAGTAAAGTTTCTGAGTAGTGCCCTATTTAGTTTTCCACACAGTACCACGCATGCATAGTTACTAAAAGATATCATCAAGCTAGGCTATAGACACTCAAAATTTTGCATTCAAGTTACTAACCATGCAGGAGGGAAGAATCGTCTTTTATCTTCCAAAAACAACCCTAGAAGTCAAAAATCATCAAATCAAGCATCAGAGACAACCCCAGGAGATCAAGTTAAACTCCGGAGACAACCCCGAGAGATCAAATCCAACCTCAGAGATAATCCTGAGGACTGTCAAAAGTCAACAACAGTTCAATCTTGGAGACAACCATGAGAAAAGACGGCAATAACTACATCAAGCCCAGAACCAACCCGAGAAGGGAAAAATAGTAATTTTTCCAACTCAACATCAATTCAGCCTAAATCATTACAAAAGAATTCATGCAAAACCATAACATCAATCCCGAGTGAAAACAGTATAAGACAGCTCAATAGATGGACTGAGAAGACTTGAAGATCTGGTCATGGACCCATCTTCCCAAATTTAGAAAAATGTCAAATCCCATGTCTTATGTAGCTCTCTTCAAAGGCTTTCTGGAAAGGTATAATACACCTCCATTGAATTCCCGTAGTGAAAGTTATGAAGGTTCGAGCGGATAGCTCATTGACCCGAGTGGACGTACTTCGAGACAATAGGACCCATGGGGCCCGACCCACCCGGGGAGCCGCAAGTAGACCCGTGGCCACTTTGGTCTATAAATAGATCCCCTATCAGCCAAAAAGAAAAGAGAGAGAGAGAGAGAGAGCAAACTCTGTCCATTTCAGCCCTTAACCTCTTCTAGAGTATTCCAAACTTTGATATTCTTCTTTCTAAACACTTATAGACATTATTCTACACATATCAAATTTTAACCAGTGGAAACTGAGTTTTCAAGCTCTAAAAGCGGTCTGAAGCCTTATTTGCAGTGCACTGTAAGATTTTTTCAAATTTAAAGCTTTCTACTTCTCTAATATATATACGGTCCGGATCTTAAGCTCACCCCATATTAAACATACCTTACATACCTCCCTTTAGCGACGGACTGGGTGACGATTCGGTCCATCGCTATATATTGAACCATCGTCTTAGCTTTTAGCGATGCATAACATATATAATGACGAATTTGAACCTATAACGATTTTAATTGAATTGTTACCCTATGGTCGCTAAAGGGGTTATGCAAGGTATCTTAGATAAGGGGTAAGCTTAAGATCCGAACCGTATATATATATTAGAGCAATAGAAAGCTTCAAATCTGAAAAAAAATCATACAATGCACTGCAAATAAGGATTTAGACCGCTTTTGGAGCTTGAAAACTCGGTTTCTACTGGTTAAAAATTTGATATGTTGTAGAATATATGTCTATAAGTGTTTAGAAAGAAGAATTTCAAAGTTTGAACACTCTAGAAGAGGTTAAGGGTTGTCTACGTATGTGTGTGTGTGTGTGTATATATATATATATATATATATATATATATATATATATATATATATATATATATATGGGAATTCAATAAAATATTAATATTAATATTTACTAATTTATTAATAAACATCAAATTAAAATATTAAATAATATTAAAACTCAGATGCGTATTAATATTTTAATTTGAAGTTTACTAGTAAATTAGTAAATATTAATATTAATATTTTAATTTTAAAAATGAATATTTAATATTTAATTATAAACTTCAAATTAAAATATTAAATAATATTAATTATGAATATTATAAGTAAATTAGTAAATATTAATGTCATTTAATATTTTAAGTTGAAGTTTACTATTAATATTTACTAATAATATTCATAATTAATATTATTACTAATTTACTAATAATATGCATAATAGGAAAAGGGAAGCAAAGGGACAAGGAAAAAAGGGATGCGGCAGGGAAGGAAAAGGGGAAGGTCTACCACTACAGGCTATAGCGACAGGGAAGAAAAAAGAGAAAGTCTGTCACTACAACCTGTAGTGGCAGGGTTGTTCAATAGTGTCCATGGCAACCGGTTATCATGGATTAATTCCCTATATATATATATTGTTTACTGCATTTAAATATATGTTTTAACTATTCATTCAATGTAAATCCATAATATTCCAATCTGTGGACAAGATTTATCTAAATCTAGCCATATCTAACTTTTAACCGGTTCAAAAGTTGCAAAACTAGAATCGTTGAGCTAGAATGGCTAAGATTTATTTAAATCTAGTTTCCTTTCTAATTTTTATTCTGTGAGCCTAGAAGCCACGAGGTCTAAGATCCAGCTAACAGATCTAGATCTGGTTCCCACGATGGACCCTTTTTAGCTGTACAACCAGCTTGTAAATTATTTATGGTGTTTGGACATCCTTCGATGGCTTTCATGCCCCATAAAGAGCTTAACACTGCTATGTATATTATTTTATCGAAGATGCCTTACATCTCAAAAATAAAATTAAATCAAGCTGAATACGTTATAAAATGGAAGTATCAAAGGCCTCAAATATTATGTGAGCATAAGGTTTTGAAAAACTTATTCTCAAAACATCATTGCTATATCATGCTTAAAATTGAACTTTTATACGAATCAAACCCTTTATATGTAAGTCCAAACGAGGCATATCACTACTTCAAAATAATTGCACTTAGGCCCGATAAACACACACACATTTCAGATAAATTAGGGAATTGAAAAAATGTAGTAACCATGTTTTCACGGAAGTCGGGGGGGTACCTAACACTCCCCGCTTAATTAAGCCCCTGAACTTTGTGAATCCCAGTTTCCAAGGTATGTTAAACAGAGTCCAACAATTGGGCCTTTGTGTAAACCTTTTCAAATTCGATTGCGTTGGTACAACAATTTCAAAACTACTAACTGGCGACTCTAAATTTTCAAATCACCGACATTTTTGTGTCGAACACTTTTCAAATTCGCTCTTTCAAACAAAAATCAACACATAGAGAACATAAAGGGTAAAAAAGAGGAATTCTAGAAAAGAGGAAATTTTTCCAACTTCAACAGGTGGCGACTCTGCTGGGGACAGTAGAGGGCTTAAGTCGGATTTTAAACTTTTCAAAAACCCTTTTTATATGCTTGTGTGTGAATGCTGCATTTACATTAAATGGATGTGAATGAATGCTTTATTTACCATAATTTAGTGCCTCGCATAATATCTGCATGTTGTATTAGTGCTTCGCAAAATGTCATCATGTCATACGGTGAGACATGATGTATGTGAATGTATGTTGTGTGATTCCTCCACCAGGAGGCAAACCCGCCGGTGTTTGATTACTGGACTCAACGGAGACTAATCCCACGAGGCTCAGGAAAGGTACCACTTAGATCTGCTCCAATTGAAAGATCGAATTAACTTCCCATCTAGTAAATTGTGATGATCTGGGAACCTTCACGCCAAAAAGCCGCGAGAGTATCCTAAGATAGGTCAACCTCTGATAAACCAAACACGAAGGGAAGTATCTTCATGCCTTTCCCTTTCAATTCCATGTAAATTGATGAGTAGGTTTTTAACCTATGATTTTTGTTCGTTTGGCTTGTTGTATTGTTATTTTTTTGGCACCTTCATGTTACTTTTGATGGATTTTGTGTTTGATGTAGGACAATTAGGTCGATCCATCAAGATGAGAGCATTGGAGGAGTTTTGGAGCACAATTGCAACTTTCTGATGATATAGCGCAGACCGCGCTGTGATAAAGAGCATTGTAGCGTTGGGCGCGCTGGAGCAGGATCGGCTATTGATGGCCTAGCGCGGGGTGTGCTGTGGAGACACTATGGCTAGCGTGGGGCGCGCTGGTGCGGGAAGTTGTCTTGGGCAGTTTTGTTGGATAAGGAGAATAGGTAGTCTTATGAGCTATTAATCTTCTATGTAATAGATTTATATTAGGATTGTGCCTTAATGATTATCACAATTTATTGGGAGTCTTTGGTGTATTTGTTGGTGTTGACACAAACTTGGATTCTCTAGAGTTTCTCTTGGGCATAAGTTAGAGTTGGATTATGAGTTATGGTATATAGTGGAGGGAAGATATATGGTGTGGAAATTATGTGTGAGGGGAATAAATCAATATACACATTTTTTTTAGAACAAGATTAAAGAACAAGCATTTGGAGGTCTAAAGAAGAGGAGAATTCTCACGAAGATTGCATGGTTGAATCCAGAGAAGGGTGGTGTATTATTATTCTTCTTGAATTTCAATTTGTGTAATTGGGATGATGTTTTCTTTTATTTATTCAGTAGTTAATTCATTTATTATGAACTAAGTTACTTTTTAGGCAATTGATGGTTCCTTGAATGGAACAATGATTATGTAGCCTTTATTTCCAGTTTAATAAAATAGTTACCAGTTAATCTATATTAATTTGAGCTTGAATTTATGAATTGTCTGATCAACAATTCTTTGTGGATTTGTATGGAATCGAGAGAGGATATTTAAATCTAGACTTAGTTGATATAACATGTGATCATGAGTTTTTTGAATAGCAGAATCGTGATGATTGTTAAGGTAGAGATATGCTTGACATCACATGTAATCGGATAGAGAACTTACTCTTAAACCTTCTTTAATTATAATTCACATAGAGATATAGTGAATTAGTTGATTAAGGTGTCTAACTTGTTTCTAACTTAACTGTGGATTTAAGTTAATACGGTATTAGTGCATCGAGAGGTGGTTAGTACTACATTTGTGTTCTTGATTAATAAACTGGGTTATTGAGTTAAACTAGAATAAAGGTGTATGAATCAAAGTGAAGTTTAGGGTGAAATCATGAGCCTAATTCTCCAATAATTGTTTAAAACTTTAGTTTCTATTAGTTGTGAGTATTTTGTGATAACTAGTTTAATAATAATTTAGATTTTATAATCATTAAATTGAATAGTTTAATAAAATTAGGATTAATAGAAAATTGATAATTGTAAGGTTGAGTTCTTACTAATTTGTCTTTGTGGGAACGATACTCTACTCATTACTTTATTACTTATTGACCACGTATACTTGCGTGTATTGCGTATATAGATTTTACCCAACAATTTTTTGGCGTTGTTGCTGGGGACAATTTAGTATAGATCTTAATATTTTTACAATATCAATTTAATTAATCCAGTTTTACTTAAACAATTTTATTTTCTATTTTTTTTTGTTTTGTTCTTCTTATTTCAGGTTTTTAGAGTGGTTTATGCAAACTCAGTCCAAAAATCCAGACTTGTTGCCTTTTAAGGACGACATTGAGAAAAGGTTTCAGAGGTTAAGTAAGTGGATCGAGGAAACGAGGGAAGAATTTGAAAATTCTGAGATAGAAGAGGCAATGGCAGCTGAAGATCAGAAAGCGTTAAGGGATTTTGCCACACCCAAGGTGACTGAACTGCAGTCAAGTATCACCAGGCCCGCAATTACTGCAAATTCATTTGAAATCACGCCTAGGACGATTCAGATGATCCAGAATTCAGTTCAATTTAGGGGATTGGCTAATGACGATCCGAATGAACATCTAGTCAGCTTTTTAGAGATTTGCGACACCTTTAGGTATAATGGGGTGTCGGATGATGCGGTGAGACTTCGCTTGTTCCCATTCACTCTATGGGACAAGGCGAAGAGTTGGTTACACTCTCTACCGCCGGGTTCGATAACTACGTGGGAAAACTTAGCTCAGAAATTCCTTGCCAAATTCTTCCCTCCAGCTAAAATTGCTAAAATGAGGAATGAGATAATAATGTTTGAGCAGCAACATGGGGAGTCGCTATATGAGGCGTGGGAGAGATATAAAGAATTGCTCAGGAAGTGCCCACATCATGGATTTCCCAAGTGGCTGCGAATGAACACTTTTTACAACGGACTACATGGAAATCTCAGAACCAGCATTGATGCAGCGTCGGGTGGAGCATTCATGGCCAAGAGTTACGAGGAAGCCTACGATTTTATTGAAACAATGGAAGCCAACAACTACCAATGGCCCACAGCAAGAATGACACAGGCAAAGGCGGCTGGTGTGTTAGAAGTAGATGGGGTGACAGCAATACAAGCACAGATTTCTGCGCTGTCCAAGAAGTTGGATGCCATGATAGGGGCTCAAGTACAGCAGGTTGTGGTGTTATGCGAATTGTGTGCGGGTGACCATCCTACAGATCAATGCGCAATCAATCCAACATTAGTCCAGTTCGTAGGTAGCTACAATAGGGGTCCGCAGAATATGTACCAAAACATTTATAACCAGGGAAATAGAAATCACCCGAATTTTTCTTGGAGCAATAATTAGCAACATCAAGCTCCACGACCGTCATATCCCCCAGGTTTTTAGAATAACCAACAATCGGCTCAACATCAGGAAAGAAAATCAGATTTCGAGGAATTGGTGTTGAAGTACATAACTAGTAATGAGGCAGCAATGAAAAATCAAGCAATGGCCATCAAGAACTTGGAAAATTAGATGGGGCAAATTGCCTTAACACTGAATAACAGGCCACAAGGGACCCTACCAAGCGATACAGAGAGAAATTCGAAGGGAAATCACGAACAGTGTCAAACGATTACATTGAGGAGTGGAAAACATCTCATTAGTAAAGAAGCAGAAAAATCAGCAACACCGGATGAAAAAGTTGATGACAGTAACGTGGTTGAAGGAAATAAGGGTGAGGATAAGCAAAGTGAGGAAACAAAGATAGACAACAAACCAGTCGTATATCCTCCACCACTGTTTTAGCAGAGGGTCCACAAACAAAAATTAGACAAGAAATATGCAAAATTTTTGGAAGTTTTTAAGAAACTTCTATTCAACATCCCGTTTGCAGAAGCCCTAGAACAGATGCCTAGTTACGCGAAATTTATGAAAGGGATTTTGTCCTGGAGAAAGAATTGGAAGATTTTGAGAGAGTAGCATTTACCGAAGACTGTAGTGCAGTGTTACAGCGGAAGTTGCCACCAAAGTTGAAAGACCAAAGGAGTTTCACCATTCCATGCACGATTTGGAATACGGTGTTCAAAAAATGTTTGTGTGACTTGGGAGCGAGTGTGAATCTTATGCCACTATCAATGTATACAGAGTTGGGTTTGCCCACACCAAAGCCTACGAACATCTCATTGTAGTTGGCGGATAGGTTAGTCACATACCCGAGAGGCATTGTAGAGGACATATTGGTTAAGGTTGACAAGTTCATATTCCACGTAGATTTTATTATTCTAGATTTTGAGGAGGATAAGAACATCTCAATCATCCTAGGGAGGCCTTTCTTGGCTACGGGCAAGACACTCATCGACGTACAAAAAGGAGAACTGACTATGAGGGTCCAAGACTAGGAAATTAAATTTATCGTGTTTAAGGCCATGAAATTCCCGACGAATGGAGAAGAATGTTTTAGGATGGATCTTATTGACCAAATAATTAGCGAAGACATGAATAAGAGTTTGGTTAACGATCCATTGGTGACGACATTATTGAGGGACGAAGAGCTCGACGATCCAAATTTTGTGGATTATTTGAAGATGTTAGACTCCTTGCCACGAGTTAGCAGATTTAAAACACCATTTAAAACATTGCACTCGGAAGAGAAAGACACAACAAGGATGAAATCGTCATTAGAGGAGCCACCAACTCTTGAGCTAAAACCACTACCTAAACACCTCAGGTATGCGTATTTAGGCAATTTAAATTCTTTACCTGTTATTACATCTGCCACAGTTAACGAATTACAGGAAGAAAAGCTGTTGAGAATGCTTAGGGAATATAAATTGGTGATAGGATGGACAATTGCTAATATCAAGGGAATCAGTCCATCTTTTTACATGCACAAAATTTTGATGGAGGAGATGCAAAACCGATCGTAGAACAACAGAGACGGCTCAACCCTATCATGAAAGAGGTAGTTAAGAAGGAAATTCTGATGTGGTTAGATGCGGGTATCATCTACCCAATTTCAGACAGCAGGTGGGTTAGTCCAGTGCAATGTGTGCTGAAAAAAGGAGGAATGGCCGTGGTTCAGAATGATGACAATGAGCTGATTTCAACAAGGACAGTGACTGGTTGGAGGGTTTACATGGACTACAGAAAGTTGAATAAGGCAACCCGCAAAGATCACTTCCCTTTACCCTTTATCGATCAAATGTTAGATTGATTGGCGGGACATGATTACTATTGCTTATTGGATGGATACTCGGGCTACAATCAAATCATCATCGCTCTTAAGGATCAAGAGAAGACTCCATTTACATGCCCATATGGTACATTCGCATTCAGGAGAATGTCATTCGGATTGTGTAATGCACCTGCTACTTTCCAGCGATGCATGATGGACATCTTCTCAGATATGGTGGAGAAGAATGTGGAAGTCTTCATGGAGGATTTCTCTGTCTATGGGGATAATTTTGATGCGTGTTTGGAAAACTTGGTAATGGTTTTACAAAGATGTACCGACACAAATTTGGTACTTAACTAGGAAAAATGCCACTTTATGGTGGAAGAAGGTATAATTTTAGGACACAAAGTCTCGGCTCAAGGATTGGAGGTTTATAAAGCGAAGATGGAAACAATTGAGAAACCGCCTCCACCAAGTTCAATTAAAGGAATTAGATGTTTTCTAGGACATGCTGGGTTCTATAGGAGATTCATAAAGGATTTTTCTAAAATGGTAAAACCCTTGTGCAGTCTTCTAGAGAAGGATTCTGTGTTCAATTTTGATGAGGAGTGTAAGTTGGCCTTTGAGTTGTTGAAGAAGAAGTTGACTACAGCCCCCATGATCGTCACTCCAGATTGGAATATGTCGTTTGAACTAATGTGTGATGCAAGTGACTATGCAGTTGGGGCTATTTTGGGTCAACGCCGGGACAAGATATTTCATGCTATCTATTATGCAAGTAAGACACTCACAAAGACTCAATTGAACTACACAACTATAGAAAAAGAATTACTTGCAGTGGTGTACGCGTTTGATAAATTTTGGGCCTATTTGATCGAAACAAAGGTGATAGTCTACACGGATCATGCGGCTATTCAGTACTTGATCGCGAAAAAAGACACTAAACCACGTCTTATCCGATGGATTCACCTTTTACAAGAGTTTGATTTAGAGATAAAGGATAGAAAGGGGACGGAGAATCAAGTTGTCGCTCATTTGTCAAGGTTGGAAAATCAAGATAAATAGAAGAGGACAAGTGTGTAATCAATGAGTCATTCCCGGATGAGCAATTGTTCGGGATACAGTCAAAATTTCCATGGTACGCGGACTTCGTTAATTATCTAGTGAGTAACATTCTACCTCCTGATCTTACACGACAATAGAACAAGAAGTTTTTGCATGACGTCAAATGGTATATGTGGGATGAGTCGTACTAGTTCAAATAGTGCACCGACAAGATGATCAGAAGATGTGTGCCCTATAGCGAAGTGAAGAACATCTTACACGAGTGTCACTCATCTGCATATGGCGGACATTATGGTAGTACAAGGATAGCAGCAAAGGTGCTTCAATCATGGTTTTATTGGCCCCACGGTATTTAAAGACGCCCACCAGTTTGTCAAAACATGTGATCGATGTCAAAAGGTGGGCAACATTTCGAAAAAGAATGAGATGCCACTACAAACAATTCTAGAGGTTGAAATTTTCGATGTATGGGGCATCGATTTCATGGGGGCCATTCCCTTCATTTCTTAATAATCAATACATTCTACTCGTAGTGGATTATGTATCAAAATGGGTTGAAGCCGCAGCACTACCATCGAACGATGCCAAGGTAGTTCTAAGATTCCTCCAGAAAAATATCTTTACAAGGTTTGGGACGCCTAGGGCTATAATAAGTGATGAAGGAAGTCACTTCTACAATAAGGCATTTTCAGCGCTATTGGTAAGATATGGGGTCAACCATAAAGTAGCAACATCTTATCATCCCCAAACTAGCGGGAAAGTTGAGGTGTCAAACAGGGAAGTAAAGAAAAATACTGGAAAAAGTAGTGAACCCGAATCGAAAGGATTGGTCGCTTTGATTGGATGATGCATTATGGGCATACCAGACTGCATATAAGACACCGATCGGCATGTCACCATATCAACTATTGTATGGAAAAGCTTGCCACTTATCGGTCGAGTTACAACACAAGGCTTATTGGGATATCCAGAAACTGAACTTCGATTAAGCAGCGGTGGGGGAAAAGAGACTACTGCAGTTAAATGAGCTTGACGAATTCCACCTACAAGCTTATGAGAATTCACAATTGTACAAGGAAAAGATTAAAAGATGGCACGACTAGAAAATTATGCACCGAACATTCATGCCAGGTCAATCAGTACTCCTGTTCAACTCAAGACTGAGATTGTTCCCAAGAAAATTAAAATCACAGTGGTCGGGGCCATTCACCATAAAGACAGTTTTCCCACATGGCGCCATTGAGCTTTACAGTAGAAATTCATGGGAGACTTTCAAGGTTAATGGCCACAGATTAAAGCATTACTGGGGTGGTGATTCAAACTAGGATGTCATCAACATTACTCTCACCGACACTCAATGATACAAGAGGCACGGTCGAGCTAGCGACATTAAAACTGGCGCTACTTGGGAGGCAACCCAAGCTCTAAACTATTCCTCTTAATTACTAGTACATCTTAGTTTATACTCTAGTTCAAGTACACATTTTAATAGAAATTAATTGCCTCTGTGGAAAAATTGCAAAAAATTCAAGAAAATTCATTCATTCAAAAATCGCCCATCCGGTCATGGCCACGCTACACTATGCATGAGACTCCGGTATGGGCACGCTAAAGATCTCGTAAATCAATCGCAATCACAAAGACTAACCGCTGCACGTCGCCGCTAATTTGGAAACATAGAACGCGCTGATGCACCCTCAACCTACTACTGACTGCCTAGCACGGATACCGCTATACCAAGCTTAAATCAAGCGCGGGGCACGCTACCAGTTCAGAATCCACTACTTGCCTAGCACGGGGCGCGCTATGCCTCGCCTACACTAGGCGCGGACTACGCTACTCGGGAATATCAGACACTGAACAGATGTAGCGACGTGTTCTAGACTGATCCAAGCCACCTCTCCTTATTACATGCAAACTCTCCACTTCTCCTACACCTATTGCACTTCCTATTCCCATAACCCCATTACACCATCTTTTTACTCTCCTTTTTCTATTCAACTTCCATTCACATTAAAACCATCCATCCCCCTCTCCAACCCACGTTGGCCTTCTACCTCCTATATGAACTCCTACCATGCAAGAACTCATTATCCTATAAATCATAACCACAACACTTAAATCCTAAATCTAATCCACTCCTTACACAAATTCATACAAATTGGGACATCTTTACAAAGAGGGAAAACCAAACTCATTAAAGGTAAGCATAATTATCTTCATCCTTCATACAAGTCTCTGTTTTGATATTAATTTGAGTGGAAAATCTGGGGAATTGAGTGCCCAAGGAGTGGGTTGTGTGTTTGTGAAAATTTAACTAGCAAAGTAACATCACTCAATTGATTTTGAGGGAAATAATTAGTCCGCCCACCAACAGTTCGATTAAAGTCCAGAACCAAGTTCTTGTGCTCAACCACACCGGAAACAACATGTCTTCCCACAAAAGACAACGGCAATCAACATCCACTACTCAGCCTGTATATGACCATGCAAAATTTGTTAGTGAAAGGGCCGCGTAAAGATTCAAGTCATCTACCGACAAAAAGAACTTGGTGCTAGAACGAGGATTGAAGCTAAATGCTAATTTGGATGGTGATATGGCTCTGTAAATTGTAGAGCGCAATTGGTTTCAGCTAGTAGAATAACCACTTCCAGTGGCAATCAACATAGTTAAGAAGTTTTATGCCAATGCAATGGAACATGTCAATCATGTCGCCATGGTTCGAGGCAAACCGGTGGTGTTTCATGCCGATGCTATCAATGCTTATTTTAGGTTAGAGACACCACAAGCTGACCGATATGAAGATGGGTTGCCCGAGCTAGATGAGTTGATTGCCCAATTACGCAAACCAGGGACTCAATGGGCAATTCAAACCGGAACGAATGAAAAGGTAAGTTTTCCCCAATCAGCACTTAGTCGATATGGTAAAGCATGGCATGCATTTATATGCGCTCGTCTAATGCCCACTCACCACCAAAACGATGTAACTAAAGCACGAGCTTGGCTGTTGTATGGGATTGTTCACCACCACTACCGTGTGAATAACTCAATTGCATTCTACAATGTTGATGCGGGGGAGTGTATTCAAGAATCAATTGATCGGGCGTTACGTGGGAGTACTATGGGAGGTTTGCTTCACGGGTTCCTAATTACCGATTTATGCCGTAAAGCTGGGGTGCAGTGGCAACCGACTGAGCCAATACAACAACCAATGGCCATAATTGATCATACTACTATTGAAAGGTATAAAACATGGGATGGGGCGCAATCACACCAGCGTGGTGAAGGATACATTATGATCCGCCAACCCTCACCCGCAGTTAGTGCGGAATAATCGCGGGTCCCAAGGAATTAATTACTGTGGTTGGCCCAACGTCAAGAGTTAATGCATCAGTACAATGCAAGTGCATTCAACACGTTTGCTGATGCATTTTCCCGTTGCAATCCTAATGCTCAACTGGTGGTTATGCCTGTTCCTCCTATCCTGCCAACTTATCATCCTTCGGACGACGACGAGCAGTAATGCGTTTTCAGGGAAGCCCTCATTTTTTTATTGAGCATATTTGACGTAATGAGTGCATTACTTGATTTATGTTTTGGGGATTATGTTGTCTTCTACCTAGTAATTTGCATGTTTAGTTTTTACATTTTTGCGTACTTAGGGCATATTATTATCTAAAAAAAAATATGTAGTTGCATGAATCCAATGGATAGTTGGTATATATTTGTTTTTGGCCAATGATGAGATTGGAATTTGGTAAACAAGTGCAATACCAATTAAGGGAACTTTGAAGTAATTTCTTGTTATAAGTTGAATCTCTCTTCTATATGAAACTATTATAATAAGGATTGCACAAGAAAACCGACTTGTAAATTGATTGCGTTTAAATTGATTCATAATAAGACTCTAAAGGATATTACTAGTTTAAATGAAGCAATGACACGAACAGGTAGTGATGGCTAAGGTTAGATAAGAACCTAAGTTTTGGAGAATATGTGGGGTATATAAGCTAAAAAAATAAATAAACACCGTAGCGTGCTTGCCTAGTTTTGTGGCTTTTGTTACTTGAGTAAGTAAGCCCGAGGGGATTGTCTTTACACCTAGCGCCCTAAGGTCTTAATGATCTAGGAGACGTTGGTCGAAAGCTCGTTAAGGCAGCATTGAAAAGCCTAAGGGAATAAGACATTGCATAGTTATATGTATTTATTTAAAAAAATTAATAAAACGGAAAATGAGAGCAAAATGCCCCTGTAAATGATAAGTAAAGCATAAATATCCCATGTTAACCCTTGATATTGGTTATTGTCTGGCGTTGGTTGGAATTAGCTTGTTTTGGATTTCTTAAATTTATACTGTATAATGCCTTAGAAGAGATTTGTTATGTATTAAATTTGATGGTATGTCAATTCATATTGTTAGTACACACACACACACTATAATAGTGATAACAGTTTGAGATGCAATGGTTGGCAAGGAGTTGTGAATTAGTTTTGTTATGAGGTGTTGACATGTTTACTTGATTTCTCTGAGGCCATATGAGTGAACTATCATTACTAATATAATACTGGATTCATAATTTTAGTGTTAGATGCATTGCATTACATTGCATTTTTGCTTAAGGACAAGCAATGTTCAAGTTTGCGGGAATTTGATGAGTAGGTTTTTAACCTATGATTTTTGTTCGTTTGGCTTGTTGTATTGTTAGTTTCTGGCACCTTCATGTTATTTTTGATGGGTTTTGTGTTTGATGTAGGACAATTAGGTCAATCTATCAAGATGAGAGCATTGGAGGAGTTTTGGAGCATAATTGCAACTTTCTGATGACATAGCGCGGACGCTACCGTGATAAAGAACATCAGAATACTTGGCTATTTGGAGCGAGGATCGGCCATTGATGGCCTAGCATGGGCATTGTGGGACACTACTATGGCTAGCGTGGGGCGCAACAAAAGTGGAAGTTATCTTGGGCAGTTTTGTTGAATAAGGAGAATAGGTAGTCTTATGAGCTATTAATGTTTAATGTAATTGATTTATATTAGGATTGTGCCTTAATGGTTATTGCAATTTATTGGGAGTCTTTGGTGTATTTGTTGGTGTTGACACAAACTTGGATTCTCTAGAGTTTCTCTTGGGCATAAGTTAGAGTTGGATTAGGAGTTATGGTATGTAGTGGAGGGAAGATATATGGTGTGGAAATTACGTGTGAGGGGAATAAATCAATATACACATTTTTTTTTAGAACAAGATTGAAGAACAAGCATTTGGAGGTCTAAAGAAGAGGAGAATTCTCACGAAGATTGCAGGGTTGAATCTAGAGAAGGGTGGTGTGTAAGACCCCAACTTTTATGAATAAAAATGAATTTTCTATAAATATCATTTTTGAATATTATGGAATAAATTTGATATAATGTTATAGTTGTGGGTAATATTTATAAATTTTGCAAAGTACGCAAGTTGTTATATAATATTCGATTGGTCGGGGAATATTCGTTTAACAGGGAATATTCGTACGATGACACAATCATTGGTGGACCCCACAACAGAATTATTGTCGGATAAAGAAAACGACAAATTTTTTTTATTAAAAATAACAGTGGAAGTTTTATCGTTAATACTGTTGAACTACTCGGTAGTAAAGTAAAGAATCTGGCGTGGTTGCACAAGTAGTAATACGGTATTGATTATTGATGCTTACGTGAGAAGTCTTTCGGTTTTATTAAATTATTGTCGATATTTTATATATTATTAAATCAATAATTGAGATAAATGAGTTATTAATATTATTATTTGCAATATTAACGTTGTCAGAAGTTACGCCAATGAGAAGTTTGGTCACCTAATTATTGCGCCAATAGGAGAAATCCTTATCGAAAGCCCCTCTTTCACAGGAACGACACGGTCGATTAATAGTGTGAATAATAATAATGATGATGAAGTTTTTTATTAGTATTATTAATGAAATAAAACATAAAGTTTTTTTATATAAAAGCAGAATACTTTTATAAAGTTATTCGTTTTATTAGGCTAATAGTAAAATCTTTTATATAAAACATAATACTTTTATAAAGTTATTCATTTTGTTAGACAATAATTAGAATATATTATATTTTATTATGCATAGTGCCTGCATAGTGTTTGCATAGTAAAATCTTTTTAAAAGTTATTCGTTTTATTAGATTATAAATAGAATATATTATATTATATTGTAAACCAATCTGGACCGTCCGTTTAAAGTAAATCGATCTGAACCGTTCATGGATTGGTTACAATTTAGTCCATTCTTCTATAAATAGAAGCTCATTCCTTCATTATTTCTTACGAATTCACTGAAACTCTAGATAGAGAAACTGTAGAGAGAATTATTCTTCTATCTTGAGTGTATTTCTTTAGCGTTTAAGAAAGCTTTGAGCGTAGTGCAAGTTTCTTCAAGTATATCCCCGCCCTACTGTCGGAGTACTCTTCTTTATAAGGTAAGGGATATTATTTGTTGTACTCATAAGGGGTATTATTTTATTTTATTTTATATTCATGAAGAGAACTTCTGTTATTCCATTCTTTATTATTCTTTTGGAATAACTTGAATACGCGGTCTACCCTATACTTGGTGATTTCTGTTGTTATTCCATTCTTTATTATTCTGTTGGAACATCCTGTTTGTGCGTTTTATGCCGGACCTGGTTCTGTCTTTATTATTCTGTTGGAATATCATGTCTGTGCATTTTACGCCGGACCTGGTTTCGTCTTTATTATTTTGTTGGAATATCCTGTCTGTGTGTTTTACGCCGTACCTGATTCCGTTATTTATTATTCTGTTGGAATAACCTGTCTATGCGAAGTACCGCATGCATGGTGATTTCTGTTGTTATTCCATTCTTTATTATTCGTTGAATATCACATCCGGTCGTATTACGACTTTGACCCGGTTCCGTTATTTATTATTCATTGGAATAACTTTGCCATGCAAAGTACCGCATGCATGGTGATTTCTTTTGTTATTCCATTCTTTATTACACTCGGTTAGTTAAAGTTTTGACTTCTATACTCCATTAAATTAGTGGAATATCCTTGATATTTTGCGCTTCATCCAAAGATATCTTTTCATGGAAATATTCTTACGAGCATTCTTGAATTTTACTCTACAAAGAAGTATCATGTTGACAATTTGACGTTATTAGTTCTGAATAAATTAATTCTTGAACTTGTTTTATTTAATTCTTATATCATTGTCATCATCCTCATGTTTATATTTTATTGAAAGTCATTTTGTGGCCTGTGGTGCATAGATGGACTTGGTATGATTATGACCAGGGATTATTCGGTATAATCATGACCGTAATGTTACATATGATGTGGTAAAGGTCCTCATTGGCCCGTAGTGCATTGATGGACAGTTGTTGGCATGATCATAACCATTAATGGATAAACAAATATCCTTGGCCCGTAGTGCATGGAGAAATTGTGGTTGTAATACTAGTGAATATCCTTGGCTGTAGTGCAAGGATGATGTGGATTATTTATTAAGCTGAGTCCCAGCGATAAAAGTGATGAAAACCTTTTAAATCATAAAAGATAGTAGATTTTATTCTCTACTTGACTCTTTTAATAGATTGCATGTTCCGCTGCAGTTAAACTTGATGTCTATTGTATTTTATCAGTTTAACATTGTTGAAGACTAATGATAATTTATTCTTCATTATCTTAGTCATAATATTTCTTACCGGGCTAGTTGAGCTCACCCTTTCTTTCACTTTGTTCTCTTGTGAAATGAGAACGTAAGTCTGGGACTAGTCGGGAAGCGGAGTGACGGTCCAGATGATAGTATTAGTAGTCCTCACTATTCTGTTAAATAGTGTGACAATAAATGTATTGAGGACTTATTCTGAGAGTGGATATTGTCTCGAAGAAAATATTTGTATTAAAACTCACAGCTTTCTTGTTGTATATTAAAGATTGTATTTGTATTCTGTACCATGTATTTTGCGACTTAGAATAGGTGATGTATACCTATTTTGGGGGCGTCACAGTTGGTATCAAAGCTTAGGGATATGATCCTTGGCTGAGATGTGAGACAAGAACTAGGAGGGGAGAGACGGGTAATTCCTTCGCTAGTATGACCTACCTAAGTCTATTTGATATTTAATTGGTCGGTCAGAGTATAGGGATAATATGTGATATGTTAATTAACCCTTGTTTTGTGGTAGTGTTTAAATATGGCATCCGAGAAAGTTGAGAACATCAATGGAGCACAGGAGACAGTTGAGTCTCCACAGATCAATAATCAGGATAATGTGCATCAGGAAGGCGATAATCCTCAAGTAAACAACAACACTGACCAAATGATGAATGATGGAATTTTTCGAGGCTTCATGCAATTCATGCAACATCAGGTGAGAGCGGCTCCTGTCCAAAATGCAGGTGGAAACACTGGCAACTCTCGGACGGTCACTTCCAAACAGTTCAAGGAGCTGGGACCACCGGAGTTTTTTGGATAGCCAAAACCACTTAAGGCGGAGACGTGGATAAAATAAATCAACAAGATATTTGATGTCTTGGGGTGCTCTGAGGAGCAAAAGGTTCCCTTTGCCACATTCATGTTGCGGGCAGAGGCAGATTACTGGTGGGAATCTGCAAAGCATACTCAACCTGCCGCACTGAAGATGTATTGGGAAATGTTTCAAGAACTTTTCAACGACAAGTACTTTCCCGAAAGTATTCGTCACATGAAAGAGGTAGAGTTCATTAAACTGGAGCAAAACAACATGACCGTGTCGCAGTACGAAGCCAAGTTTGCCGAGCTGTCCTGGTTTGCGTCCCATTTGGTTGATAATGAGGAGAGAATGACATGAATGTTTCTAAGAGGTTTGAAACCCGAGATACGTCAATATCTTATCTCTCATAAACTGTGTTTGTATTCAGATGTTGTTAATAGGGCTCAGTTATTGGAGCGCGATAATGAGTCAACCCAACCAAAAAAGAGAGTACCAGAAACCGATAATACTAGTGATAATGATCATCAAGCGGTGACAATAAGCATGGAGGGAATCAATATGCCAGAAATGGTAACCACTTCGGTGGTAATCATGGCCAAAGCAATAGGAATGGACATTTCAAGTAGAGGAGATTCAACAATGATGGAAAGACGTAAAGATCATTTTTGTTGTTGTTAAGGAAGGAGAACGACCACCTATCATATGCTTAAATGCGGAGGGAGGGACACATCGGTCCAAAGCGTATGCGATGTCAGCCCCAAGCATGTTATAATTATGGAAGAGAAGGTCACCTAGCCTGATTTTATCGATCACCAAAGACAAGCTCAGCTATGATGGAGGCACCAAAGGACGCCCCAGAAAGTCAAAGCAAGTAGTGCAAGGGAGAGCGTTTGTCGTGACCTCCCAGAAAGAAAGGAACCTGAATGAGGTCATCACGGGTAATCTTATCATAAACTCTAGCAAAGTATATACCCTATTTGATACCGGTTCTACCCATTCCTTTATTTCTCCTACTTGCGGTCAACGTTTATATTTGACTCCGGAGAAATTGGACGTTGACTTATCTGTTGAAACTCCATTGGGAGAAACCCTCATTACATCCATTGTTTATAAGTCTTTTTTGGTTCAAATCGGTACCCTCACATTACCTGTCGATCTTATTTCATTGAAAATACTTGCATTTGACGTAATTCTAGGGATTGATTGGTTAACCACTTATCGTGTAAAAATTGATTATTTTCGTAAGGTTGTTAGCTTTCATATTCCTAATCAACCTATAATGTGAATTCAAGCAACCAAACCATTAAAATCAATCACTGTCATTTCAAGCCATAAAGCTATTCGTTTATTGAAAAACGGATGTCAAGCTTTCTTAGCTCATGTCACGGATCTAAACCAAAATACGTCAGTTTTGAATGATATTTCTATTATTAATGAATTTCCTAACGTATTCCTTGAAGAACTTCCTGGCCTACCCCCAGAACGTGAAATTGAATTTTGTATCGACCTTGAACCCGGTAAAAAACCCATTTCCAAAGCCCCTTATCGAATGGCTCCTATTGAACTTCAGGAGTTAAAGACCCAACTGCAAGAATTGTTAGACATTGGCTTTATTCAATATGTAGTACTTCTCCTTGGGTGCTCCTATTTCATTCGGGAAGAAGAAAGATGGGAGTATGTGACTTTGTATTGATTATCGGGAGTTAAATCATGTCACCATCAAAAATAGGTACCCATTGCCACGTATTGATGACCTGTTTGACCAGTTGCAAGGCGCCAAATTCTTTTCAAAGATTGATCTTCGTTCTGGATATCACCAATTGAAGATTAGAACCGATGACATTCCAAAGACGGCGCCGAGAACTCCGATGACGGGCATTATGAATTCCTAGTCATGTCTTTGGGATTGACTAATGCTCCTGCTGCCTTCATGGATATGATGAACCGAGTATTCAAGGAATATTTGGATCACTTTGTGGTCGTCTTTATTGATGACATCCTTATTTATTCCAAAAGCCGTGAAGATCATGAGCAACACTTGAGGCTGATACTCTAAAAGCTTCATGAATATAAGCTTTATGCGAGTTCTGGCTTGAGGAAGTAGCATTCCTTGGGCATGTGGTATCAAGTCATGGAATATCTGTTGACCCAGCAAAGATTGAAGCTATTCAAAGCTGGGAGCAACCTAAATCAGTGACTGAGGTACGTAGCTTTCTCAGCTTAGCTGGTTATTATCGGAGATTCGTGGAAGGGTTTTTTCGAATTGTTACTTCATTAACTCAGCTGACTCGGAAAGATACAAAATTCGATTTGAGTGAGGAATGTGAGAAGAGTTTTTAAGAACTCAAGAGGAGGCTCATTTCAAAGAAATTGCTCGACAATACCATCCGGCTCGAGAGGATTTTTCATCTACTGGTGATGCTTCAGCAAAGGGTTAGGATGTGTTCTCATGCAACATGAGAAAGTCATAGCTTTATGCCTCTCGACAACTCAAAGAATATGAGAGGAATTATCCTACTCATGATCTAGAGTTAAAAATTTGTTATCTTCAAGACTTAAAATTTGGAGGCATTACTTGTATGGGGAGAAAGTGGAGATCTTTATGGATCATAAAAGCCTCAAATATTTCTTCACTCAAAAGGAACTAAACACGCGACAACAACGTTGGCTTGGCTGTTGAAAGATTATGATCATACCATCCAATACCATCCCGGAAAAGCGAACGTGGTAGTCGACGATTGAGGTAAGATCATATGCGGGTATGAGTGCGATATTGTCAACGCAAAGGCCTATTTTGTATGACTTGCAAAGGATGGAGATAGAAATAAAGACTCCAGGGACCCAAGTGATGATGGCAAATATACGAGTGGAACCGACTTTAATCAGTAAAGTTAAAGCTGCTCAAGCTACAGACCTGGAGCTGATGCATATGAGGAAGAAAGTACAAGAAGGTGCTATGCCGGAAGAAAGAATCGATGAAGAAGGAATACTTCGAGTCAACTTCAGACTTTGTGTTCCTAACGACCCTGAGTTAAAGTATAAAATCATGATGGAGGCGCACAACCCACCATTTACAATCTATCCTGGGAGTACTAAAATGTAACATAATCTTCGATATACATTTTGGTGGGGCAATATGAAGAGAGAGATAACGCTGTTTATCTCAAGGTGTCTAACGTGTCAACGATTCAAGGCGGAGCATCAAGTACCAAAAGGTCCATTGCAACCACTTGAAATTCCAAAATGGAAGTGGGAGCACATTACCATGGATTTCGTTACTGGTCTTCCCAAGGTTTCTCAGGGTATAGATGCAATTTGGGTCATTGTTGATAGATTGACTAAGTCTGCTCATTTCTTACCTATACGAGAAACTTATACACTTGAATGTCTTGCTCGTATGTACATAAACGAGGTTGTAAGATTACATGGTATGCCAGTATCCATAGTTTCTAATCGAGACCCAAGGTTCACTTCATGATTTTGGGTTAGTTTATAAAAAGCTATGGGCACGGATTTACGATTTAGTTCGGCATATCATCCTCAAATGGATAGACAATCAGAGAGGACTATTCAAACTCTTGAAGATTTATTAAGATTCTGTGTCCTTGACTTCGAGGGAAGTTGGGACAAGTTCTTACCATTAGTGGAGTTTTCCTACAACAACAGTTATCAAGCAAGCATTGGCATGGCTCCATTCGAAGCGTTGTATGGAAGAAAGTGTCGTTTTCAAAGATATCTTTGGGATGAGGTGGGTGAAGCAACGTTGTTGGGGACCGAAGTTGGTACGTATGACTCTGAGAGTAAAAGATTCAAACGATCCGACAAACGTATAAAAATCTCACAAGACAAATACAAAGAGTTATGCCGATCTTCATCGAAAGGACGTGGAATTCGATATTGGAGATCATGTGTTGTTACGTGTTGCTCCATGGAAAGGAGTTACGAGATTTGGAAAGAGAGAAAAACTCAATCCTCGATTCATTGGCCCATTTTTAATCCTCGATCAAGTAGGCACTGTAGCCTATAGACTTGCTTTATCGCCAAGTATGTCTCGTGTTCATAACGTTTTTCATATATCCATGTTACGTAAATATGTGAAAGACCCGAACCACATTATTGAGTTAGAACCGGACAAAATAGCGAAAGATTTAACGTATGAAGAGGTTTCTGTTCAAATCTTGGATAAGAAGGAACATATTCTACGCTCCAAGGTTATACCTCAAGTCAATGTTTTATGGAAGAACCACGATGTTGAGGAAATGACCTGGGAGTTAGAATTTGAAATGAAATCAAGGTATCCTTACCTCTTTGACATACCGTGCAGTCACGCATACCCTAATTTCAAGGTGAAATTTCATAAGAAGGGGAGATTAGAAGACCCTCAACTTTTATGAATAAAATGAATTTTCTATAAATATCATTTTGAATATTATGGAATAAATTTGATATAATGTTATAGTTGTGGGTAATATTTATAAATTTTGAAAAGTACGCAAGTTGTTATATAATATTCGTTTTAACAGGGAATATTCATACGACGGCACAATCATTGGTGGACCCCATAACAAAATTATTGTCGAATTGAGAAAACGACAAAAATATTTTATTGAAAATAACGGTGGAAGTTTTATCGTTAATATTGTTGAACTACTCAGTAGTAAAAGTACCGTAATACGCGTGGTTGCATAGTAGCGCACAGTATTGATTATTGATGCTTACGTGAGAAGTCATTCAGTTTTATTCAATTATTGTCGATATTTTATATATTATTAAATCAATAATTGAGATAATAGAGTTATTAATATTATTATTTGCAATATCAACGATGTCTAGAAGTTACGCCAAGGAGAGGTTTGGTCACCTAATCATGGCGCCAATAGGGAGAAATCCTTATCGAAAGCCCCACTTTCACAGGAACGACACGGTCGATTAATAGTGTGAATAATAATAATGGTGATGAAGTTTTGTTTTATTAGTATTATTAATGTAATAAAATAAAAAATCTTTTTATATAAAAAGAGAATACTTTTATAAAGTTATTCGTTTTATTAGGCTAATAGTAAAAATCTTTTATATAAAATGTAATACTTTTATAAAGTTATTCGTTTTAATGTATAATAATTAGAATATATTATATTTTATTATGCATAGTGTTTGCATAGTAAAATCTTTTAAAGGTTATTCGTTTTATTAGATTATAAATAGAATATATTATATTTTATTTTATTATAAGGGTATTATTTTATTTTATTTTATATTCATGAAGAGAACTTACGTTATTCCATTCTTTATTATTACATTGGAAAAAACTGATATCATGGTCTACCCTATACTTGGTGATTTCGTTGTTATTCCATTCTTTATTATTCATTGGAACATCCTCATGCATGCGTTTTACACGGGACTGGTTTCCGTCTTTATTATTACGTTGAATATCACGTATCGTGTTTTACACAGGACTGGTTAAAATCTTTATTATTTTGTTGGAATATTCGCCTATGTGTTTTACTGTAGCACTGATTCCGTTATTTATTATTACATTGGAATAATGCTCATCATCCAAGTACCTCATGCATGGTGATTTCGTTGTTATTCCATTCTTTATTATTCTATTGGAATATCACATTAATGCGTGACACTACCGACTGGTTCCGTTATTTATTATTCTCATTGGAATAACCTGCCATATGCAAGTACCGCATGCATGGTGATTTCTTTTGTTATTCCATTCTTTATTATACTCGGTTGGTTAAAGTTTTGACTTCTATACTCCATGAAATTTGTGGAATATCCTCGATATTTGCGCTTCAAACAAAGATCTTTTCATGGAAATATTCTTTTGAGCATTCTTGAATTTTACTCTACAAAGAAGTATCATGTTGACAATTTGGACGTTATTAGTTCTGAATAAATTAATTCTTGAACTTGTTTTATTGAATTCTTATATCATTGTCATCATCCTCATATTTATATTTTGTTGAAAGTCATCTCGGTACGAGTGCATGGATGGACTTGGTATGATTATGACCGAGGATTATTCGATTGTAATCATGACCATAATGTTACAAATGATGTGGTAAAAGTCCTCTTTGGCCCGTAGTGCATTGATGGACAGATGTTGGCATGATCATGACCATTAATGAATACACAAATATCCTTGGCCCGTAGTGCATGGATAAATTGTGTTTGTGATACTAATGAATATCCTTGGCCGTAGTGCAGGGATGATGTGGATTATTTATTAAGCTGAGTCCCAGCGATAATAGTGATGAAAACCTTTTAAATCATAAAAGATAGTAGATTTTATTATCTACTTGACTCTTTTAATGGATTGAATGTTCCACTGCAGTTAAACTTGATGTCTATTGTATTTTATCAGTTTAATATTGTTAAAGACTAATGATAATTTATTCTACATTATCTTAGTCATAATATTTCTTACTGGGCTAGTTGAGCTCATCCTTTCTTTCATTGTTCTCTTCAGGAAATAAGAACGTAGCCGGGACTAGTCGGGGAACGGAGTGACGGTCCAGATGATAGTATTAGTAGTCCTCACTATTCTGTTAAATAGTGTGACAATAAATGTACCGAGGACTTATTTTGAGAGTGGATATTGTCTAGAAGATAATATTTGTATTAAAACTCACAGCTTTCTTGTTGTATATTAAAGCTTGTATTTGTATTCTGTACCGTGTATTTAGCGACTCGGAATAGGTGATGTATACCTATTTTGGGGGCATCACATGGTGTATTATTATTCTTCTTTAATTTCAATTTGTGTAATTGGGATGATGTTTTCTTTTATTTATTCAGTAGTTAATTCATTTATTATGAACTAAGTTACTTTTTAGGCAATTGATGGATCCTTGAATGGAATAATGATTATGTAGCCTTTATTTCCAGTTTAATAAAATAGTTTCCAGTTTATCTATATTAATTTGAGCTTGAATTTATGAATTGCATGATCAACAATTCTTTGTGGATTTGTATGGAATCGAGAGAGGATATTCGAATCTAGACTTAGTTGATATAGCATGTGTTCATGAGTTTTGTGAATAGCAGAATCGTGATGATTGTTAAGGTATATGCTTGACATCACATGTAATCGGATAGAGAACTTACTCTTAAACCTTCTTTAATTATAATTCACATAGAGATATAGTGAATTAGTTGATTAAGGTGTTTAACTTGTTTCTATCTTAACTGTGGATTTAAGTTAATACGGTATTAGTGCATCGAGAGGTGGTTAGTACTACATTTGTTCTTGATTAATAAACTGGGTTATTGAGTTGAACTGGAATAAAGGTGTATGAATCAAAGTGAAGTTTAGGGTGAATTCATGAACCTAATTCTCTAATACTTGTTTGAAAATCCAGTTTCTATTAGTTGTGAGTATTTTGCGATAACTAGTTTAATAATAATTTAGATTTTATAATCATTAAATTGAATAGTTTAATAAAATTAGGATTAATAGAAAATTGATAATCGTAAGGTTGAGTTCTTACTAATTTGTCTCTGTGGGAACGATACTCTACTCATTACTTTATTACTTGTTGACCACGTATACTTGCGTGTATTGCGTATATAGATTTTACCCAACATAAATCCTGATTCAATGTAAATTACAAATCCATGTTAATATAAAGGAAGATGTAAATATGCATTCCTTTCTCTATCAAAACATGTCATGCTATCATGTCATCAAAACAATTGACATTTGTTTTGCTGGAAAACATTAAAAAAAACTCCTAAAATAGACACATTGCATAGCATGCAGATTATTAATGTTTACACAGACTAAACTACATAGTCTTTTTGTCGGGAAATAATTGGTCTCGTTACCCAATCAAAGTCCAAAAAGGCACTAAGCTCGCCTTCAGACATGGCTGCAAGTGCCCAACCTGAATCTACTCTTGTTTCTCAAGAGGAGTTCGAAAGACTAAGAAATCAGATAGCAGAATTAACTGTCTTTTTGAAAGAACAAAACAAACAGACTAAGGGTCCATAAATACCCACTCAAACAGAATCCTATGCACAAGGAGGAATCTAGGGTACTAACAAGAAGGAAAATGAAGTACAGATACCTGAATGTCTAATTCATGAAAAATTCAATAAAACCCCTGAAATCACCAATCTTAAAGAAGATCAAGAAACTGGTGATATTCGAAAGAAAGTCCAATAAATGGAATAAACCATCTGGTCAATCAAAGGGACTGGAGCGTATGAAAGCGTAACTTACTAAAACCTTTGCATCTTTCCCGGGGTTCATTATCCAGACAAGTTCAAACTCTTGATTTTGAAAAATATGACGGATTAGGAGATCCTTACACTCATCTAAAAGTGTTCATTGGGGAACTCAGATCCTATGCCGAGGATAAAAAACTGAGAATGCAGTTATTTCAAAAGAGTCTAACTGGAGGGGCTAGAGCATGGTATGCCAGATTAGATAATTCCAAAATACATAGATGGGAAGAATTAACCCATGTTTTTTTAAATCAGTAAAGTTTCCAATCACAAAAATTCTCCAGATATCAAAAAACAAAATACTAAGTCATTCAGAGAGTATGCCCAAAGATAGAGGCGACTGGCTGCTCAAGTAATCCCATTAATGACAGAAATTGAGATGGTAATGACCTTCATCGACATATAAGAAGCTCCATTTTATGAGAGGCTCCTAGTAGGCATATGAAAACCATTCTCAAAAATGATTAAACACAGAGAAATGGCTGAGATGGGGTTAAATTCTGGGAAGATTAAAGACCTCACTGCTTTAGAAGTTGTGGCTGAGCATATTCAAGTTGGAAATTATGGGAATAACCCTCATAGGGTTCATAAAAAGAAAGAAGAGGATGTATCCTTGGTGGTGCAAGGACAGACTTAGAGAGGCAATCAAAACTTGCCCATTCAAAGGAAAAATTATTCTCATTTCAAGCATCTGCACAATCCTCAAATTGGAAATTATACTCAAGCTTCTGACAGCACAGAAGAAAATTGTCCAGCTCCTTCCTCCAGCCAATCCAAGTGGAAAGAATTTTAATACAAGCAAGAAATGTGCTTATCATTCTAGAGTTTCGGGGCATGACACCCAAGATTGTTGGTCTTTCAAACACAAAATCCAGGATCTGATAGATAGTGGTGAGATCATGGTAACAAAACCAAAAGAACCACATGTGCAAGATAACCCTCTCCCTCAACACATTGAAGAGAACATCAATATGATCATTAGAGGGAGTGGAGAAAGTTTCCATTACCTCAAATATGTAGGCGATTCTTCCCAAACCAGCAAAGATAATTCTGATAAGTGGGATTATTCAAAGTTTTGGTTTATGATAGAGCGAGAAATAAAGTCTATCAATGAGAGAGTTGATCAACTGGCAGAATTAGTGATCCACTAGCACCAAATAACTCAGCAGCTGAATTAGTCAGGGGCATACAAGTATCCTCTCCCTTATCACAAAGAATCAACAATAAGTCCAAGAGAATGAAACCTTGGAAGAAAAACTTTGATCCCAGGCTCGTCGGGATTATACAGACCAAAGAAAGTTCACCCTTTCGGGTTTACCAATGTAAGAAATCTTATAGATGTTGATAAATGAAGGGAAGATCACATCACTGTTAACCCCAATTAATCCATGTTCCAAAAGATTTGATGCTAACAGGGTTTGTCAATACCACTCCAATACTCAGGGTCATAGCATTGAAAGTTGTTGGGCACTTCGTCATCTAATCCAGAATAGAATTTATAGTGGTGACCTGCAAATGGCAAATAATGATACTATGATTCTTGAGGAAAAGAAGATATTTCCTCAAGGAACACAGATATGGAAGGAAGTTATAGCAGTCATATTCTTTGAAAGAGATTTGTCTGCCACCCCTCTTGCAATCCAAGGAATAAAGGTCAAAGGAGTGAAAAACCCTTTGAATGTGGCTGCACCAGAACCATTGGTATTGCCATTCAGGCCGCAGTATCCCATTACCAGCCTGAAAAGAGTCCCATAGAACTATAGGGAGGTTGAGGAATCAATTTCAAACCAAACTGATGTTATATCAAAGGAAAACCCGATGTACATCAAATCCAAGGAGAAAGTGCTCGATGAGAAAATTAAAGAATACCTCTGCAAGATGGGGCATAATGATGCCCCTTGGTGCAAAGATTGAAAGAAGTACCCCAATAGATATCCATTATGGACTTGGAATTCTTCTCTGAAGATCATCGCAAGGTCTTAATGAAAGTACTAGAAGAAGCTCACCTGCCAAAGACGATGGACACTGAAAAGTTTCATCATTTGATAGATCATATATTCAATAGCAATGTGATATCCTTTACTGATGATGACATACCACCCGAAGGAACGGGCCATTGCAAGCCATTGCACATAACAGTGTTGTCTTCAGGATATGTGGTCAAAGTTGTGTTGATAGATGGAGGATCTTCCTTGAACATTTATCCCTATACCACGTTGGAAAGAATGAAGATCAATCCCAATCGAATCCAAAGAAGCCATATAGTCATAAGAGCCTTCGATGGATCTTGACGAAATGTTGTAGGAGAAATTGAACTGCCAGTGGAGATCGGTCCACATACCTTTTACATATACTTTCAAGTGCTAAATATCACCAAAGGATATAATTTCCTGTTGGGAAGGTCATGGATCCATATGACAGGAGAAGTTCCATCCACCCTTCATCAACAGGTCAAATACATCATCAACGATAATCTGGTAGCTATCAACGCCAAACCATAATATCATATCCATGTGCAAAATGATATGTCATTAATCAGACTCAATGAAGGAGTTGATCCTGCCGATTTTAAAGCCCTTAGGATGAGTAATACTCAATATCAACCTATCGGTGCCCCAACTTTAAAACCCAGAATTTCAACCAAAGTAATGTCAGCTAGTCAAGAAATGATATCCTTGGGTTTCCAACCTAGACAATGGTTAGGGAGAACCCAACAAGGAATCAGAAGTCCAGTTCAAATTCCTAGCTAGACAAGGAAGGCTGGATTAGGCTATTCCTCTGGATCAGATCATCAGAATCCGCACAAACATCCACTGGTTCCTAATCTTACAGACGCAAGATTTGTAAAACCTTTAACAAAAATTCCAGTTTTCGTGGCGGGTATGCTAATTCCTAAGCCCAAGCCGACTAGTGGGAAAGAAGTCTTAATTCCGGATCAAAAAAGCGAGGAAAGGAATCAGAGACTCAAACAAGAAGTGAAAAACGGGTTATCAAATATGTACTTTCTGGTGCATACTGAGGGTATGAATGAGGATATCCGAGATGATGACTGCTCAAAAGATTAAATCCTGACCCCTCGCATAAATAGGGCTATGGAAAACTGGTCAAAGGAAAAAATTGACCATGATATGAATTCAGTTATGGTCATCATCAAAGAGGAGAAGGACATCAACATCCCTTCATCACAAGCTATCCACACAGATTCAATCTTGGACAACTGGAGCAGCACTCCATGCATCTGCGAAAAATGGTAAAAAGGGCAGAAAGTTCATCTGCCCTAAAGTGTAGATATTATGAACTTCTTACTTTTGTTGCATAGTACTAGCAGTTACTTTCTCATGCTTTTACTAACACTTTGTATGATCAAACAATCTCATATATTGAGTGAAAGAATTTTGTTTTCAGGACTCCGAAGTTGGATTTGTCTAGCCTTGCTGATGGAATGCCAAATCTCCACAATGACTACAACTTTGATGTAGAGTTGGACTTTGACTTGATGGGGATTGAGTAGGAAGAGATAGAGGACTATGAGATGCCTGAGGAGATCAAATAATGGGTTGAAGATAAACCTAAATCAAACCTTGATCAAACCACCTCTGTCAATATCAAAACCTCAGAAAACCCTAAAGAAATTTAGATTGGCATAGACCTTACCCCAAGCCAAAGAAAAGACCTGGTTGCTATACTAACCCAGTTTCAGGATGTGTTTGCATGGTCATATGAGGACATGATCAGTTTGCCTACTGATATTTTCATTCATCGCCTGCCCATTAAGGAAGGATTCAAGCCAGTCAAACAGAAGCTTAGGCGATTGAAACTTCAGTGGAGTTTGAAAGTCAAAGAAGAAATTATTAAACAATTCAAAGCCAACATCATTATGGTATCAACCTACCCTAAGTGGCTATCCAATATAGTTCCTGTGTCTAAGCTAAGAAGGAAGGTACGAGTATGCATTGATTATCGGGATTGTAACAAAGCTTGTCTCAAAGACAATTTCCCAGTACCTTTTCTCCACATACTAATATATAAATGGCTCAGTATGGTATGTATTCTTTTGTTAACTACTTCGCTGGGTACCATCAAATCATGGTTGTTGAAGAGGACCAGGAGAAAACAACCTTCATCATTCCCCAGGGAACCTTTTATTACAGACGTTTATCTTCTGACCTTATCAATGTCAGTTACACCTATTAGCAAGCTATGATGGCTCTTTTATATGATTTGATGCACAAAGGAATAGAGGTCTATGTGGATGACAACATCGTAAAATCCCAGAAAGAAGATGACCATATCGACCATCTCAAAAAGCTTTTAAATCTATTGCACAAATACAACTTGAAGCTGAATCCGGCCAAGTGTGCCTTCGGTGTTAAATCGGGAAAGTTGTTGGGAATTTAGTAAGCCATAGAGGCATTGAATTGGATCCCGCCAAAATTGAGGCAAGCACCGAGATGCTCGTGCCCCGGATAGAAAGGGAAACACAGGGATTTCTAGGGAGAATCAATTTCATCAGCAGATTCATCTCTTAACTCACAGTAACGTGTGAGCCCATCTTTAAGCTGTTAAGCAAAAATTCCTCCATGAAGTGGAATGAAGAGTGTCAAAAAGCCTTTCTTTCCATCAAAAAGCAATTAGTCAAAGCTCCCGTCTTGGTACCTCCAAGGGACAATGTTCCCATGTTTATGTACTTGTCAATCAATGACAATGCTATGGGATGTATGCTGGGACAAAAAAATGACAGAGGCAAGGAAAGAGCTATCTATTACCTCAGCAAAAGATTCAGCAGCAGGGAACAAAAGTACACTTTGATTGAAAAGACTTGTTGTGCATTAGCATGGGATGCCATGAGGTTACAACATTATCTCCATGGTCACACAACCTATCTTATATCCCGTAAGGATCCTCTAAAATATGTATTCAACAAACCTATGTTGACTTGTCGACTATCCAAATGGCAGTTAATCCTTTAACAATTCGGCATCATCTACGTGACTCAAAAGTCCATCAAAGGTCAAGGAATTGTGGATCAATTGGCTGAAGCACCATTAGGGGATTTCGAACCCTTTGGAAACATATTTCCCGGATGATGGAGTAATGACAATTTAACAAATCCATCAGGAAAATACAGTCTGATATTGGAAATTATATTTTGATGGAGCCGTAAACATGAAAGGTGTCAAAGCAAGGGCAATTCTGATATCAATTTTTGGAGAATAGTATCCCGTGGCTATCAAGTTGCAGTTAGTCAACAATAAAAACAATTCTGATACGGATGTGGGTAGCAGTTAAGCGCAGTATGGCCTTAACTGCTCCCACATTCTCAAGACAATGTTTGGCTAACTTATTTAATTCCTTTTTCTAATTTATTTTAATTAACTTATTTACTATATAGTTTATTCATCACACTTTAATTAATCAAATATTATTATTCAAACTCAATTATATAAAAGGCAAAATTACTTATTAAATCAAATCATCACATAATTAAAATTCTCATTTATTATTTATGACGAATTGTTAAATCCCTAATTAATTATTATATTAATTATAATAACATTAAAATTATTTAACAACTCTTTTAATCTAAATATCTTAATTAAATTCACACTTTAAACTATAAAATTATTCCTCATTAATTTAATCAATGTAACACAATTAATAAAATTAATCTACCACAATTCCATCAAATATTTATTTAATTCAATAAATAAATTAACAAAATATATATTTTATTAAATAAATATTCTTAAAAATTAATTACAAAATTTTCGTTCGTTATATAGCACACCTCCATCGGATTCCAGGATAGAAAGTTATGAAGGTTTAAGCGAACAGCGCATTGGCCCGAGTGCACGTACTTCAAGACAATAGGACCCATAGGGCCTGGGCCCACCCATGGATCCGCGAGTAGACCCGCAACAACTTTGGTCTATAAATAGACTCCCCCATCAGCCAAAAAAAAAGAGAGAGAAAGGCAGAGAAAACTCTATCCATTTCAGCCCTTAACCTCTTTTAGAGTGTTTCAAACTTTGATATTCTTCTTTCTAAACACTTGTAGACATATATTCTACAACATATCAAATTTTAACCAGTGAAAACCGAGTTTTCAAGCTCTAAATGCGAACTGAAGCCTTCTTTGCAGCGCATTGTATGATTTTTCCAGATTTGAATCTTTCTATTGCTTTAATATATATATAAGCATTTTTTCTTTCTAGTTTTTATTATGTGAGCCTAGGAGCCACAAGGTCTAAGATCCAGCTAATGGATCTAGATCTGGTTCCCACGATGGACCATTTTCAGTTTTATAGCCAGCTTGTAAATTATTTAAGGTGTTTGGACATCCTTCGATGGCTTTCATGCCCATAAGGAGCCCAACACTGTTGTGTATATTATTTTATCGAAGATGACTCGCATCTCGAAAATAAAATAAAATCAAGCAGATTACAGAATAAAATGGAAGTATCGAAGACCTCAATTACTATGTGAGCATAAGGGTTTGAAAAACTTATTTTCAAAACATCATTGCTATATCATGCTTAAAATTAAACTTTTATACAAATCAAACCATTTGTATAAAAGACTAAGACTTTTTCCTATAAAGCTTAAGTCTAGATGGTCAAGGCCTTTCTTAGTCAAGACTATATTCCCTCATGGCGCCTATGAAAAAGTAGGTAGTGACCTAGATGAACCATTCAAAGTCAATGTATAGCGCTTAAAACATTATTGGGGTGGTGATTTTGATCACCAGAAATCCTTAATCATTCTCGGTGATCAAACTTAAAACAAGGAGTAGTCAGGCTGAAAGACTCTAACTCAAGCGCTTGATGCAAGGTAACCGATACATTTATTGCTTTAATTTTAACTAGTAGTAATTATTAGAATTCAGTAGTCATTTTAGTGATTTTAGTAGTCGTAATATGTTATTTTATGTTTCTATAGGTTCAACTATGTTTCTGTGATGATGAAGGGTTAGGCAGGAGTAAAAACAAAATTTTTTCCAGTATACAGGACAGCGCGGCCGCGCCAAAATTAAATGGGAAAGTAGTGCGGCTGCGCTCTTCTCTAGAAGTAGTGCGGTCGCGCCCAACCAAGCCTAACTTCAAGCACGACCACGCCGAGATGGAATATCAGTTTTATTATATCAAGTCAGCAAGCCCAACTCAACCTTATTATTCCCCCTCTTTTTTTTCTTTCTCTCTTCGCTCTTGTTTCTCCAACCGAATACCACCTCTTTATTCCCTCTTCCAAATAAAATCCCCATTTACCCATGACCAAAAGGCATCACCCTCATTGCTCAACCTATAATCGCGCGACTTAACCCAACTACCCATCATTCCCATTCTTTATTTCCATGACCAATTCTCACCATACATAAACCCTAACCTCCAATATCTCCAAAAAACTATATTTATAATTGCAATAAAGTGATTCGAGGTGAGTTGTCGCTAGTACTACAGAAGAACAAAGCATATGGAGGAGATCTATCATAGAATTGAAAAGGGAGGAATCACTTCAAAAGGTAATTTTGGGAAGTTTGTTCTAGGATAGGAGGAATTAGAGTTCAAACATTTCTGTGCATTAGAATTGCATCAAAGACTATCATGGATGCTTGGTTGTGATTGCTTGGGGAGTGAGTACATTATTTTGGGTCTGATTGAGTACAAACAGAGTAGAGCTTTTGAGATAAATAAGAGTGCATCCAAGGTGTTTGGGAAAAGTTCTAAGTGGCTAAATCTGTGATTTTCCATAAGTTTAGGGGAAAGAACAAGGCAGTGCAACTATTAAGGCTTGTTATAGTATAATGGCATCAAAGAGACTGAGGGGTGAATCATCTCAGTCCTCCTATCACAGTGACTCAGAACCTGTGACAACCCAGAAAAATTGGATTATCCAGAATTTAAGTTTAAAAAATTATTAATTAATTAAATAGATTTTTATTAATAATATTATGTGCTATGTGTTTATTAATCGTTCTAAGACCTAGGATGACTAAAAATGAGAGAATTTTGGCTACGAGCTAGACTGAACGAGTGAGAATTTTAAAGACGAAAATAAAAGTTTTCCATAAATAAAATTTTTTTTGAGGAAAAAGACGAAATAAGCACTATTCACCCGATGAAACATGGGTTAGGGTTTGAATAACCTAAGCCCTTTTAAGAGATCGGTATGTCAAAATGACTTTTCGTCAAAAGATTTGATAATAATATGTCGTGAAAAGTTATGTTAGCCGATAAATGTTTTTCTCAAAAAACGTGCAGAAATCAGACAAAATAAAAATGACGAAAAGTACTATTGTGTACTTTTCATTCATTTAACTACATTAGGGGAAAACGTGAAGGAAAACGATTATCATCAAAAAAATGTTTTTTAGTTTTTCGAAGTTTTGAAGAATGTGTAAAAGTAAATTTATAGAGAAGACGAAATATCCAAAAATATTTGGATTCCGAGAATCGTAGTTTTCTAAACTCTCGGACGAATTCCACAATACAGAACCACGAAACTTCCTATAGAAGCTTCGTGAATATTAAGGATGTTAGTAAAGGAGATGGGAATAGTAACTTTGGGGGAAAAATGACTATTTTACCCCCAACCTTGAAAGCTTATAAAAGGAGAGTCTTAGCTCATTTGTTGGTGATTTTAATAATCACTAACACTTGAGAGAGAGAGAGAGAAGTCAGATGAGGAGGGAAAGGAAGAGGAAAAGCTAGCCCGAGTGCAAACTTTGTCCAATAGAAGAAGATTAAAGAAGAAAGGTAATCCTAAAACCTAGTTTAATTTAATTTTTTTTAAGTTTTCTATGTTAATATACATAGCTTAATGAAAATAGAAGTAAAAGATGTTAAGAATGATTTTCATATGATTGAAATCATGAAGAAATGAAGAAATAAGAATTTGAAGTTTGTTTATAAAAATTTCTTAAAAGCTTTCTAGGAACTATGATTTGCTTAATGAATTTGAACGATCCTAATGAATCATGTAAATGATTTGGTGATATAAGTAAGGATGGGTGTTTTATAACAATAAATTCCAAGAAAAAATGAAATCATAATCAAAGTATCGATTAAAAATGAAGAACGCGAAGAACACACAAAGAACATAAAGAACGTTGTTGATGGACAAATTGAAAACCATCGTAGTTAAAACTTATTGATGGACAAGTTTAAAACCATCGCAAACAAGTTAGATGCTTGTTTCTTGGTTAGGAACAATAGAAACATTAATGAAGAACATATTGAACTTAGCTATAACGAAGTTATGGCGAAATTTTGTAAAAGACAAGTGAAAAAAAAAGTATATAAATGAACCTGAATCTATAGGGTTTCATAAGAATGTAAGAAAATATATAAAACATGAGTTGTGGGCTCAAGAATAAATGAATTCCGAGTTCGGATGACCAAATCACGGATGAACAAACAAATAACGTTAATAACATAAAATGAACTAATGACAAAATTTAAGCAAATCAAATGGAATGTTAACGGATGCATAATAAAATTTTGTCTAAGAGAAGTTGAAGTACGTAAGATAAGGAGGAAAATAGCTTTGGAACGACCTCATTCCGAGTTATAATGAAGAAGTTATGAGATTTCAACACTTAGAAAAAAAATTTGAGTTTTAGTACTGGCGCCGCAGTGCCAGTTATGCCTTGAGATGCTGTGACACAACGCTAGCTCGGGGAGCCACCTACTGCCTAGAGGCACTGTAGTGCCGGTTTTAACAAATGAAGTGGCGCCATAGGGCCCTTAAGGGAATTTTTCCTGATTGGAGATTTTTATTGTCCAACTTTTTGGATGGGCAAGCATGAATGCAATATTCATGAAGAAAAATATCTAGAATGATGATTAAAACCTTGAGTTTAACGATGAAATGTCGAATAAAGGTTATAATACGGTGAACGCAAAATACGTAACCGATATCCAGGGACCGTAGTCACGATAAAACGAACACATGGGATTGTTATGATTGCAATTCGTTAGACGTTGTGTGACGAGGGTGACTTATAACATTTTGATGTTATGATGTTGCAATGAGAGTTAAGTGTAAAGCGTAAAGACGCTATAAATGCAAAGTGATTGCGATGAACGACTAGTCTTAGCATACGACAAACCATAAGAGAACGATGAACGTGATGTTCATGTAATGATTCGCTTTTGAAAGTGATTAAAACCTTAAGTAAAGGTTAAAAGTTCGAGTGTAAGTCAGATAGAGAATGTTAGAATGAAATGTAAGCGTTAAACACTTTAACCGACATTAGGGTTTTGAGTGTACACGAATACTAAATTAGTATAACCTATACACCGTGTATAGTTGGACCGTAAGGTAATGAAGACTAATGATTAAACCTGTGAACGGTGAAGAAACCAAATTAACGACAATGATGTCTAACATTAAGAAGTTGAGTTAATGATTATAACTTGGATAATGTTTCGAGTTGAAGGAACCGGCCATTATAAAATATGAATAAGGTAATGTAAAATGCTTAAACGCTATGAACACATAATATTAACATTGAATAATCGTTCTGAGTAAACAAAATATTGTATGACTTAGATGGTATTGAATAATCCTGAGGTATGACATTTAGTTGTCAGAAAGCCATCAACTTAACGAACATTATAGTTTTAATGGTTCGGATAAGTTAAGTTTAAGTTGTGGTACAATCATAGTCTGTAATGGTTGATGTATAATATCTCGGCTAAATGATTCCTTCAGAGAGCAAAGGTATGTACGAACTAGCAACCAATCTAACTCGCTATGAAAGGCAGTGTAGATGAGATAGGAAACTAGTTTGTTAGTTGTTTATGGGAAACCACTCAGCGTACTATACTGAACACTGTTAGAGACTCGATGTGTGCTAAGTATAGAAGTTATAAGAAGAAGATGAGAATGTAAATTATCAAAGATGATGATCGTATTAGTTAAGACATCATCATATGCCATAACATCGTAAAACAGTAAAGAATAATGGTTACGTGAACATAAGTTATAAACACGAACCCTAAGAAGTAAAGTTAATTTTAAACCAATGCGTAAGTCAAATATACAACCAAATTATACATGCTATTCCTTATGTGATATATAGGGATTGCGATGAGCAGTTCAATGTAAACTGTAAGCTGTAGTTGTACGTAAGGCAAGTTTCCTAACTTTATTCATATTTTAAATGAATGCTAGTTTCTTAAACCCTCTCAGATGTTGAATTTGAGAAGTTTTGTCTATGTGTAAATGTGTGATATTTGTACAAGGTGGTAGAATGTATAAGGCTTTGTGCCACAATTTAACACTTCTATGTTTCTATGAAATGAACTGTTCTATGATTGAACTGTTCAATATGAAAATGTTCTGTTTATTCATGAATTGTTACTGTTAAGTCTGTGCTAATGATTCTAGCCAGACAAAGCATGTATGAAAAAGGTAGAAGAATGAAAGTAAGTGAAAATAAATGTGACTAATGTCTTAAATGATACGAATCAGATTTATTCTTATTATTCGAGCTGCTTTATAACCTTTGTTCGGCTATTGAAGTTTTAAAAGAATATTTAAAATCTTGATGTTGTTTATTCAACTGCTATGACTTGCTGAGCAATTGAGTGCTCACCCTTGCTTAAAATAAAAACATTTTCAGTGACCGACGGTAGTGTGTATTAAAGCATCCTGTGAAGATCAAGTTGATCGGTGTCTTACTTTGGTAAAGGTGCTATGGTTGCAAGTACCATTAGCATCACAAGATGAAGTGCTGTCTGTTATATGGATAAACGTGAAGATCAAGACAAGATTTATAATATAAATTAGTATAATTAAACTATAGATTAGTTTAATGAACTGTTATATATCCTTGGTGGCGGATGAAAGTCACTCTTGTAAGATGTAAAGAATAATGTAATTATCATTACTTGTCATGAACGAGGTTATAAGGTATTAGAACCTGGGATTTGAGAATGTATGTTGTTATATTTAGTTATATAATGATGTATATTTGGAATAAGATGTAACCGTGGTGTACAGAATCTAGGTGTAAAAATAAATTGAATTTTGGGGCGTCACAGAACCAATTGATAGTACGAGTTTTGACAGTACTAAATTTATGAGTGTTGAAGCTAAAAAATATTTTCACACGGTATTGTTGGGCAAAACTTTTAACTAGAGAGAGTCCTAAAGCTTGATCCCCAGTTGGATGGACAAATGATGGCAATGATTAGAGCGAGAGGTTGGGTAATGTTCACGGATACACTTTTTTCCACCTCTATTTCAATTGTCCAAGAGTTCTATACAAATGCAAATATAACCAATAACGGGACAACTTTCGTTAGGGGTCGCCAGGTGTCCTATTCTAGAGAAAGCATCAATGCCTTCTTCCACCTACCTACCATTCTGCTGAATGATCCTGATTATCTATATGAACGACAATGGGATACCGATGTCAACGTTAGTAAAAAATTCCTCTTTCCTGGAATTCCTCTTTTTTACCCTCTGTGTTCTCTATATGTTGAGTTTTGTTTGAAAGAGTGAATTTAAAAAGAGTTTGACACAAAAAATGTCTACGATTTGAAAATTCAAAGTCGCGAGTAGTTGGTATTTTTGAAATGGTTGTACCAACTCAACTGAATTTTAAAAGGTTTACACAAAAGCCCAATTGTTGGACTCTGTTTAGCAGGTCTTGGAAATTAAGATTCACAAAGTTTAAGGGCTTGATTAAGTAGGGGGAGGGAAGGTGTTAGGCACCCTTGACTTCCATGAAAACACGGTTACTCCATCTTTTTAATTCCCTAATTTATATGAAGTGTGTGTGTTTATTGGGCCTAAGTGTAGTTATTTGGAAGTAGTGATGGTTATAAGACAGGTATCACCAATTGTCTCTAATAGACGAACGACGAAGTGATGCTATCTTCCATGGTCAATTATAACAACAGAGGATCGTCAGATCCTACAACAAGAAAGTCTGGTTACGGCAGTTTAAATAACATGACTTGGTTTTGAAGAAGATCATTAACAACAAAGATCAATCAAAGGGAAAATTTGCTCCAAACTGGGAAGGCCCATTTATTGTCAAGGAGGTATTGACAGGAGGTGCTCTCAGATTACAGGAAATGGATGGCGATGAGTTTCCACAGCTCATCAACTCAGACACCGTGAAACGGTACTATTTCTGAAGTTACCATCAAGAAAACATCTTGGTTTTAGATCACCAGATCACCAATCATTTCAGGTTTTCTAACCCTTATTACACACAACCCTTTCTTCGTACCCATTTGCCCCATCAGGGAAACACACTCTTTAAGCCAGCAATCTGGTTTTCAGATCATCAGATCTATCACACTTCATACAATTTTGGTTATCCCACCAGGGATTGAACCCTTCCCCTATAGTTTGTCCTTAACATGGGATCAAACTTTTTTCACACCCGCAGTTTGTCCTGAACATGGGATCAAACTTTTCCCCATAGTTTGTCCTGAACATGGGATCAAACTTTTTCGGTTGCAAATCATCCTGAACATGGGGAAAACTACGTCGACCTGATCTCCCTGATACCTGGGAGTACGTAGGCTACCATTTTATATGGCCCGGTCGCAATAAAAAAACAACAAAAATAATAAAAACATTTCTACACCCTTTCATACAAAAATCTTAAAAACATTCCTACACTTTCTACCCCTTCTCATACAGCGTTGAACCTTTTACACTACGTTCGAAATACGCAGACTTGATCTCCTCTTCAATAGGAGTACGTAGGCAGCCATTTATGGTTCAGTCTAACCCCTTACCAGAATACAAATACTTGTCACACAATACTGGGATCAAACTTCAATCCACCACATTTCATCGACTTCAGACCAAAGGGATGGAACTACCTGACCTCCCCATAAATGGGAGAGTTGGCGACCATCTAAGCTGCAGTTGATTCCTCAAAGAGCAACACCAATCCATAAGAGATGGAACTATTTGTGATCTCCTCTTCAATAGGAGTACCGACAACTATCTGTGGTGTGGTCAATCTCAGAGAGGAAAAGTCACACTCCTCTCCACATCTATATACAGAAACCAGTCCCAAGACACCAAAGAGGGTAGAGATTCACACAAATCAATGATCCGTTCTAAAAGATCTTGCGATATCTCAATGTCCATCCATCAAGGATAAGTTTATGATACATCAAGATCACAAGCCCTAAAGAAGCAGGCAAAATATCAAGCAAGTATCCAGGCATAACTAAAAAGGAAGTGCATCAAAATATATTTCCCTGCCATATATAATGATGTTTGATATATACAATATGAACTGTACACGACAAAACGACTAAGCTAGTTTGTGCAAGAAAATACAAGTCTATCTACAGATCGGTACGTATGCGGGCTATCAGATCTAACATAGCATCTCTCTCAGAAGAAGGGGGCAACGTTGTGATCTCCTGCATCAACATATCTACACATGCTAACAGATCTAAGGCCAACTGCATGGTAGCATGATGCTCATCAATATATGCACTCATATCGGTAAGTATGTTAGTCGTAAGGGATATTGTAGACACTCAAAATTTTTTGCACACCTATTACTAACATTGCAGGAGGGAAGATTCATTTTTCAGAGATAACCTTGGAAGACAGCTCATATCCATTCTGGATACCACCAGAATTTTAGTCTCAACCCCGAAACACACACTGGGAGTATCAGCTCCAACCTTAGAGATAACCCCGAGTTTCATCCTTTGAGATAACCCCAAGGAATGACGTTGCAATTCCGGCGATAACCCCAGAAATGCTTGTTTTAAATACATGCAATCAGCTTCAACCTCAGAACTCCCGCCGAGGCACTTATTCCAAAGACCCGGAGATAACACCGGGAAGACAGACACACTTAAAGATGACCTTGAGGAATTCAAAGACTTACATCAGTCTAATCTCAGAGATAACCCTGAGCAATGTCTGCTTTATCAGCCCAAACCGGAGATAACCCTAGTGAAGGGGCAAAATCATCATCTTGCCACCTCAACCCCACATCGTGCAGTCTCAACATCTTATACATACATTTCTACACAACAATGTCCCACAAGAGCCAATAAGTTCCAATCCCAAGTGACTATTACGCATGGCAGCACACCGGATAGAATTTGAAGCTTGAAGACCATGGGCATGGTCCCCTCTTCCTGACTTCGTACAACCTCTAATCCCATGTCATTGCGTAACTCTCGACAGCGAAAGTCTGAAAAAGGACTTGTACACCTCAATCGGATGCCCGGATTGAAGTTCTGGAAGTTTGAACAGACATCACAGTGCACAAGTGCACGTACTTCGAGACGGCGGGACCCGCAGAGCCCGGGGAACCCCGGCCAACCGCAGGTACACCTGCGGCCACCAGCTCTATAAATATAGAGTTTGGGTGGCCATAATTCAAGAGGAAAAGGTGAGGAAGCCCTGTCAAATTTGCTCTATACACACCCCATATTGAGTGTTTTCTCATTTTAAACACCTGTTAGCTCACATATAGCTATATTTTAACCAGCATGAGCTGAGTGTTCATCCACTTAGAGTCATAGAAGTCTTCTATGGCAGCCCACTGTAAGCCTTCTTACACATTATAAAGCCTTTCTCTTCATCTTTGCACACATTATTCTTCACATTGAGAGTCGTGTTGTATGTGTATGCCTGGACTTTGGTCCGTGGTTTTCATTTCTGTCTATATATATATATACTTATATATGTATATATTTATATATATGGATTAACATTATCGAGTTATGCCTCGATTGAGCCTAGACTTATTTCTGGAGCGTTTATTTGCTTATATATATATATATATATATATATAGAAAAGATCAAGTGCATATCCCTTATCTTACTCACCCGTGCTCACCCCCCCTTTAGCAATGGACCCAACGACGGTTTCGGTCATACAACCGTCGTCTATACTTTTAGCGACGGATAACATATAGCATCGCTAAAAGTATAGATGACGGTTGTATCACCGAATCATCACCGGGTCCGTCGCTAAAGGGGGTGGCTACGGTGAGTAAGATAAGGGTATCTACTGATCCGACCGCATATATATATATATATAGCATCAAATCGCTGAAATGATAAATCGAGCCAGGATTGAGAAACATCATGTGTGTTTACCGCTTATATATATATATTTATATATATTCATATTTCTGTCAGGCCTGCTGGAGTTTACTTCGTGGCCTTTTACTGCTATATTTACATCCCGTCCCGCCTAGAGTTTACTTCGTGGCGGTTGATCATTTTTATTGCTTTATTTACATTAGTCCCGCCTGGAGTTTATTTCATGACGGTTGATCACATTTATTGCTTTATTTACATTTCTGATCCCCCATGGAGGTGCTTTGTGGTGGTTGATCATATCTCTATATATATATTTACCGCTTTTATATATTTACATTTTCGATCCCCCATGGAGGTGCTTCGTGGTAGTTGATCATGTCTGTATATATATATATATATATATATATATATATATATATATATTTATAGCTTTTATATATATAATCTGCTATCGCTTTTTATATAAGCTCATGGCATCATGTGAGCCTAGGAATCATGTGATCACAGATTCAGTTCACTGAATCTAGATTCGGTTCTCGTGATGGACATTTTTAGCTGTAAGAAGCTTGTAAATTATTCACGGTATTTGAATTTCCTTAGATGGCTTTCATGCCCATGAGGAGTTCGGCAATGCTATATATTATTTTCTCGAAGATGCTTCGCATCTCGAAAATAAAAGCAATCAAGCCGAACATTTAATAATAAAATAGAAGTATGAAAAGGTCTCAATTACTATTGAGCACAGGGTTTGAAAAACCTCTTTTACAAAACCTCACTGATATATCATGTTAAATTATGAATTTTTCATATAAATTCAAACCCTTTTTATATAGGTGCAAACAAGGCCTCGCACTACATCCAAATAAATTGCAAATTGATCCACATACACATTCATATAACAGTTTCTTGAAAAGTAGTGGTCACCGTGGTAACACGGATGTCGGGGGGTGCCTAACACCTTCACTCCGCATAATCAAGCCCTTGAACCCAAAATGAATCTCGGTTTCACTGACCCGTTTAGAAGTGTCACATCACTGGGTTAATGTGCAAACCTTTTCTCGGTTGTGTTGGTGAAACCAGTTAAAAACACCAACTGGCGACTCTTACAGTTAAATCGTCAACATATACATGTCGGACCTTTTTCACTTATTTTTTTAAACAAATCTCATATAAAATAAGAACACCAAAGAACAAGAACAAAAAAGGGACAATTAAAAATCCCGACATCGACAGGTGGCGACTCCGCTGTGAACTCCAGTAAGAGGGCTTAAGTCGCTACTATAAGCTTTTCAAAATTGTTATATGCTTGTGTGTGAATGTTGCATTTACATTTGTGATGAATGTGTACGAATGCATTTAATTACTACACTGTAAAATATCTATCTGTGATATTAGTGCTTCGCACATGTCATCATTTTCATAAACGGTGAGACACGTTGTATGTCAATGTATGTTGTGTGGTTCCTCCACCAGGAGGCTATCCTGTCAGTGTTTGATTACTGGACTCGTAGGGAGACTAATTCCAACGAGGCTCAGGAAAGGCACCACCCAGATTCGCTCCAATTGAAAGATCGGATTAAATTCCCTTCATATAGATTGCGATGATCTGGGAACCTTCATGCCAAAAATCCGCGAGAGTAAACCTAAGATAGGTCAGCCTCTAGTAAACCTAACGCAGAGGAAAGTCTCTTCATGCTTTCCATTTTTAATTACTTGTAAAAGCATTTACTTGTAAATATCATTGCTTATCATTTAATCGTAATGGAAAATATGAAGAAATATGTGCACATGCATATTAACATGCTATCCTGTATTACAAAACAGCTAACATCCGTTTTGTAGGATAATATTCCTAACATGGATACCTCACATAGCATGTAAACATTTACATTATCCCTAAGACTAAACTACATAAGTTTTTGTAGGGAAATAATTGGGCTTGTTACCCGCTCAAAATTCAAAAAGGCCACGAGCCTACAACCAATCATGTCTTCTTCTGACCAGTCTAATCTCTTTTCTCGAGAAGAATTTGACGGATTAAGTAAATAAATTACAGATTTGGCTGTTCTGCTTAAAGAATTTCATCAATCTACTCAGGGCTCAAAGATGCCTACACATACAGAATCCTCTACACAAAGAGGAACTCAAGGTTTGGATAAAAAAAATTCGGAACCTCTTGATACAACCAACAAAGACCCTGAAAACACCCATCTCAAAAGAGATCCAGACACCGGTGATATCAGGAAGAAGGTCCTTCAAAAGGAAGAAACCATCCGTTCTCTCAAGGGGATTGGAGCACATGGGAGTGTTTCATATGCTGACCTTTGTATATTCCCCGGTGTTCATTATCCAGAGTAATTTAAAACCCCTGATTTTGAAAAGTATGATGGATTAGGGGATCCTTACACACATTTGAAGGTGTTCATTGGAGAACTTTGATCTTATGCAGAGGACGAGAAGCTCAGAATGCAGCTTTTCCAGAAGAGTCTGGATGGAGAATCCCGTTCATGGTATACCAGATTAGACAACTCAAAAATTCATAGCTGGGAAGAGCTAGCTTATGCCTTCCTTACTCAATACAGCTTCCAATCTCAGATGGCTCATGATCGGTATCAGATTACCAAGGTCAAGAAACAGTCCAATGAGCCTTTCAAAAAGTATGCTCAAAGGTGGAGGCGCCTTGCTGCTCAAGTTATTCCCTCTATGACGGAATCCGAAATGGTTATGCTTTCATAGACATAGAAGAAACATTTTTCTATGAGAGAGTCTTAGCGGGTATTGGCAAACCATTTTCTGAAATGATCAAGCATGGAGAAATGGCTGAGATGGGATTGAAGTCAAGAAAGATTCAAGACCTAGCCGCTCTTAAAGTAGTTGCTGAGCACATCTAGTCTGGAACTTATAGAAACAACCCCCAGAGGGTCCATAAAAAGAAAGAGGAAGATGTTTCCTTGATATTACAAGGTCAAAAAGGCAGTCAAAACATGCCTATGTAGAGGAGAAACTACTGCCCTTTACAAGCACAGTCTTCAAACCCTCCATTGCCTAAAGGTGGAGAAGTAAAGCACCCTCGAACGTTCACACCCTTAGAGGACTTGCTCGAGAATATTCTTGCTATTCTGACTACTCAGAAGAAAATCATGCATCTTCTTCCACCAGCAAACCCTAATGGGAGGGGTTTCAATGCTACTTAGAAGTGTGCTTATAATTTTGAGGAACGTGAACATGATACTCAAGATTGTTGGGCATTGAAACACAAGATCCAAGATTTAATAGATAATGGTGAGATCGTGGTTACCAATCTAGATCAACCTCATATGCAAGACAATCCTTTTCCTCAACACAAAGAAGAAGAGGTCAATATGATTAGTTGGAACAGTGGACAGAGTTCCAATTTTAATGATGAATCATCCCAGACCATCAAAGACGGTGTTGACAGATGGGATTGCGCAAAGTTCCAATTTGCTATGGAACAAAAGATGAAAGCTCTTTGTAAGAAAGTTGAATAATTGGTAGAACTGGTGATCCAACAGCATCAAGTCACACGTCAGTTAGTTAGCCAGGAGCATGCCTGTCTCCTTCCTTTTATTATGAATGCTCCATCATCACATTCAGAAAGTGAAGCATTGGAGGACAAGGTTGTGAAGAGAGCAAGTGCTAAAGCCCGTAGGGATTTTGCCAATAGAAGGGAATTTACATACCTGGGCCAACCTATGGAGGAGATATTTTATATGCTAATCAACGAAAGAAGAATCACCTCCCTTCTAACTCCAATTAATCCCCGTTCAAGACGGTTCAACTCTGATGGAGTATGTCAATATCATTCACATTCTCGCGGTCATAACACAAAAGAATACTGGGTACTCTGCCACCTTATTCAAAATCTAATTGACAGCGGTGTCTTGCAGTTGGAAGACGATGACACTGTGCTACTCGAGAGTGGGAATACTTATCCTAACAAATGGAAGGGATTAGTAGCAGTTATATCCGCTGAGGCTTATGAGACTGTTAGACCATTCACAATACAAGCAATTCAACTTAAAGGATCTGACAGTCCTTTAAAAGTGGTTGCACCAGAGCCAATTCTTTACCCTTCAGACCAAAGTATCCTATTGTCAACCTACAAAAAGTCCTATGGAATTATGGAGAAGCTGAAGGATCCACGTCTCATACTATTGCTATAGTGTCGAAGGAAAATCCATTGTATCTTCCTTAGAGGGTGATGAAGCCTACCATAAAAGCAAAAGGGAAGATTCCCATGGAGAAAATTGAGAAATTCCTCTGAACTATGGGCCATAATGAAGCCAAGGTGGTTTTAAGGTTAAGAGAAGCTTCACATCAAACCTCAATACTGGACTTGGTTTTCTTTTCCGAGGATCACAAGAAGATCTTATTGAAGGTTTTGGAAGAAGACTACTTACCGAAATCAGTGGATGTGGAAAATTTTCAACATCTGGTTGATCACATTTTTAACAACAATGTGATATCTTTCACTGATGACGACATACTACCCGAAGGGACCTATCATTGCAAGCCATTGCACATTGCAGTTTTGTCCTCCGGGTATATATTAGCTGGAGTTTTGATAGATGGAGGTTTGTCTCTAAATATCTATCTTTATGCCACATTGGTGAAGATGAACATCAATTTCAAACAGATCTGAAGTAGCCATATGGGTTATCAAAGCTTTTGATGGATACCGATGAAATTTTGTCGGAGAGATTGAGCTGCCAAATGAAATTGGTCCTCATACATTTTGTGTATCTTTTTACGTCCTCAAGATAGATTCAGGATATAACCTGCTATTGGGAAGACCATGGATCCACATGGCTGGAGCCGTCCCTTCTACACTTTATCAATAACTTAAATACATTGTTAATAATAGCCTAGTTACTGTCAATGCTGAGCCGGAATATCCTGAACAAGGAGATATACCACTCATCAGCTTCAATTCAAAAGTTGAACTGGCCAATTTTCATAATTTCGTAGTGAGCGCCACTTCTCGTACCCAAGATTTCTGCCGAAGTGATGGCAGCTACACAAGAAATGATGTCATTGGGTCATCAGCCTAAACAAGGGCTACGTAAAAATCATCATGGCATTAAGCACCTAATTCAAATATCCAATCAAACCGAGACAACCGAACTAGGCTATTATGCCAGTTCCAGTCATAGGAATCCTCATAAGAACAAGCAGATTCCTCAAGCTCCCGCCACACGATTGTTATCTCCACCTGCAACTCCTGAGCCTATAGTCACCGATAAAGGTGCCAGCCCATGTTATGGCTATGCTATTTCCCAAACCAGTACCGGTTAAAGAAAAAGAAGTCCTGATTCCTGATCCCGAAGTGGAAGAGAGGGAACGGAAATGTAAACATGGCATTGCCCTGATGTCAGGCATACGTGTCATTGTCCATGATGAGCATACAAACAGATACACCCCAGACGATGATTGCCCAGATGTTATGGTCATCATTCGGGAGAAGGAGGATGATGATAGTCCCTCTAACACTGTAATCCATCAGGACTTTACCCTCAACAATTGGAGCAGCACTCCATGCATTGGTCGACGAGGGTAAAACGGGTAGAAATTCCATCTACACTGTAGATAACTTTAACTACTTACTTTTCTGTACAGTATTAGCAGTTATTTTATCAGTACATGCTAACACTTAGTATGATTAAACAGTTTCATATATTAAGTGAAAGCATATTTTGTTTCAGAACTTTGAATTTAGATGTGCATGTGCTTGCTGATGAGGTGCCTTTTCTCCACAAGAACTGTAACTTTGATGAAAAGTTGGACTCAAACTTGATGGAAGTTCAAGAGGACATTAAGATACCTTAGGAGATCAAAGAATGGGTCGAGGACAAACCTAAACTCAACCTTGGTCAAACCACCTCTTTCAATCTCAGAACCTTAGAAAGCCCTAAGCTAATCCAGATTGGTTAAGACCTTACCCCAAACCAATAGAATGACATGGTTGCATTGCTAACTCAATTCCAGGATGTGTTTGTGTGGTCTCATGAAGATATGGTGGGTTTTCCCACTTACATTGTCCTTCATCGCCTTCCAATTAAAGAGGAATTTAAGCCAGTCAGGCAGAAGCTCAGGCGATTGAAACCTGAGTGGAGTTTAAAGGTGAAAGAAGAAATTATGAAATAATTTCAAGCTGGCATTATCATGGTGTCTACATATACTGAATGGATATCCAACATAGTTACCATGCCTAAACCAGGAGGAAAGGTGGGAGTTTGCGTGAATTACTAAGATTTGAACAGAGCTTGCCTTAAAGATAGCTTTCTCGTGCCCTTTATCCACATTCTCATTGACAATATTGCTCAATACGGCATGTACTCCTTTCCGGATTGCTTCACGGGGTATCACCAGATTATGGTTGCTGAGGAGGATCGTGAGAAAACTGTTTTCATCATGCCTTGGGGAACCTTTTGTTATAGACGGTTGTTATTTGGCCTCATCAATGCCGGAGCAACCTATCAATGAGCTATGATGGATCTTTTCCACAACTTAATGCATAAAGAGATAGAGATCTACGTGGATGAAATCATTGTCAAATCCCGAAGGGAGGAAGACCACTTGGACCATCTCAGAAAGCTTTTCAATAGGTTGCGTAAGTACAACTTGAAGTTAAATATAACCAAGTTTGCCTTTGGCATTAAATCAGGTAAGTTGTTAGGATTTTTAGTCAGCCACAAAGGGATTGAGATGGATCCCACCAAAATCCAGGCCATCACTGAAATGCCCATTCCTCATATAGAGAAGAAAATACAGGGATTTTTGGGAAGAATAAACTTCATTAGCAAGTTTATTTCTTAACTCACAGCAACCTGTGAACCTATCTTCAAGTTGTTAAGAAAGAACTCCTCCATGAAATGGAATGATGAGTGTCAGAAAAGCTTCCTTATAATCAAAGAGCAGTTGGTTAACACTCTTGTTTTGGTACCTCCCAGGGATGATGTTCCCTTGTTCATGTACTTGTCCATTAATGACAATGCCATGGGCTTCATGTTGGGACAGAAAGATGATAGAGGCCAAGAACGAGTTATCTATTACCTCAACAAAAGATTCAGCAGCAGTGAACACAAGTACACTCTGATTGAGAAGACTTGTTGTGCTTTAGCATGGGCTTCCATGAGGTTACAACATTACCTCCATGGTCACACAACCCATCTCATATCCCGCATTGATCCTCTCAAGTATGTGTTCAGTAAGCCCATACTGAATTGTCCGTTGTCCATATGGCAGTTGATTCTACAACAATTTGAAATCGTCTGCGTGACGCAAAAGTCTATCAAAGGTCAAGGAATTGCGGATCAACTGGTCGCCGCACCTGCAGGGGATTTCAAACCTTTAGAAACATACTTCCCCGATGAAGGGGGTAATGGCAGTTCAGCAACACCATCAGTACGATGCATGTCGTACATGGATAATGTATTTAGATGGAGTTTGTTAATACGTAAGGCCTGAGCTGGAGCGATTACGGTGTCCGATGACGGGAGGAAGCGATATCCGTCATTTGTCAAATTGCAAAGATGTCGGCACCAACAAACACACATTGAGTAGTTGAAGGTACGTATCATGGGGCTAAAACTTGCCCGTTCAATGGGCATAAGGCGGTTAACTATCTTTGGGGATTCCGAATTGGTAATCAAATAATACACGAGAATCTATCAAACTAAAGAACTACATTTGCTGCCTTACCATCGAAAAGTTTTATAGATGGCTTTGGAGTTCGAAGAAATCTCATTTCTACACATTCCTCGTAATATGAATGATTTTACAGATGCACTAGCAACATTGGCCTCCTTGATTCACATACCTGACAATGAAAACGTGCCAAACATCACTTTACCCTGCAAAAGGCCCCAGTCTATGGGAACTATGTTGGAGAAGTATCAGATGAGCTACCTCCCATCCACAGCCCTTGGTATCAAGACATCAAGGAGTACATACGAGATGGATCTACACCCGCTGAGGCGAGCCCAACTGAAAAGAGGCGGATCCATCGAATGGCTATAAAATTATACCTGAGTGGAGATGCACTCTACAAAAGAGATGCAGGATTAGGTCTCCTCAGATGTCTAGACAAGGACCAAGCTCAGAGGCTCATGGATGAGATCCATGGTGGAGTATGTGGCCCACACATGAGTGGCCCTCTACCTGTTAAGAAGATCCTCAAAATAGGACATTATTGGCTTACGCTCAAAGCTGACTGTGATGATCACGTCAAGAGGTGTTATCAATGCCAAATTCATGGAAATGCTACCTGTAAAGCCCCCAAACTCAGGTACTTAAAATAGTTTTTTTTAAAAAAATGTCTTAAACCTATCCCATATAACTACACCTTCTCATGCCCTTGCCTGATTCGCTTCCCACCAAAAATTTTCCTCACCCTTCATCATGTAGATGGCAAAAGCAGTCTTTTGCCCCTCAGCTACCCTAGATATTATGAATGCCTTCTCAATATCTTTAACCCAAGTCTACGCTTCTACAGGATCAGTTGTCCCTTTGAATTCGGGCGGTCCCATAGCCTTAAAATCTTTAAAGTTAGCTAAGCAGTTGTCCGACAGGTTCCCTGCGACTGGCATTCCTTGCTGCATAGCTTGTGCAACCATATTTGCAAAGTGCTGCATCGGGTCTGCTTGTTGTTGTCCCTTAACATTATTGACAGACTCTTCTGCCCTTTGGTTTTGAATTTGACGTCTTGGCGGCATTATCTGGTTAAGAAAAACCATATATTATTCTTTACATTCTAAATTTTATCAAATAAGTTTAGTATATTAACTCATTTCATTACTCAAACTTAGATTCATATTCATTTAACGAATATCTTACATAGCATAGCACGTACTGCTTTAAATATCATTCATCTCGTTGGGACTACAAAAGTCGGGATTTACAGCCTTGACTAATACCAAAAGTCGGGAACATTACATTACACAGACATACTTAACATTAAACAGACCTACACAACACAACCTATACTACCTATTCTCTACGCCTTTTTCTTGGACAACCTTTCTCCTGATGACCTTCTATCCCACAGATAAAACATGCTCCTGATTTATAGTCGGGACAATACAGAGTGGTATGTCCTTCATAGCCACAAAGGTAACATATTCTTTTCCCTTTCTTCTTATTGGATTTTCTTAAGTCATGGTCTTCTACCTTTCTTTTCCCCTTCTTGCTCGGAGCTGCACACGATGTGTTGCTTGTGGCTAACATCTGATCAATTTGGATTTTAAGCTTATCTTGTTCTTCTATTGTTTCTATTAACGCCTGATGTAGTTAACTATTTAACAGCTTTTCCAGAGAAGAAACCTTGTTCCTCAGATCCTGCACCTCTGTTGATGCTTGTTCAGCTTCAACTTTAGTCTCCAAATCACTATCTGTCGGCTCCACCACCTCCGGATCTGGTACTGCGTTTTCTAAAATAACCACCTCATCTGAGTTGTTTTCATTGTGAGCCTCTATTTCAGCTATGGGCTTCGATATTAGCTCGGGGTATGGATTTGATCCTTCTTCATGCAATAAGCATATAACAAGCCTTTTCCACCAGACATCTACACACATAAATTATCCTGATTAGCATATAGTATATACACACAGCAAATAATCGTTTTATATAAGTTATCTTTAATTTTGTTTGACGATGAACTTATTCAATTCATCTCTTTTTAAACTCTATATGAGTTATTTACATTTTCAACGGTTCCCTCTGTTCTAAGGTTATAGCCTAAGGTCTATCCCACCTTATACCTTCTTTGATCAATTCTTGTTTCTAGCTTTCTGATTTGATTGTGGTGTTAGTGGGGCTTGGTTTATGACTGATATATCTTGTTATTTTCGGAGGTGAGAGCTTGAGAGAGTTAAGATGGGTGTTGGGCATAAAATGGCCTAACAAATGATTATTTCTCTCTCTCAAGTCTATTTATACAAGTCTAGCAAATGTGGGATTTAACTATTATCCCCCATACACTTGTTGTCCCTTGGATAAAAGACTACACCTTATCTCTTCAATTAGCCTAATCATGTGATTAAGGGTGCTTAATAGATTTGCATCCAATGGGAGATTGACACCTATATACTTGATGTAAGAGTTGTTATTTAAGGAAGCTTGATTAGCATAATTTGTTGCCTTAAAAGGCCTTTGTGGCCAGCTATAAATATACCCACTAATTCCTTTATTTAGCTTTTATTTTAATGCATAAATTAGATAAATCAAAGGTCTAAAATACCCTTAATTACGTGGACTAAGTTTGGGCTTGTATTTGATTTCTTTTGGGCTTCTCCCATAATTGTTTTGGGTCATGCAATAATCATAGTCTAACCATTTTAATATATGTTACCCAAATTGTTTATTTAGGGTTTAAAATAAAATATAATTAGTTTACAAAATTTATAATTAGGGTTTTCTTAATTTGATTAGGGCTCTAACCATACATGAACATAAGGGTTTATTATCTAATAATTATAATTATCCTTGCTAAATTAGCAATTAGGATTTATAATTTTGGTAATTAGGGTTACCAAATCATAATTAGGGTTTATGCTTAATAATTAGGATTTCAAGAACTTAATATATATAAATGCTAATTAGGGTTGACCTAGTTAATCGCAAAATCATACAACACAGTTATATAATAGACTTAAACTCACAATTGAATTTCAAATTAGGGTTTCCCACCATAAAACTAGGGTTTGCCATAATACACCATAACTGACCAATCATTGTCAGTTCGTATACATACAGTATATAATTATAGCACTGAAAAATAAATAATATTATATTATTATTCTCATGTATTGATCAAAATCTAAAAAAAATAGGGTTTGGATTCCATATCTAATTTATCTGTCATACTTAACATTATTAATTAAGTTAAAATAATTAATTAATAATATGTACTAAAATTCATATAATAAAGTAATTATTATAATAATTCTAAAAATCATTTCATATATTATATAAATAATATATCATTATATTTTCATGGAAAATAATTAATAAAAACATTTCTGCTACAAAATTAATTATTATAAGAATATAATTTATAATAATCAATCATTCTAAAATAAAATTATTTAAAATCATTCATGTAATAAATATATCACATAAACACATACACACATTATCTTAGCACATATTCCCCATATTTAAAATAAAAAAAATTTATAAGCAAAATTTCTAATTTATTTGTATAGAAAATATCGGGTTGTTACACTATCCACGCCCCTCCAAGGGAACTCCACAACATGAGTTTGCCTTGGCCCTTCTCAATGTGGGGAATGGACGTGATCGGGCCCATTGAGCCCAAAGCCAGTAATGGACATCAGTTTATCTTTACCATGATCGACTACTTCACCAACTGGGTAGAAGCAGGCTCCTTCCCCAAGGTAACCAAAGAAGTCATCATTGCTTTCATCACAGATAATGTTATTTGTCGATATGGACAACCAGAAGTAATTATGTCAGACAATGCTAACAACCTCAACAGCAAAATGATGGAGGAATTATGCAATAAATTCCACGTCAAAAACCTTAACTACGTCATCTACCATCCAAAGATGAATGGTACTGTTGAAGCGGCTAACAAAAACATCAAGAAGATCATGCAAAAAATGTCCGCTAATCATAATGGATGGCCTGACCTCCTGCCTTTGACTTTATTAGCCTATAGAACTTCAATGCGTACTTCCACTGGCGAAACCCCCTACACATTAGCCTATGGGATGGAAGCAGTGCTCCCCATAGAGGTGGAAATGGAATCCCTCAGGGTGTTAATAGATGCTCAGCTGGATGAAGACCAATGGGTACAAGATAGGTATCACCAATTGTCTCTAATAGACGAAAGGCAAACCACGGCTATCTTCCATGGTCAGTTATATCAGCAAAGGATTGCCATATCCTACAACAGAAAAGTCCGGCTACAGCATTTTAAACAGCACGACTAGGTTTTGAAGAAGATCATTGACAACTAAGATCAATCCAAGGTAAAATTTTCTCCTAACTGGGAAGGACCATTTGTTGTGAAGGAGGTATTGACATGAGGTGCTCTCAGATTGCAGGAAATGGATGGCGATGAATTTCCACAGCTTATCAACTCAGAAATAGTGACATGGTACAATGTCAGAGGTTATCATCAAGAAAATATCCTTGGTTTGAATCATCAGATCACCAGTCATTCAGGCTCTTTAACCCTCATTACATACAGCCTTTCCTTTTTATCCATCTGCCCCTTAGGGAAAAACACACTTTTCAAACCAGCAGCTTGGTTTCACCTCATAGAACTCCGGTTATCCCATCAGGGATTGAACCTTTCATACCTGTAGATTATCCTGAAGACGGGATTAAACTTTTCACAGCTGCAGTTTGTCCCAAGCATGGGATCAAACTTTCATTTCTCCGCAGTTCATGCTGCACATGGGATTCAATTTCTTCGGTCGCAAAACGTCCTGAGGGGCGAACTATGTCGACCTGATCTCCCTGATACCCAGGAGTACGTAGGCAACCATATTCTATATGGCCCAGTCGCAATAAAAAAAATAACAAAAAACATTTCTTTCCTTTCTCTACAATAACAAAAACAACAAAAACATTCCTACACCCTTTCACATTCAGCGTTGAACCTCTTACACCAGGTTCAAACTACGCAGACCTGATCTCCTCTTCAATAGGAGTACGTAGGCAGCCATTTATGGTTCGGTCTAATCCCTACCAGAATAAAAATACTCGTCACACGGTACTGGGATCAAACTTCAATCCACCACATTTCATTGGCTTCATACCAAAATGATGGAACTACTTAACCTCTCCTCACAAATAGGAGATTCGGCGACCATCTAAGCTGTGGTTGTGCCTCAAAGAGCAACACCAATCCATAAGTGATGGAACTAATTGGGCTCCTCCTAAATAGGAGTACTGGCGACCATCTGTGGTGTGGTCAATCTCAGAGAGGAAAAGCCACACTCTTCTCCACATCTACATACAGAAAGCAGTCCTAAGACACAAAAGATGGTAGGGATACACACAGATCAATGATATGTTCTGAAAGATCTTGTGATGTATTAATGTCCACACATCAAGGATGAGTTCAGAATGCGTCAAGATCACAAGCGCTGAAGAAGCAGACAAATATCAAGCAAGTATCAAGGCACAACTGAAAGGGAAGTGAATCAAAATATATCTCCCTGCCATATATAATACTATTTGATATATACAATATGTGTTGTACATGACAAAATGGCTAAGCTAGTCTGTGTAGGAAATTACAAGTCTATCTACGGATCTGTATATATGCGGACTATCAGATCTAACATAGCATCCCTCTCCGAAGAAGGACGTAATGCTGCAAGCTCCTGCCCAATGGTATCTACACGAGCTAGTAGATCCGAGGCTAACAGCATGGAGGCATGATGCTCATCAATGTATGCACTCATATCGGCAAGGATGCCAGTCGTAAGGGATCTCACTGAAGTACTATCTGTGACGGCCACATCCCCGGTAGATAGGGCAGCATCCCGCTCTACAATCAATGCATCTCTTGCTGATCTGGCCTCGTCTCTCTTTAATAGAGTTGTGTCTCTCCCATCAAGAGCTGTCAACATCAAGGCCCTAGCTTGATCTCTCTCAAAGGTCATCAGATGTAGACTCTGCTCTAGATATTGTGTTGAATGCTGAATCACAGTGGCACTCATAGTGGGAGAATCCATCACAAATGATGGCAATCCAGTAGTCAAATCCTCCTCGATGGGAATATCAGTCTCATCCATAGGCTGCACATCATCGGAATCATTCCCCTGCACTGTGGATACTACCGTAGCCAACGCAGTCTCTGACTCCATCCATGCGGAATACTCTATAAAATAACCCGGATGGCTGACGGAAAACTCAGCTAGCTCACGCTGATCCAAACAGACATACAACCTAGATATATCATCTGTTGATAAGTGACGAGAAGCGAAGCGCTGACTCAATGCCTCCTAAAAAGGATGGAAATCTTGGAACTGGTCTAACTGACACATCACGGCCAGTGGGTGGTAAGTAATCATACCTCTCAAACCAGCTAGAGGGAGATAATCCATGCCCGAAGCATGAGTGATGAAGCTGTAGGGTGAGCTAAGCCCTAAACATGGTAATATAGTAAACAGATCTCCTATCCCTGCCAGGAAAGCTGACCAAGATGCAGCATCTATACACTTTGTAGGCTGAAAGGAGTATGATATGGCTACATTATGGGTGAAATAATACCTATGCCGTCTGAAAGTGCAAATCGGTCTCAAGTGTGATATAAACCACACATATAGCATGACCGAGCTGCTTGTAAACACTCCCATCTGATAAGTGTAGCAGTATATGGCCGACCTCAAAGTCTCTACTATAATCATCAGTATAATGGTGTGACCCTCCCTGAGAGCCCTCACTACCATGATTACTCTTATATCCAACTTATCTATGTACCGTGGCATATAGACATACGACATTATGCACAATAGCAGTACATCCACTCTGGCCAAACGCCAATGATCCTCGGATGTGGTGAAATCCCCGGAATGTCGTGTATAACTATCCTCAGAGCCAAATCTGTCAAATAGAAAACGCTGAGATATAACGTGGCCTGATGTGAACTCATCCTAAACCACCCTACGCCTTAATCTAGTGAGGGTCATGAACTGGCGACTCATGTCTCTAATCGCCATATGCACGCAAGGTCTGTCCAGGGGTAGCATCATCAAACGTGCATACTCCTCTAGAGTAAGAGTTAACTCCTGGGTCCCAAATCAGAAAACCTGCCTCGCCGATACCCAGTGCTCCAGCATGCCCTCCACGAATCCTACGGGAACCTGAAACATTAAAACGGTCATAGTATGCTGCAACAGCTGATCTATAGTCTCCTTGTCTATTGGTGACATACTATCATACCACGATCGCATACCAGATGCCAGCAACAATGGTGGGGTATGACCAATACGGCTAACTATCGAAGAAGACATCTGTACGGGCCGTGTCATAAGACCATCCAGGGGTTAATGCTGAATATCTCTAGACATACATATGCATAACATAATAACATGCATGATACAATAGATGGAAATATGATATAGGAAATGAAAAATTGTACATACATTCCTAAGTATATCATCATCTAATACATCATCTCTGTATAGCTAAAATATAGGAAAATGGGGTAAAACTTCCCTACAACTAACAGAGGCCTATCAAAAGATATAGCGAGAATGGGGCGAAGCTACCCAATGTCTAACAGAGGCCTATCAAAAGAAATAACGAGAATATTCATCAAAAGAAGACAATGGTGTCAATGTCTACATCATCAATCCTTTCTACCTGATGTAACTCCTCCTGAGTCATTGGATCTCTATCCACAGGGATGTCAGGCCTATACAAAGGAGGATCTGCACCGAAAAAACCATATGGGTCACCTGAGAGGCCAGCGCCAGAGCTGGAGGGATCAAAAGTGTCTACCTCTGAAGGATCTCTGCCCAAGTGCTGGATAAAGAAATGCACTCGGTCCAACTGTCGGGTCAAACTATCAAATGTGTCGGATCTAGAACATAGGTCAGCCAATCCGTCATCATCACGGATCCTAGAACCTTATCCCCCATGAACTGAGTGGCGCGGGTCTGGGCTCCAATTGTACGAGGGAATCACTAATGTTAGAATATCTCCTGGGTGTAGGGACCCTCTAACAATGCAAAACTATCAACACCCAACAATGGGATATCAATGATGGGTGACTACAAAACATGCCAATAACGCCTGGCAGGAGGCAAGATCAGTATACGAATCTCTCCTATGGTGCTCTTGATAGCACGCTCTCCTAAGTAGAGCTCCCATCCTCCATCTGTGAAGAGAGGAATCCTTCAGGTTGAAATCACGTGCTCGACACCAGTCGAGTACCCATCCTCAAATCCAATGCTCAAATGCTCCCCTGAGTAGGGAATCTACGTGATGACATCTGCTGTCAACAACTCCAGCTGTAGGTGACAATGAGTGAAACCCTTTGCAACAGGGACCTCCGCCAGTATGGAATGATGCCATCTCCGTCCTCGTGGATAGGTATCTAAGCCTAACACACTCACAGGACGCAAACATAGGAGCCTCTAATAGGCCTAGAACTGTCAATATAAAGACAAACATCTGCTGTCAGTTAACACTCTTAACCTGTACATGGGAAAAGATAAGAGAAATACTCACCAGCTGAAATGGGTAGAATCTTAACCAAGCCTAGGTCAAGCCCTGCGAACGCATGTGCATTCCCTTGACAAAATAGGCAAAGGTATAGAATCCCCCAATCATACTCTCCAATACGGTCCACGTGGTGAGTGGCGCTGATCAAAGTGAAAGACACCGTATAAGAGTTATCTGCTATGAAGCAGCCCTTAATGATCATCAGGAATAATCGTCGAAGAATGCAATCCCTGACTCTCACATCATCGGGTATGTGCTCACTCAATAGCCTGCTTATAGCATCTATGCTCAAAGGACCTGTACGAACAGTCCTACCCTTGAGCGCCTCCGCCAGACCTCTTAGCAAGGTTCTGACGACAGTCGAGGTAACATCCGCCACACAAGGTACTGGTACCCCTCCAAACTCCATACCTGTGATAAACCGTTAATCCATCGGTGTCATCATCACCTCACAGTCCAGCAAATGGAGTGACTGAGTCTGGTGAAACCAGTGCTCAGACAATGCCCTGAGGTAACCCCAGGGACAACGGTGGGGAAGAATGGAAAAGAACCCTCGAGGCTGTGCAGATGAACATCAGAATCCTTTACTCCTCATCAATAGGAAAGAAAAAAGATTAAGATCTAACTTTATACCTCGTTTGCGTGCAGGTAAACTGAAGGGTGTCGACTCAAATCGCCCAGAAGCTTTCGGTTTGCCACCTGAATGCCTGGAAAATTCCTACGGGGAACAGATGCAGCAAGAGCGGGGTCCGCAACTAGAAAATCCTCCTCCTCATCCTCGATATCTGGCACATCAACCTGGACTGGACATATCACCGTCTCCACCAAACGACGGGGCTGTCTAATAGAACGGGGTCGAAGCACTTCAGAAGCCCTTCTTCGTCCACCAGAAGTGGACCTGTGGGAACTACTCGGCTGGTCTGGATCCATATTTCTGGACAACAAGTCTCCAAATCACCTCAGAAAAGGTGTAGTAAATTCTTGTCTGGAGCTTTTTAAAATGCATTTTTATGACTACTTGCATGCATGCATTATTTTAACATACATCTAGAGTTAAAAATGCATGACTACTCAATGCCTATATTTTGGAAAAATTTTGTAGTAGTCCCCTTTGTAAATAGGACTATCCACATGCACATAGGCATAACTAGGTGGCCATTCAGTAGCACACCTACCCACAGTCATATATATCCTACATGCATTAATACATCATAGTAAAAAATTCGTAAGTGTAATCTAATTACTAGGATTATTTTAATTTCCCACCTTAACTCATTTAACCTCAAATAGGATAAGAAATGATAGTAAAAGGTGTCAATTTGACTGTTTCAAAAGTCAAATTTTTTCACATCATTATGTTCAGCATGGTTTAATACTAACATTTACTATGTTGAATATTTTTTATAAAGTCATATCAGCATGCATATTCACTACTATGTGTTTAGATGCATTTCATGTGATAAGTCATTTTCCAACTGATAAAAACTGGAAAAGAATAAATGCATACATTACCAGGACAGTGTAGATTACTTGTACGGTAGCAGAATTCGTAGAAAGTCGCCCAAACTTAGCAGATCTGAAGAAGAGCTCTTGTTATCCCATGTCATCAATCCTTGTCCTCCTCGAGTTTTATTGGCTTGCCACCAATAACTAGCCTCTGCTTTCAACATGAATGTTGCAAAAGCAGTCTTCTTATTCTCCCCTACCCTAGCTACATCAAACACCTTCTCTATCTCCATGATCCGTGTCCGTGCCTCAATGGATTCATGGACCCTGTAATTCTAGTGGTCCAACCGCCTTGAAAGTCCGTAAATGTCACAAACTTGATTCTCGCGATTGATTACAGAATGCACCGTCGGTAATGTCACTAGTTTTCTTTGAGCTGGATTAGCCTCAACATTGTTGTTATTGGTAGATCCCTTAGGGGTTCTTTGTCAGGGTTGATGTCTTGGAGGCATTTTATGTTAAAATACGGTCATTAGACTATTACTCAATTTCTTTAAGTATTTTCTACTTAATTAGCATCATCACGTAACACATAATACTTTGAATAAAATAATAACTTTTATTCATTCATAATCTTTTAGAAAACAGAAGAACAATAGCATCACTGCTACTTACATTACTTTCCTGAACTACTAAAGTTCCAAGACAACGTCATCATCATATCCCATAGGTTACATAACACTTAGGATTTACATTTTATTTATCATATCATAAATCACATATCAAGTACATTTATGACGACCTACTAAAATACTACATAGCCTTACGACGTTTTTCTTCCATAATATGGAGCATTGTTCGACCATCTAATATGTACGATGGTAGCATCTCAAACTGTATCAGATAACCCATGACTCTATCTTGAGCTTGATTGATCACAGTGTTGACAACACTATCCACCTCTTCCATTTTGATCTTCTTCACTTGAACATCTCTCTCTGCTACCCTGGCTCATTTAATAGCTTCTTCGTACGCGTCTTCGGCTCTTGCCCTCTTAGTAGATTCTTCCTTCATCATGTTCTTAAGTTCTGCGATTTCCTCTGTCAGTTGCTCGTTTTCTCCTTCAGTGTGGACCAGCTTCCATTCGACATTATTTAGACGTTTATCTCGATCCTGGATCTCGTTGTCTTTCTATGCCATTGAGGTCTGTTGTTCACCTACTATCTCTCTCAACTCTTCGACGATATCCTGAATATAAAATCCCAAATTTTACTAATACGGATTTAATTTTCTCAAAATATTTTTTTTAATATTATGGTGTAAATTTGAGATAATGTCATAGTTGTGGGTAATATTTATAAATTTTGTGTAAAGTATGCAAGTTGTTATATAATATTCGATCGGTCATGGAATATTCATTTTAACAGGGAATATTCGTACGACGACACAATCATTTGTGGACCCCACAACAGAATTATTGTCGGATTGAGAAAACAACAAAAATATTTTTATGAAAATAACGACGGAAGTTTTACCGTTAATACTGTTGAACTACTCGGTAGTAAAAGTACAATAATACGCGTGGTTGGATAGTAGCACACGGTATTGATTATTGATGTTTACATGAGAAGTCACTCAGTTTTGTTCAATTATTACACAAGAGTGATAGTTCTTTTGCGATATCTCAAAGTTATTGGATTCAATTATTGTCGATTGTTATATATATATATATATATATATATATATATTATAAATGAGTTTTGTTTTATTAGTATTATTAATGTAATAAAAGCGGAAAAACTTTTTATATAAAAATGTAATACTTTTGTAAAGTTATTCATTTTATTAGGCTAATAGTAAAATCTTTTTTATATAAAATGAATACTTTTATAAAGTTATACATTTTATTAGACAATAATTAGAATATATTATATTTTATTATGCATAGTGTTTGCATAGTACCTGCATAGTGTTTGCATAGTAAAATCTTTTTATATAAAACAGAATACTTTTATAAAGTTATTCATTTTATTAGAATATAAATAGAATATATTATATTTTATTGTAAACCAATCTGGATTTTCTGTTTAAAAGTAAATCAATCTGGACCGTTCATAAATTAGTTACTATTCAGTCCATTCTTCTATAAATAGAAGCTCATTCCTTCATTATTTCTTACGAATTCACTGAAACTCTAGAGAGAGAAATTGTAGAGAGAATTCTTCTTCTATAATCTTAAGCGTATTTCTTTAGCGTTTAAGAAAGCTTTGAGCGTAGTGCAAGTTTCTTCAAGTATATCCCCGCCCTACCGTCGGAGTACTCTTCTTTATAAGGTAAGGGGTATTATTTTTTTTCATATTCATGAAGAGAACTTCTGTTATTCCATTCTTTATTATTCTGTTGGAATAACTTATAAATGAGGTCTACCCTATACTTGGTGAAATTCTTCGGTTATTCCATTATTTATTATTCTGTTGGAATAACCTGTTTACGCGGGCTACCCTATACTTGGTGAAATTCTTCTGTTATTCCATTCTTTATTATTCTGTTGGAATATCATGTATGCGTTTTCTGTGGGACTGGTTCCGTTATTTATTATCTGTTGGAATAACCTATCATCTGCAAGTACCGCATGCATGGTGATTTCTGTTGTTATTACATTCTTTATTATTCATTGGAATATCCTGCATCTATGCATTTTACACAGGACTGGGTTCGTTTATTTATTATTCATTGGAATAACTTCGTACATGCTCTGATACCGCAAACATGGTGATTTTCGTTGTTATTCCATTCTTTATTATTATTGTTGGAACATCCCGCTTCGTTGCAAATTTTGCTCGACTTTGGTTCCGTTATTTATTATTCATTGGAATAACTTCGACTATCTAATACCGCATGCATGGTGATTTCTTTTGTTATTCCATTCTTTATTATACTCAATTGGTTAAAGTTTTGACTTCTATACTCCAAGAAATTAGTGGAATATCCTTGATATTTGAGCTTCATCTAGTATCTTTTCATGGAAATATTCTTCTGAGCATTCTTGAATTTTACTCTACAAAGAAGTATCATGTTGACAATTTGGACGTTATTAGTTCCTGGATAATTTAATTCTTGAACTTGTTTTATTGAATTCTTATATCATTGTCATCATCCTCATGTTTATATTATGTTAAAAGTCATCTGTGGGCTGTATTGCATAGATGGACTTGGTATGATTATGACCGATGATTATTTAAGATAATCATCATAATAGTAATGTTACAAATGATGTGGAAAAAGTCCTCATCGGCAGTAGTGCATTGATGGACGCTTTTTGGTATGATTATGGCTATGGATTCTCTTGACGAGGAGCAAAGATGAATTATTTTAAGGCATGATCAGGACCGTTGATGAAAACACGATTATCTTTAGCCCGTAGTGCATGGATAATTCATGGTCGTGATACTAAATAATATCCTTGGCCTGTAGTGAAGGGATGATTTGATGAGGTGGATTATTTATTAAGTTGAGTCTCAGCGATAAAAGTGATGAAAAACTTTTTAAATCATAAAATATACTAGATTTTATTCTCTACTTGACTCTTTTAATGGATTGTATGTTCCGCTGCAGTTAAACTTGATGTCTATTGTATTTTATCAGTTTAACATTGTTGAAGACTAATGATAATTTATTCTGCATTATCTTAGTCATAATATTTCTTACTGGGCTAGTTGAGCTCATCCTTTCCTTCACTGTTCTCTTCAGGAAATGAGAATATAGCTAGGACGAAACGGGGAACGAATTGACAGTCTAGATGATAGCATTAGTAGTCCTCACTATTCTGTTAAATAGTGTGATATTAAATGTAACGAGGACTCAATTGAGTGTGGATATTGTCTAGATGACAATATTTGTATTAAAACTCATAACATATGTCGTCGTATTTTGCACGACTATTGTATAATTAAGTTGTATTTGAATTTATGTACCATGTATCTGGCGGCTCAAGATGGGTGATGAATACCTATTTTTGGGGGCGTCATAGTTGGTATCAAAGCTTAGGGATATGATCCCTGGCTGAGATGTGAGACAAGAACTAGGAGGGGAGAGACGGGGAATTCCTTCGCTAGTATGACCTACCTAAGTTTATTTGGTATTTAATTGGTCGGTCAGAGTATAGGGATAATATGTGATATGTTAATTAACCCTTGTTTTGTGGCAGTATTTGAAAATGACATCCGAGAATGTTGAGAACATCAATGGAGCACAGGAGACCGTTGAGTCTCCATAGATCAATAATCAGGACAATGTGCAACAGGAAGGCGATAATCCTCCTGTAAACAATAACACTAACCAAATGATTAACGATGGAATGTTCAGAGGCTTTATGCAATTCATACAACAACAGGTAAGAGAGACTCCTGTTTAAAATATAGGTGGAAATAATGGCAACCCACGGTCGGTCACCGCTAAGCAGTTCAAGGAGCTGGGACCACCGAAATTTTTGGGAAAGCCAGAACCACTTAAGGCGGAGACGTGGTTAAAGCAGATCACCAAGATATTTGTTGTCTTGGGATGCTCAGAGGGGCAAAAGGTTCCATTTGCCACCTTTATGTTGCGTGACGAGGAAGATTACTGGTGGGAATCTGTAAAACGTACCCAAACTGACACACTCAAGATGTCTTGGGAGAAGTTCCAAGAGCTGTTCAACGACAAGTACTTTCCCGAAAGTATTCGTCACATGAAGGAGGTGGAGTTCATAAAGCTGGAGCAAAACAATATGACCGTGTCGCAGTATGAGGCTATGTTTGCCGAGTTATCTCGGTTTGCATCCCATTTGGTTGATAATGAGGAGCGAATGACGCGAATGTTTCTAAGAGGTTTGAAACCCAATATACGTCAATACCTCATTTCTCACAAACTTTGTTTATATTCAGATGTGTTGAATAGGGCTCAGTTATTGGAGCGCGATAATGAGTCAACCACAACCAAAAAGGCACCAACAACAACATGATAATAATCGACTGCGATGGCAATGGTCATCGGAACAATGATAACCATCGTGGGGGAAATTATCATGCCATGAATGGTAACCACTTCAGTGGTAATCATGGCCAAGATAATAGAAGTGGAAATTTCAAGAAGAGAAGGTTCAATAATGATGGAAAAAAAAGGCAAAGACCCGTTTCAAAGGAAGAAGAACGACCACCGGTCGTATGTTTCAAATGCGGACAGGAGGGACACATCCGTCCAAACTGTACGCAGCAATCCAAAGCGTGTTTTAATTATGAAGAGAAGGTCACCTAGCTCGATTTTGTCATATGGTGAAGTCAAGTCCAGCTGGGATGGTGATGCCAAAGGATGTCCCAGACAAGCCAAAGCTGGTAGTTTAAGAGAGAGCATTTTTTTTTCGTGACGAGGAACCTGAATAAAATTATCACGGGTAAGTTAATCATAAACTCTTGTGAAGTCTATACCGTGTTAGATACCGGTTCTACTCACTCTTTCATTTCACCTAGTTGTGTTCAATGTTTGAATCTAACTCCGGAGAAGTTAGACTTTGATTTATCTGTTGAAACTCAGTTGGGAAAAACCTTCGTTACCTCTACTATTTATAAATCTTGTTTGTTTCAAATCAACACTTTCATGTTACCTGTCGATATTATCTCTTTGAAAATACTTGCCTTTGATGTGATTTTAGGAATCGATTGGTTAACTACTCATCATTCTTTTAGTAAGGTTGTTAGCTTTAATATTTCTAACTAACCTGTTATGCGAATTCAAGAAACTAAACCACTAAAGTCAATCATTGTCATATCAAGCCATAAGTAAAGAGCCCTGGTCCTTTCGTTGTTGACTTCCTTGTGTGGAATGCACCGAAGCCAGACTTTCCGTAGGGGGCGTTGTGAATAACGATGGCATGTTGATAGGTATTAATGTGACGTGTTATCCAAGTCTTGGATGAGAGTCACAGTTGTGAATGATATTTCTATTATTAATAAATTTCTTGACGTATTCTTGAAGACTTCTTAGCCTACCCCTAGAGCGTGAAATCGAATTTTGTATTGACCCCAGTACAAAACCCATTTCTTAAACCCTAAAATATTTTCTTCACCCAAAACGAACGTAACATGCCCCAAAGACGTTGGCTTGAGCTGTTAAAGATTACGATCATACCGTTCAATACCATCGTGGAAAAATTAACGTGGTAGCTGACGCGTTGAGTAGAAGATCATATGTGTTTATGAGTGTGAATATACGAACCTACGTGAAGATAACGAATATACGAGTACAATTGACTTTAATCGATAAAGTTAAAGCCGCTCAAACTACACACCCGAAGCTGATGAATGTGAAAAAAAAAGAAGGTTCAAGAGGGCGTTATTCTAGAAGCAAGAATTAATGAAGAGAGGAAATGTCAACCCTCGATTTAATTGGTCCATTTGAAATCCTAGATTAAGTAGGAACTATGGCTTATAGACTCGTTTTATCGCCAAGTATGTCACGTGTTCATAACATTTTTAACGCATCGATGTTACGTAAATATGTGGACGACCCGAACCACATTATTGATTTAGAACCGGACGAGATAGCGGATAATTTAACGTATGAAGATGTACCTGTTAAAATCCTGGAATATATTTTACGCTTAAAGGTTATACCTCAAGAGTTAGAATCTGACGAAGTGTCCTCATTTGTTCGGCGTACAAGGTACATACGTACGTAAATTCTGAGGGCGAAATTTCATAAGGAGGGGAGATTGTAAAATCTCAAATTTTACGAATAAAGATTTAATTTTCTCGAAATATTTTTTTTAATATTATGGTGTTAATTTGAGATAATTTTATAGTTGTGGGTAGTATTTATAAATTTTGAAAAGTATGCAAGTTGTTATATAATATTCGATTGGTTGGGGAATATTATTAGTTTTAATAGGGAATATTATTCATGACGACGGCACAATCATTTGTGGACCCCCTAAATGAATTATTATCGGATCGAGAAAACGACAAAAATTTTTTTATGAAAATAACAAATGAAGTTTTTTACCGTTATCTTTGTTGAACTACTCGGTAGTAAAAAAATACGATAATTAGAATACTTTTATAAAGTTATACATTTTATTAGACAATAATTAGAATATATTATATTTTATTATACATAGTATTTGCATAGTACTGTGATAAGTTGTGCATAGTAAAATCTATTTATATAAAATGTAATACTTTTATAAAATTATTCGTTTTATTAGATTATAAATAGAATATATTATATTTTATTGTAAACCAAACTGGACATAGTAAAATCTTTTTAAAAGTAAATCAATCTGGACCGTTCATGAATAAGTTACTATTCAGTCCATTCTTTTATAAATAGAAGCTCATTCCTTCATTATTTCTTACGAATTCACTGAAACTCTAGAGAGAGAAACTGTAGAGAGAATTCTTCTTCTATAATCTTAAGCGTATTTCTTTAGCGTTTAAGAAAGCTTTGAGCGTAGTGCAAGTTTCTTCAAGTATATCCCCGCCATACCGTCGGAGTACTCTTCTTTATAAGGTAAGGGGTATTTTTTTTTCATATTCATGAAGAGAACTTCTGTTATTCCATTCTTTATTATTCTATTGGAATAACCTGTATACGTGGTCTACCCTATACTTGGTGAAATTCTTTTGTTATTCCATTATTTATTATTCTATTGGAATAACCTATATATGCGGGCTACCCTATACTTGGTGAAATTCTTCTGTTATTCCATTCTTTATTATTCTGTTGGAATATCATGTCTACATGCGTTCTCTATGGGACTAATTCCGTTTATTTATTTATTATTTGGAATAACCTGCTCATGCCAAGTACCGCATGCATAGTGATTTCATTGTTATTACATTCTTTATTATTACGTTGGAATATCCCATCATGCGCTTTTACGCCGGACACATTCCATTATTTATTATTCATTGGAATAACTGTATATGTAAGTACCGTATGCATGGTGATTTACGTTGTTATTCCATTCTTTATTATTCTCATTGGAACATCTGTCGATGGCAATGTAATTTAAATTCGACCGGTTCCGTTATTTATTATTCTATTGGAATAACCTGTGTATGCGAAGTACCACATGCATGGTGATTTCTTTTGTTATTCCATTCTTTATTATACTCATTTGGTTAAAGTTTTGACTTCTATACTCCATGAAATTAGTGAAATATCCTTGATATTTGCACTTCATCCAATATCTTTTCATGAAAATATTCTTCTGAGCATTCTTGAATTTTACTCTACAAAGAAGTATCATGTTGACAATTTGGACGTTATTAGTTTCTGGATAATTTAATTCTTGAACTTGTTTTTTTGAATTCTTATATCATTGTCATCATCCTCATGTTTATATTATGTTGAAAGTCATATGTGGCATGTATTGCATAGATGGACTTGGTATGATTATTACCAGTGATTATTCGGTATAATCATGATTGTAATGTTACAAATGATGTGGAAAAAGTCCTCATTGGCTGTAGTGCATTGATGGACAGTTTTTGGAATGATTATGGCTATGGAATCTCTTCGGCCAAGGGAGCAAAGATTAATTGTTTTATGGCATGATCAGGACCGTTAATGAAAACACGATTATCTTTGGCCCGTAGTGCATGGATAATTCGTGGCCGTGATACTAAATAATATCCTTAGCCTGTAGTGCAGGGATGATTTGATGAGTTGGATTATTTAATAAGCTAAGGCTCAGCGATAAAAGTGATGAAAAACTTTTTAAATCATAAAAGATAGTAGATTTTATTCTCTACTTGACTCTTTTAATGGATTCAGATGTTCACCGCAGATTAAACTTGATGTCTATTGTATTTTATCAGTTTAACATTGTTGAAGACTAATGATAATTTATTCTGTATTATCTTTGTCATAATATTTCTTACTAGGCTAGTTGAGCTCACCTTTTCCTTCACTGTTCTCTTCAGGAAATGAGAGTATAGCTGGGACGAGTCGGGGAACGAATTGACAGTCCAGATGATAGCATTAGTAGTCCTCACTATTCTGTTAAATAGTGTGATATTAAATGTAATGAGGACTCAATTGAGTGTGGATATTGTCTAGATGACAATATTTGCATTAAAACTCACAGCATATGTCGTCGTATTTTGCACGACTGTTGTATAATTAAGTTTTATTTAAATTTATGTACCATGTATTTGGAAACTTAAGATGGGTGATGATTACCTATTTTTGGGGGCGTCGCACTAAAGTTCCACATTACAGTCGTATACTTCATCGTACATACGGGCGGCGATCGAGTTAAGTGGAAGCTCTTCTTCCTCGTCATTCTCATCCTCATCCGACTGTGGCAGCTCAACGTGGTCCTCCTCGTCCGTCTCTATCTCATCATCCTCATCAGGTAAACCTTCCTGCTCAACCACTGTGGCCAACGGAGATATTTCTCGTGGCAGTACTTGTTCTCAAACCACCTGAATATCTCGAGGCTCTTCCTCTCTAGGCATCTGGGATCCTTCCTCCCAAGCCTGACTGGATTCTCCTACATTAGCCATCCTGACAACAATTTTTTTTTTTAAGTTTTAATTACTTATCGTTACTACTCGACACTCACGAGCACATAAGTTGTAATCACATAAGCACATAAATGTTTTATTACTTCTTCCTTAAAAACTCGATAAGAGTTTATCACCGCTATCTTTTCAAAGGATACTTCCTAAGGCTTTTCCCCACCTAAGGTTCATAACCTAAGGCTTTGATAACAACTTGTGACACCCCCAAATCTGGGTACTTCATTTCCACCAGATTTGGTGTTCACTTGATAAAAACATGCATATCTAACTACCCAAACATAATAAAGTTTAATAATAAACCTTCCCATCAATAAATCCAACAAAATCTCTCAGGTTATCTAACCTTTAATTACAAACATCATATACGAAAAATTAAATAAATACATCATCAAATTAAAATAAAGTTCAACAAATTAATAGTCAACAGTTTTACAAGTCTTCAAAACTTTCTTACCTTCTCTTTCCCTCTACTGGTTGTAGGTTCATCAACCTTCTCGACTGTAGCTGTAATGTTTATATAAGCAAGAGTGAGCAAAAAAAGCTCACTTAAAATGACAATGAATAAATATCATATCAATTGCCAAATGAATAGGCTCAATAGAAAATGAATAAGGTATTTCATCGATTATAATAATCAGGAACAAAATCTGAAATATATAACTGAGGGTCAAAAGACCATGAACTATGTCCATAGTTATAAGTATTCTTTCAACTTAAACTTTAACAGTCGTAAGACTATAAGGACTCCTCGTACTTAGGGGGATCAACCCTTCATACAATGTATTGTGCACAAACATTTTAACGCTATGCGTAAGTTATCCCCTATAATAGGGTTGTTCATCTCAGCATTTAGAATACGAGTCTGTACCAAAGTAAGTTTGGTTTGGATAAGTTTCATGGTAATTTAGAGTTTTTGAACATCAACTAAGGATTAGTTGAATAAAACTGTAATAACATTATGCTATGGAATAATTCATAAGTGAATCAACATTGTATACTAAGGTCATGCTTTAGGAATAAGCTAAGAGCATAAGTATTGAAAAACGTAACATACCTGTTTTAGGAATAATCTAAGAGCATAAGTATTGAATAACGTAACATACCTTGCTTGAACAATGTTAAGCTAAGGTTAAAACCTTATTTAGAGTTGAGTCTTAAGCATGCATAACAAATAGTAAGTTGAATGATAAAACTTGCTCAACATTATAGAAATTTGCATGCTAAATAACAAGTTAAAGATTGGCTTAATATCAAGAGATAAGGTTTAGGAGCTTGCACGATATAATTAGGGTTAAGAAACTTTCACAAAGAAAGCTTAGAGTTAGAAAACTTGCTCAAAGAAAATTTAGAGTTAGGAAAACTTGCTCAATGCATCAATAAGGTTTAAACACTTGCACAATTATAAAAGTAGAGTTGGAGAACTTGCCTCGTGCGTAGGTTAAACAATCACTACTCACGTTCACCAAAAGTCCTACATATACCATATGTATTGACAATACACATTAGTTACAATAATATTAGCTTCAAGAGTTTATTACCCACTTTTAGTATAGCTCACTAACTAAGTTTAAGTTTAAACAACATCACATCTTTTCATGAACATCACTTTTTAGTTTTATTACAACTACTTAAGTGATCATGTCATTGCACCACATACACATTAACAACTTGATACAACATCCTATTATATATTCAACAAGTTATCACTAGGTTATACTAATACACAAAGGATTACATTTGCATTCACGCATTTCGACGCCATCTGATTGCCTCTAAATGCACAACAGTCCTAAAGATGGCCATTTTGACCCTTAATAACGATTTCAAATTGAAACACTTAAACAATAAAAGTTATAGGTCTACTTTTCCTCGTTTTGGATCATCTTGAATCTCATCAATCAGAGTTCGTATGAAAATGTTATGCTCATTTTATTAAAAACATGTCCGGTCAATTTTTTTTCCAAAATTCGGCTAGCGGACTACCTCTTCACCGGCGGGCATTTTATCTTCGGGGGTCGGCCGTATGTGGATCCTTCGGCATTTTTGTGATTTTTGATCTAGAACACTATAGAAATTCAAATTAGGCCTACAAACTCCTTTCTAACAACCATACCAACCTACCCAAGGTGTAATATGTTTACAGAAACATAATCTAATGTTTCTAACACATTTCTAACCACCTAAACAACATAAACATCAAGATTACAACCTTTAATTTTCACTATTTTTGCTAAAACTTCACTTTTGAAAGTTTCGGTGAAAATCATCACTGTGATTTTGTTTTTCAACCAAAACAGTTAATTCAACATATTATGCTTTAGTTTCTTCATCTTATTTCAAAATCAATAGTCAATATATATATTAAACAACTAATTAAACCTCAATTTTACTTTAAACTAAGCCATAATCACATATATTCATACCAATTCACTGTAATATTGTTTTATTCACAAATAATTACATAACCTGAATTAATTCATTTATAAACTTGTGTAAACAACTTTTTAACCACCAATTTATCATATAAAACTATATATAACAAATAATTCAACCTCTACAAAGATTTTGCAGAGTATTTTGGAAGAGAATAAAATTATAACTTTAAAAAAAAGAGTAAGATGATACCTTAGTTTTAGAAGATGATGGCTATTCTTTGAAAGCTTTCTTTTCCCTAATTTCTCTCTCAAATTCTCTAGCATTCTCCCAACTCTCTCTCAATTTTTTTTCTCTGCAACTTTTCTTCTCTTCTTTTTCTTCTTCTGAGTTCTTCCTATCTAACTCTAACTTACGTACTAACAAATATAACGTATAGGTAATATTATAAGTATTAATTATATAATATAAATATATGTATAACTGATATCAGTTATTTATTTTTAAAAATCAAAAGCCATAAGGCTTGTTTGGCTAACTACTTTAAAATTTAATCGATTAAATCCTTATGCCTTGTTTGGTAAAACATATTTAAATTAAAGACTTAATATGCATTCAACCTTGTTTGGCAAAACTGAATTAATCTCCTTTAACTTATTTTAATAACTCCTTTATGGCATAGTTTATGGTCACACTTTAATTAATTAAATTAAATTAAGAACGTTATAATAATCCATTTAATCACTATCAACTCTCTAACTTAATTATTGAATTAGAATATTTTCTCATAATAATTAATTTCCTTAACTCATTAATTATTTATTCAACAGATAAATAATCAAATCAAATTAAACAAATATTTATTCTACAATAAATAAATTAATTAAATATTTATATAATTCAATAAATATTTAAAAATTATAATTTAAAATTCTGGATTGTGACATCCCACCCCTTCGGCTCAGTCCAGTTCGAGTTGCAAAGGAGGTCTGACAAGCTAAAAAGGCCAAATCAGGAATAAAAACGCTACGCGATTGAGTGGAATAGCTTGGAATCCTGGTTGTCACAAGTCAAGTCATGGATTTACATGTCACTCATTGGTATTCACCTATATACAAGGTACACTATACCGATGGTCTCAGCTTTTGCAAATCATACTCGGCAATGCCTCACATAGGTCCGATGCCGCTAAATACAAGGTCGTAACCCTAAAACACATTCCCCGACAGGGGTTACAACGCAGATTTCATTCATTGATAACGTATCCCCGGCCGGGGTTACAATGCATTCTTCGATCATCCACGTATCCCCGGCGGGGGTTACAATGCATTCTCATCAATTGATGTACATGTCAATGAACGTTAAGCAACCTTGACGTCATCTCAGCCGGTGGCAATTAAACCCATCGAAGCATTTCAAACTATTCGACGAGTGGTACCCATATCCACGTATCCCCGACGGGGGTTACAACGCGTATCTATCCGTTGATACACACATCAATGAAGGTCAAGCAACCTTGACAGTTTTTCCAGTAGGAATCTATCCATTGATACACACATCAATGAAGGTCAAGCAGCCTTGACAGTTTGCCCAACAGGGATCTATTCCGTGATACACACATTAGCGAAGGTTAGGCAGCCCTGACAATACATATTGTTGGCAGTAACTCCAATACGACCGTGGTATATGCTGGTGACACAAAACAGAGAAGACAATCCTCATCGGAGAGGACCGATGATGGAATATGTTATACACATCCTCAAACAGACAAAGCTTTATCCCCACAGATCTCTTGCACACGAGAGGCACATCTTCAGAGTAAAGTCTATATCAAGGATTCTGGCCTTTGGTGCTAACCCCAACGTCAACATCATGGAAGACTTGGATCACACGTCCAAGACATCACTAATTGTCATCACCGACAGGATTAACAGGGAACCGACAATCATTCCATCATGTTGGAAAATAATTCAACAAAATACATACATCGTGCATTTGCATCATATTGTTGCACATGGCATCATGTTTATCTTGTTTCATTTCAAGTGTCTAGGATTCTTTATCTTATCCATGCCTTGCAATGCATGAATATGATAAAGAGGGGCATCTGTAGACACTCAAAATTTTTTGCACACCTGTTACTAACATTGCAAGAGGGCAGATTCGTCTTTCGGAGATAACCCTGGAAGACAGCTCATATCCATTTCGAATACCACCGTAATTTCAGTCTCAAACCCGGAACACACACCGGGAGTATCAGTTCCAACCTCGGAGATAACCCCGAGTTTCATCCTTGGAGATAACCCCAAGGAAAGCCGTTGTAGTTCCAGCAATAACCTCAGAAATGCTTATTTCAAATGTATGCAATCAGCTTCAACCTCGGAACTCCCGCCTAGGCACATATTCCAAAGACCTAGAGATAACACCGAGAAGACAGGCACACTTAAAGATGACCTTGAGGAATTCAAACACTTGCAGCAGTCCAATCTCAAAGATAACCCTGAGAAACGTCTGCTTTATCAGCCCAAACCGGAGATAACCCCGGTGAAGGGGAAAAATCGTCATCTTGCCACCTCAACCCCATATCGTACCATCTCAACATCTCATACATACATTTCTACACAACAATGTCCAACAAGAGCCAAGGAGTTATAATCCCGAGTGACTATTACGCATGGTAGCACACCGGATAGAATTTGAAGCTCGAAGACCATGGGCATGGTCCCCTCTTCCTGACTTCGTACAACCTCTAATCCCATGTCATTGCGTAACTCTCGGCAACGGTGGTCTGAAAAAGGTCTTGTACACCTCAATCGGATGCTCGGATAGAAGTTCTGTAAGTTCGAGCGAACATCATAGTGTACGTACATCGAGACAATGGGACTCGAGGAGCGAGGCACCCTAAGCAACAAGAGTGCATCTGCAGGTGTGCCAGAGGGTACACTCTAACGCCACCTGACTCTATAAATATAGAGCTTGGGGTGGCAATAATTTAAGAGGAAAAGGCGAGGAAGCCCTGTCAAATTTGCTCTATATACACCCCATATTGAGTGCTTTTTCATTTTAAACACCTGTTAGCTCACATATAGCTATATTTTTACCAGTGGGAGCTGAGTGTTCATCCACTTAGAGTCATAGAAGTCTTCTTTGGCAGCCCACTGTAAGCCTTCTTACACATTATAAAGCCTTTCTCTTCATCTTTGCACACATTATTCTTCACATTGAGAGTTGTGTTGTGTGTGTATGCCCGAACTTCGGTCCGTGGTTTTTATTTATGTCTGTATATATATACTTATATATGTATATATTTATATATATGGACTAACATTATCAAGTTATGCCTCGATTGAGCCTAGACTTATGTCTGGAGCATTTACTGCTTATATATATATATTTTTTCTTTTATTTATTTTTTTGTCAGACCTGGAGTTTACTTCGTGGCCTTTTACTGCTTTATTTACATTCCGTCCCGCCTGGAGTTTACTTCGTGGTGGTTGATATGACGCCCCCAAAATAGGTATACATCACCCATCTTGAGTCACCAAATACATGGTACAAAATTCAAATACAACTTAATTATACAACAGTCGTGTAAAATATGACAAAACGTAATCTAAGAGTTTTAATACAAATATTGTCATCTAGACAATATCCACACTCAATGGAGTCTTTATTACAATTATTATTACATTATTCCGTATAATAGTGAGGACTGCTAAAGCCATTTATCCTGAACCATCCCTCCATTCCCCGATTCATCCCAGCTATATTCTCATTTCCTGAAGAGAACAATGAAAGAAAAGGGTGAGCTCAACTAGCCTCGTAAGAAATATTATGACTAAGATAATGCAGAATATATTATCCTTAGCCTTTAACAGTATAACAACTGATATAATACAATAGATAACAAGTTTTAGATCAACAACTGCAGCGGAATAACCAATCCATTAGAAGAGTCAAGTAGAGCATAAAATCTACTATCTTCTATGATTTAAAAAGTTTTTCATCAACTTTATCGCTGAGACTAAGCTTAATAAATAAAATCAAATCATCCTCGCACTACTACCAAGAGGATATTCATGTAATCATCAATGGTCATAATTATACCGAATAATCCCTGGTCATAATCATACCAACAACTGTCCATCAATAAACTACAGGCCAATGAGGACTTTTACCACATCATTCGTCACATTACGGTCATTATTATACCGAATAATCCCTGGTCATAATCATACCAAGTCCATCTATGCACGTAAGCCAAAGATGACTTTCATCACAATATAAGCATGAGGATGATGACAATGATATAAGCATTAATCAAACGAAAACAAGGATACATATTAAAGACTTTAAATTTATCCAAATATTATCATCACTTAATAAACTCATCATCTAATATTATTAATATTATAACAATATTTTAATCACTTCTTAAACTTATAAACAATTTATTTCAATTATTTAAACTTTACCAAATAATGCATTTTATCATTCAAAAATGTCATACTCATAAGATTTCATCACCAATGATCAAATCTCTCATCAAAAATCTGCATATACCCTATATAGGATTCTCAAGCCATAAAATCCTATTTTTCAATTTTATTACTTCACACAACATATTTAATTCATTTTCTCATAACTAGTTCATTTTTATGAAAAATACCAAAATGGATCCCAAAAATATTTCTTTTCGGGATTTAGCATAATATAGTCCCATATTGAACATATATTTTTTTCTCGTAATTTTTAAAATTGTTTACTATTTTTCATATGGCCAAAAGCGCCAAATATTTAGACATTTATCATAAATTGTACTTTTGTCCAAAAATTCGAAATTTCTGAGGTATATACATTATAAACATGTACTTCCAATACCAATTTCACCAATTTTGGAGTTAACCACAAGGAGTTATAAGGGTTTACTTTTAAAATAGTCTTTTCTCATAAAATCCATAACTCTTAATCTATACATCCAAAAATCGCCATTTTTGGACACAATCTAGAAAACTCATCAAATTATCATTTCAAATTTTTCCCGAATTTTTTAGGGTCAGAAAAATTATGAAACTGCCCCTGGCAGAAACCCCCTTTAAATGAAAATATTATTCATATGAATACAAAGGATCATTCACCATGCATGCGGTAATCCACATAAATAGGTTATTCCAACAGAATAATAAAGAATGGAATAACAGAAGAATTCACCATGCATGCGATAGACCGCACAGACAGGTTATTCTCAATAGAATAATAAAGAATGGAATAATAAAGAATTCACCGTAATGCGATGCGAGCCAGGCGCATGCATGAGTTATTCAACGAGAATAATAAAGAATGGAATAATAAAAGAATTTTACCATGTATGCGGTACTTGACATAGACAGGTTATTCACACATAATAATAAAGAATGGAATAACAGAAGCTCTCTTCACGAATACAAAAGAAATAATACCCCTTACCTCAGAAGAAACTGGATACATGAATAGTGAGGTAGCAGACTTCTCTTCTTCTTTCTCTCTATAATTTCTCTCTATAATAAATTGCTCTATAGCTTTAGTGAATTGGTGAGAAATGAAGGAAGAATGAGCTTCTATTTATAGGAAATTATAGTTTCGATAATTGTACATTTTGGAGCTCGAAATATTACAGTGTAATACCTTCCGCTTTTTCTTCATTTTTAATTTAATCCTGCAAGTATTATCAAACTTGCACCTCCTCCCCTAATAGTAAATCATGTGAATCAATAGTAAATCATGTGAATCAATAGTTTTAGACATGTGAAAATATGAATTACAGTATAGTACCTCCATCTATACCTCCATTTTTAACTTAGTCATGCAAGTATTATCAATCTTGAACCAACTCCCCTAATAGTAAATGAATGTGAATCAATAGTACACACATGTGAACAAATAGTTATAATAATGTGAATCAATAGCAATTAATTGATCATTTATCCGGTTAATTACCCGATTGATCAATATAATCTCCAGACATCAATTATTATCTAAATAAATGTCGATTTCCACTAACACTAATAATTCCAACACAATGGAACTATCAATTTCATCTTTAATCAACACAAACTTATTAATCATTACTATTATAATTTACAATATTTAACAACCAGGTCGTTCGCAGGAAAGAGGGGTCCTTTCGATAAGGATTTCTCCTTATTGGCGCGCAATTAGATGACCAAACCTCTCCTTGACAAAACTTCTAGACATTGTAAATATTACAATTTAATAATATGAATAACTTTGTCGTCTCAATTATTGATTTAATAATATATCATATAATGCAGATGATACTGTGACAATAATCAAATCAATAATATGAGAGATATGATGCAACAATTACTGTAGCAATAATTGAGTATAACTGAGTGACTTCTTACGTAAGCATCAATCATCAATATCATGTGCTACTTATCTGACCACACGACACATTGTACTTTTTACTACCGGGTAGTTCAACAGTTTTAACGGTAAAACTTCCGTCGTTATTTTTATAAAAAGATAATTCTATCATTTTCTAACAACGACAATACTTCCGTTGTGGGGTCCACCAATGATTGTTCCGTCGTACGAATATTCCCTGACAAAAAGAATATTCCCCGACCAATCGAATAATATATAACCACTTGCTTACTTTGCAAAATTTGTAAATATTACCCACAACTATAACATTATATCAAATCCACACAATAATATTCAAAAAAATATTTCGAGAAATTTAAATCTTTATTCATAAAATTTGGGGTCTCACAATCTCCCCTCCTAATGAAATTTTGCCCTCAAAATTTACGTACGTACCTGGTATGCCGAAGAGATGAGGATACCTTGACTTCATTTCAGATTCTAACTCTTGAGGTATAACCTTTGAGTGTTGAATACGATCTTTCTTATCCAAGATTTTAACACGTATCTCCTCATACGTTAAATCTTCTGCAATCTCATCTAGTTCTAATTTAATAATGTGGTTCGGGTCATCCGCATATTTACGTAACATCGAATACGTGAAAAACGTTACGAACACGCGACATACTTGGCGGTAAAACGAGTCTATAGGCCACAGTTCCTAATCGATCAAGGATTTCAAATGGGCCAATAAAATCAAGGGTTGAGATTTCCTCTCTTCATCGATTCTTGCTTCTAGAATAACGCCCTCTTGAGCCTTCTTCTTCATTTCATCTCTCGAGTATGTAGCTTGCATGGCTTTAACTTTATCGATTAAAGTCGATTCTAATCGTATATTCGTTATCTTCACGTGGGTCTCTAGAGTCTTTAACTCTATCTTCATCATTTGTAAGTTATACGAAATGGGTTTTTGTGTTAACCACATCGCACTCGTAAAAGCATACGATCTTCTACTCAACGCGTCAGCTACCACGTTCTCTCTTCCACAATGATATTGAATGGTATGATCGTAATCTTCAACAGCTCGAGCCAACGTCTTTGGCGCATAATACGTTCATTTTGGTTGAAGAAATATTTAAGGGTTTTAGAAATGGGTTTTGTACTGGGGTCAATACAAAATTTGATTTCATGCTCTGGGGGTAGGCTAATAAGTCTTCAAGAATACGTCAGGAAATTTATTTACGATAGAAATATCATTTAAAAACTGTGACTCTCATCCAAGACTTGGATAGCACATAAAATGAAGGTTTCTCCTAACGAAGTTTCAATCGATAAGTCAAAGTCTAACTTCTCTAGAGTTAAATTTAAACATTGAGCGCAAGCAAGAGAGATAAATCAATGGGTAGAACCGGTATCTAATAATGTATAGACTTTGCAAGAATATATAATTAACTAACCCGTGCTAACTTCGTTCGGGTTACTCGCTTTTTGAGAAGTCACGAAAAATGTTCTTCCTGAAACCACCAACTTTGTTTTGTCCGTATCCGCCTTTGGTGCCACTGTCCCAGTTGGACTTAACTTTAGTGCACAACAAAATCGGGCAAGGTGACCTTCTTTTCCATAATTATAATATGATTTGGACTGCATCACGCAGTTTGGACTGATATGTCTCTCCCCTCCACATTTGAAGCATACAATTGGTGGTCGTTCTCCTTCCTTGAAAACGGGTGTTGGTGCTACTGTCTTTCCATCATTGTTGAACCTTCTCTTCTTGAAATTTCCACTCCTATTATCTTGGCCATGATTACCACCGAAGTGGATACCATTCTTGGCATGATAATTTCCCCCACGATGGTTATCATTGTTCCGATGGTCGTTGCCACCGGTACGATTATTATCGTGTTGTTGGTCATTGCCTTTTGGTTATGCTGACTCATTATCGCGCTCCAATAACTAAGCCCTATTCACAACATCTGAATATAAACAAAGTTTGTGAGAAATGAGGTATTGACGTATATCGGGTTTCAAACCTCTTAGAAACATTCACGTCATTCGCTCCTCATTATCGACCAAATGGGATACAAATTAGGATAACTCTGCAAATTTAGCCTTGTATTGTGACACGGTCATATTGTTTTGCTCCAACTTGATGAACTCCACCTCCTTCATGTGACGAATACTTTTGAAAAAGTACTTGTCGTTAAACAACTCTTGGAACTTCTCCCAAGACATCTTGAGTGCGTCAGGCTGGGTACATTTTACAGATTCCCACCAGTAATCTGCCTCTTCATGCAACATAAAGGTGGCAAAGGGAACCTTTTTCTCCTCGGAGCATCCCAAGACATAAAATATCTTGGTGATTTTCTTTAACCACGTCTCTACCTTAAGTGGTTCTGGCTTTCCTAAAAACTTTGGTGGTCCCAGCTCCTTGAACTGCTTAGCGGTGACCAACCGTGGGTTGCCATTGTTTCCACCTGCATTTTGAACAGGAGTCTCTCTTACCTGATGTTGCATGAATTGCATAAAGCCTCTGAACATCTCATCGTTCATCATTTGATCGGTGTGGTTATTTACCTGAGGATTATTGTCTCCCTGTTGCACATTATCTTGGGTATTGATCGTTGGTGACTCAACGGTGTCACTTCATTGCAGATCTCAACATTTTCAGATGCCATTTTCAAATACAGTGACAAAACAAGGGTTAATTGACATATCATATATTATCCCTATACTCTGATCGACCAATTAAATACCAAATAAACTAGGGTAGGTCATACTAGCGAAGGAATTCCACGTCTCTCCCCTCCTAGTTCTTGTCTCACATCTCAGCCAGGAATCATATCCCTAAGCTTTGATACCAACTGTGACGCCCCCAAAATAGGTATACATCAACCATCTTGAGTCGCCAAATACATGGTACAAAATTCAAATACAACTTAATTATACAACAATCGTGTAAAATACGACAAAACATAATCTAAGAGTTTTAATACAAATATTGTCATCTAGACAATATCCACACTCAATGGAGTCCTCATTACAATTATTATCACATTATTCAGTAGAATAGTGAGGACTACTAAAGCCATTTATCCTGGACCATCACTTCATTCCCCGATTTGTCCCATCTATATTCTCATTTCCTGAAGAGAACAGTGAAAGAAAAGGGTGAGCTCAACTAGCCCAGTAAGAAATATTATGACTAAGATAATACAGAATAAATTATCATTAGCCTTCAACAGTATAACAACTAATAGAATATAATAGACAACAAGTTTTAGATCAACAACTGCAGCAGAATAACCAATCCATTAGAAGAGTCAAGTAGAGCATAAAATCTACTATCTTCTATGATTTAAAAAGTTTTTCATCAACTTTATCGCTGAGACTCAGTTTAATAAATAAAATCAAATCATCCCTGCACCACGACCAAGGATATTCATGTAATCACCAATGGTCATGATTATACTGAATAATCCCTGGTTATAATCATACCGACAGTTGTCCATCAATGAACTATAGGCCAATGAGGATTTTTACCACATCATTCGTCACATTACGGTCATGATTATACCGAATAATCCCTGGTCATAATCATACCAAGTCCATCTATGCACGTAAGCTAAAGATGACTTTCATCACAATATAAGCATGAGGATGATGACAATAATATAATCATTAATCAAACAAAAAAAAGGATAAATATTAAAGACTTTAAATTTATCCAAATATTATCAATCACTTAATAAACTCATCATCTAATATTATTAATATTATAACAATATTTTAATCACTTCTTAAACTTATAAACAATTTATTTCAATTATTTACACTTTACCAAATAAAGCATTTAATCATTCAAAAATGCTATACTCATAAGATTTCATCACCAATGATCAAATTCCTCATCAAAAATCTGTATATACCCTATATAGGATTCCCAAGCCATAAAATCCTATTTTTCAATTTTGTTACTTAACATAACATATTTAATTCATTTACTCATAACTAGTTCATTTTCATGAAAAATACCAAATCGATCCCAAAAATATTTCTTTTACGGGATTTAGCGAGAATATAGTCCCATCTTGAACATATATTTTCTCGAAATTTTTAAAATTCATTTTCTATTTTTTATATGGCCAAAAGCGCGAATATTTAGACATTTATCATAAATTGTATTTTGTCAAAAATTTCGAAATTTACTGTGGTATACTCTGTTATATACATGTACTTCCAATAAAAATTTCACCAATTTTGGAATTAACCACAAGGAGTTATAAGGGTTTACTTTTAAAATGGTCTTTTCTCATAAAATCCATAACTCTAGAAAACTCATCAAATTATCATTTCAAATTTTTTCAGAATTTTTGAGGGTCAAAAAAATTATGAAACTGCCCTTGGCAGAAACCCCTTTTGAATGAAAATACTATTCATATGAATACAAAGGACCATTCACCATGCATATGGTAATCCACATAGACAAGTTATTCCAACAGAGTAATAAAGAATGGAATAACAGAAGAATTCACCATGCATGCGATAGACCGCACAGACAGGTTATTCTCAACAGAATAATAAAGAATGGAATAACAAAGAATTCACCATGCATGCGATAGACCGCACAGACAGGTTATTCCAACAGAATAATAAAGAATGGAATAACAAAAGAATTTTACCATGTATGCGGTACTTGACATAGACAGGTTATTCACACATAATAATAAAGAATGGAATAACAGAAGCTCTCTTCACGAATACAAAAGAAATAATACCACTTACCTCAGAAGAAACTGGATACATGAATAGTGAGGTAGCAGACTTCTCTTCTTCTTTCTCTCTATAATTTCTCTCTATAATAATTGCTCTATAAGCTTTAGTGAATTGGTGAGAAATGAAGGAAGAATGAGCTTCTATTTATAGGAAATTATAGTTTTGATAATTGCATATTTTGGGGCTCGAAATATTACAGTGTAATACCTTCCGCTTTTTCTTCATTTTTAATTTAATCCTGCAAATATTATCAAACTTGCACCTCCTCTCCTAATAGTAAATCATGTGAATCAATAGTTTTAGACATGTAAAAATACGAATTACAGTATATTACCTCCATCTATACCTCCATTTTTAACTTAGTCATGCAAGTATTATCAATCTTGCACCAACTCCCCTAATAGTAAATGAATGTGAATCAATTGTACACACATGTGAACAAATAGTTATAATCATGTGAATCAGTAGCAATTAATTGCTCATTTATCCGGTTAATTACCCGATTGGTCAATATAACCTCCAGACATCAATTATTATCGAAATAAATGTCGATTTCCACTAACACTAATAATTCCAACACAATGGAACTATCAATTTTATCTTTAATCAACACAAACTTATTCATCATTAATATAATAATTCATAATATTTAACAACCAGGTCGTTCCCAGGAAAGAGGGGGCTTTCCGAGAAGGATTTCTCCTTATTGGCGCGCAATTAGATGACCAAACCTCTCCTTGACAAAACTTCTAGACATTGTAAATATTGCAATTTAATAATATGAATAACTTTGTCGTCTCAATTATTGATTTAATAATATATCATATAATGCAGATGATACTGTGACAATAATCGAATCAATAATATGAGAGATATGAGTGACTTCTTACGTAAGCATCAATCATCAATATCGTATGCTACTATGCAACCACGCGTATTACTGTACTTTTACTACCGGGTAGTTCAACAGTTTTAACGGAAAAACTTCCGCCGTTATTTTTATAAAAAGATAATTTTTTCATTTTCTAACTACGACAATACTTCCGTTATGGGGTCCACCAATGGTTGTGCTGTCGTACGAATATTCCCCAACAAAAAGAATATTCTCCCGACCAATTGAATATTATATAACCACTTGCTTAATTTGCAAAATTTGTAAATATTACCCACAACTATAACATTATTTCAAATCCACACCATAATATTCAAAAAAAAATTTCGAGAAATTTAAATCTTTATTCATAAAATTTGGGGTCTCACAGTTGATCACATTTATTGCTTTATTTATATTTCTGATCCCCCGTGGAGGTGCTTCGTGGTGGTTGATCATGTCTCTATATATATTTACCGCTTTTATATATTTGCATTTCTGATCCCCCATGGAGGTGCTTTGTGGTGGTTGATCATGTCTGTATATATATATATATATATATATATATATATATATATATATATATATTTAGAGCTTTTATATATATAACTACTTACTTCTTTTTATATAAACTGTGGCATCATGTGAGCCTAGGAATCATGTGATCACAGATTCAGTTCATTGAATTTAGATTCAGTTCCCGTGATGGACATTTTTAGCTGTAAGCAGCTTGTAAATTATTCACGGTGTTTGAATTTCCTTAGATAGCTTTCATGTCCATGAGGAGTTCGGCACTGCAATATATTATTTTCTCGAAGATGCTTCGCATCTCAAAAATAAAAGTAATCAAGCCGAACATTTAATAATCAAATGGAAGTATGAAAATGTCTCAATTACTATTGAGCACAGGGTTTGAAAAACCTCTTTTACAAAACCTCACTGCTATATCATGTTAAAAAATGAATTTTTCATATAATTCAAACCCTTTTTATATAGGTGTAAACGAGGCCTCACACTACTTCCAAATAAATTGCACATTGATCCACATACACACACACACACACACATTCATATAACATTTTCTTGAAAAGTGGCAGTCACCGTGGTAACACAGATGTCGGGGAGTGCCTAACGCCTTCCCTCCGCATAATCAAGCCCCCGAACCCAAAATGAATCTCGGTTTCACAGACCCGTTTAGCAGTGTCACATCACTGGGTTAATGTGCCAACCTTTTCTCGGTTGCGTTGATGCAACCAGTTAAAAACACCAACTGGCGACTCTTACAGTCAAATCGTTGACATATACATGTCATACCTTTTTCACTTGTTTTTTCAAACAAATTTAACATAAAATGAGAACACCAAAGAACAAGAACAGAAAAGGGACAAATAAAAATCCCGACGTCGACATATCTCACTGAAGTATTATTTGTAACAGCCACATCCCGGGCAGATAGGGTAGCATCCCGCTCAAAAATCAATGCATCTCTGGTTGATCTGGCTTCATTCCGCTCCTTAATAGTGGTATCTCTATGAGATACAGCCTCATCTCTATCCAATAAAGCGGTGTCTCTCCCATCAAGAGCTGTCAACATCAAGGCCCTAGCCTGATCTCCGTCAAAGGTCATCAGATGAAGACTCTGATCTAAATATTGTGTTGAATGCTGAATCACAGTAGCACTCACACTGGGAGAATCTGCAAGAGCTGCTGGTAACCCACTAAATGGCTCCTCCTCGGTGGGAATATCAATATCCTCTGCGGGCTCCCCATCATCAGAATTAATCCCCGACAATGTGGATACTACCGTCGCCGATGTAGCCTCTATCTCTATCCATGTGAAATACTCTACAGAACAGCTTGGATAGCTAACATAAAATGCATCTAACTCATGCTGATCCCAACAGGCATAAACCCTGGATCTGTCCTCTGCTGATAAATGGCGAGAAGCCAAGCGCTGACTCAATGCCCCCTCAAAAGGATGGAAATCTTGGAACTGGTCAAACTGACACATCACAGCCAGTGGGTGGTAAGTAGTCATGCCCCTCAATCCAGCCAAAGGGAGATAATCCATGCCCGGAGCATGAGTGATGAAGCTGTAGGGTAAGCTAAGCCCTGTATATGGTAATATATCAAATGGATCTCCAATCCCTGCCAGGAAAACAGACCAAGATGTAGGATCTGTACACTCAACAGGCTAATCAAGTAGTACGACATAGCTATCTCATGGGTAAAACAATACTCACGTCGTCTAAAACTGCCAATCGGTCTCAGGTGTGACATGAATCACATGTACAACATGACCGAACTACCTATGAATACCCCTGCAGGGTAAGTGCTGCAATATGTGGCCGACCTCAGTGTCTCTGCGACAATCATCGGTACAATGGTGTGACCCTCCCTCAGAGCTCTCACTGCCATAATGACGCCAATGTCCAGCTCATTCATGTACCGTGGCATGTATACATATGACAATACACACAGTAGCAGTACGTCTACTCTGGACAAATACAAATGATCCTCTGGCATGGTGAAATCCACAGAATACCGTGTATAGCTATCCTCTGAGCCAAATCTGTCCATCAGAAAATGCTGGGATAAAACGTGTCAGATGTGATCTCATCATGCACAACTCTACGCCTCAGCCCGGTGAGGGTCATAAACTGTCGGCTCATGTTGCCAATAGCCATCCACGCGCAAGGTCTATCCAGTGGCAGCGCTGTCAACCGTGCATACTCATCTAAGTTAGGAGTCAACTCATGGATACCAAATCGGAAGACCTGCCTCTCCGGTATCCAATGCTCCAGCATACCCTCTACAAAGCCTGTAGGAACCTGAAACATCAGGAGAGTCATAGTATGCTGCATTAACTGATCTACAATCACCCTGTCTGAAGGTGACATACTATCATACCATGATCTTAGACGGGATGCCACCAACACTGGTGGGGTATGATCAATACGGCTAACTATCGAAGAAGACATCTATATGGGCCATGTCATAAGACCATCCAGGGGTCAATGCTGAATATCTCCAGACATACATACATATGCATAACATAATACATGCATGATAAACAATAGATGGAATTATGATGTAGGGAATAATAGTATATACATTCCTAAGTACATCATCATCTAATACATCTCTGTACAGCAAATCACATACCATAGTGTTTGCAGATACCCCATACGTCAAAAATTTCCACTTCAAGAATTGTTTGTAGAGGCATCTCATTCCGTTTTGTTATGTTGCCCACCCTTTGACACCTGTCGCATTGTTTCACAAACTGGTGGGCATCTTTGAATAATAATGTAGGCCAATAAAAACCTGCTTGTAACACCTTCGCGGCTGTCCTCTCACTACCATAATGTCCACCATACGCCGATGAGCAACACTCATGCAGAATATTCTTCACCTCACTATATGGGACACACCGTTGAATCATTTTGTTGGCGCACTGCTTGAACAAATATGGTTCGTCTCACATGTACCATTTCACATCATGAACAAATTTCCTTTTTTGTTGTCTTATGAGGTCAAGTGGTAGAATATTGTTCACAATGAAATTTTCATAATCCCCATACCATGGAATTTCTTCTGAAATCCCAAACAGTTGCTTTTCTGGGAATGACTCATTAATCTCACATCTGTCATCTTTCGCTTTCCCTTGGTTTTCTAACCTAGACAAGTGATCGGCTACTTGGTTCTCCGTCCCTTTTCTATCCTTTATTTCTATGTCAAACTCTTGAAGTAGGAGAATCCACCGGATAAGGCGTGGTTTAGCATCTTTTTTTTTATCAAGTCACCTTAATCGCGCGCATGGTGCAGTGTAAACTATCAACTTAGTCCCGATTAAATAGGCCCAAAATTTGTCAAACGCATACACCACTGCAAGCAATTCCTTTTCTGTGGTTGTGTAATTCATTTGAGTCTCTGTAAGTGTTTTACTTACGTAGTATATGGCGTGAAATACCTTGTCTCGATGTTGGCCTAAAACAGCCCCAACCGCATAGTCACTTGCATCACACATGAGCTCGAATGGCATGCTCCAATCTAGTGCGACTATAATAGGGGCTGTAATTAATTTCCTCTTTAGTAAGTCAAAAGTTGTCTTGCATTCTTCATCAAAGTTGAACATTGCATCCTTCTCTAACAAATTGCATAGAGGTTTTGCAATTTTAGAGAAGTATTTTATGAACCTCCGGTAGAACCCAGCGTGTCCTAAGAAACTCCTAATACCCTTCACTGAGGTCGGTGGAGGCAATTTTTCAATAGTTTCCAGCTTTGCTTTGTCAACTTCCAATCCTTGAGCCGATACCTTATGGCCCAAAATTTTGCCCTCTTCAACCATGAAGTGGCATTTTTCCCAATTGAGTATGAGACTCGTGTCCTTACATCTTTGCAACACCATGACCAGATTCTTTAGGCAAATATCGAAGCTGTCCCCGTAGACCGAAAAATCATCCATGAAAACCTCAACATTTTTCTCCACCATATCTGAAAAAATGGCCATCATACACTGTTGGAAAGTTGTAGGTGCATTGCATAGCCCAAACGACATCCTCCTGAATGCAAATGTGCCATAAGGGCACGTGAATGTGGTCTTCTCTTGATCCTCTAGAGTGATGACTATTTGATTGTAGCCCGAGTACCCATCCAATAAACAATAATATTGGTGTCCCGCCATTCTATCTAACATTTGTTCAATAAAGGGTAGCGGGAAATGGCCTTTTTGGGTTGCCTTGTTTAGTTTTCTGTAATCCATGCAAACCCGCCAACCGATCACTGTTCTAGTTGGTATTAACTCGTTATCCTCATTCTGCTCCACCGTCATTCCTCCCTTTTTCGGTACACACTGAACTGGATTGACCCATTTACTGTCGAAAATTGGGTAGATGATACCGGCATCTAACCACTTCAAAATTTCCTTCTTTATCACTTCCTTTATAATCGGATTAAGTCGTCGTTGTTGCTCCACTGTTGGTTTTGCCTCATCTTCCATTAAGATCTTGTGCATGCAAAATGAAGGAATGATTCCTTTAATATCCGCAATTGTCCACCCAATAGTTGATTTGTGTTCCCAAAGCACCCTCAACAACTTTTCTTCCTGCAATTCGTTAAGTGCAGCTAAAATAATAACAGGTAAAGAATTTGAATTGCCTAAATACGCATACCGGAGGTGTTTAGGGAGTGGTTTAAGTTCCAGCTTTGGTGGCTCATCCAATGATGGTTTCAGTTTTTCTGTAGCTACTTCCTCCGTGTTCAATGGTTCAAACGATGTTCTGAATCTGGAAACTCGTGGAAATGAGTCTAGCATTTGCAGGTAATCCACCAATTCTGGATCGTTGACCTCTTCATCCCCCAATAATGTTGTTTCTAACGGATCATTTACCAAACTCTTGCTCATATCATCACTGATGATTTGCTCAATTAAATCCATTTGAAAACATTCTTCCTCGTCCGTAGGGAATTTCATGGCTTTAAACACGTTGAATTTTATTTCTTGATCTTGGACCCTCATAGTGAGTTCTCCCTTTTGTACATCTATGAGTGTCCTACCTGTAGCCAAGAATGGTCTCCCTAGGATAATTGGGATGTTCTTGTCCTCCTCAAAGTCCAGAATGATAAAGTCCACGGGGAATATAAACTTATCAACTTTCACCAAGATGTCCTCTACTATGCCTCTCGGATATGTGACTAACCTATTCGCTAACTGTAATGAAATGTTAGTAGGCCTTGGTGTGGGAAAACCTAACTCTAAGTTTACTGACAATGGCATAAGGTTTACACTCGCCCCCAAATCACAAAAACACTTGCTGAAATGCATATTCCCTATCGTGCATGGAATAATGAAGCTCCCCGGGTCCTTGAGTTTTGGTGGTAATTTCTGCTGTTATACTGCACTACACTCCTCGGTTAGTGCAACTGTCTCAAAATCCTCCCATTTCTTCTTCCTTGACAGAATCGCTTTCATAAATTTTGCATAGCTCGGCATTTGTTCTAGGGCCTCTACAAATGGTATGTTGATTTGAAGTTTCTTGAAAACTTCCAAAAATTTTACAAATTGCTTGTCTAATTTCTGTTTTTTGACCCTCTGCTGAAATGGTGGTGGTGGATAAGCAATTGGTTTATTTCTTAGCTGTGTTTCCTTATCTTGCTTATCCTCGCCTTTACTTTCTGTATTCACGTTTCTATCCTCAACTTTTTCATCCGGAGCTGCTGAATTTTTTGCATTAATACCCTCAAGCTATTTCCCACTCCGTAATGTGATTGCCTGACACTATTCATGGTTACCCTTCGGATTTCTCTCGGTGTCACTTGGTAATGTCCCTTGTGGTCTATTATTCAAAGTCAACGCAATTTGTCCTATCTAATTCTCTAGATTCTTGATCGACATCTTTTGTGATTTCATAGCCATCTCTTGATTTTTCATAGCCATTGCTAGATTTTTCATAGCCACCTCATTGCTAGTTAGGTATTTTGTTACCAACTCCTCTAAATCTGATTTCCTTTCTTGATGTTGAGCTGGTTGTTGATGATTCTGAAATCCTAGTGGATATGATGATCTTGAAGCTTGTTGCTGCTGGTTATTGCTCCATGAAAAATTTGGATGATTCCTATTTCCTTGATTGTATGTGTTCTGGTATGTGTTCTGCAGAATTCTATTATAATTGCCCACAAACTGCACAGATGCATGATTTATAGCGCATTGATCTGTTGGGTGCTCCCCCGCGGACAACTCGTATATTATTGCCACTTGCTGAATTTGATGTGCTTGTGCTTGTGCAGCTGTCACCACATCCAATTTCTTCGAAAGTGCTACAATATGTGCTTGTATAGCTGTCACACCATCAACTTCTAAAACCCCAGCTGCCTTTGCATGTGTCATTCTCGCTGTGGGCCACTGGTAGTTGTTAGCCTCCATGGTTTCAATCAAGTCATATACTTCCTCGTAACTCTTGGCCATAAATGCTCCGCCCGACGCTACATCAGTACTAGTTCTGAGATTCCCATGTAGTCCGTTGTAAAATGTGTTCATTTCCAGCCACATGGGTAATTCATGATGTGGGAACTTTCTGAGAAATTCTTTATATCTTTCCCATGCCTCATATAGCGACTCCCCATGTTGTTGCTCAAACATCGTTATCTTGTTCCTCATCTTTGTAGTATTCACCGGTGGAAAGAATTTGGCTAGGAATTTCTGCGCTAAATCCTCCCATGTAGTGATCGATCCAGGTGGTAGAGAATGCAACCAACTCTTCGCCTTATCCCGCAGAGTGAATGGTAACAAGCAAAGCCTCACCGCATCATCCGACACCCCATTATACCTAAAGGTGTCGCAAATCTCCAGAAAACTGACTAAATGCTCGTTTGGATCGTCATTTGCCAATCCCCCAAACTTAACTGAATTCTGAATCATTTAAATCGTCCCAGGCTTGATTTCAAATGTGTTAGCAGCTATTGTGGGCCTAGTGATGCTTAACTGCAGTTCAGTCACCTTGGGTGTGGCAAATCCCTTAACGCTTTCTGATCTCCGGCTGCCATTTCCTCTTCTTTTTCAGATGTTTCGAATTCTTGCCTCGTTTCCTTGATCCACTCACTCAACCTCTAAAACCTTTTCTCAATGTTGTCCTCAAAAGGCAGGAAGTCTGGATTCTTGGACCGCGTTTGCATAAACTGCTTCCAACACCTGAAATAAAAAGCACAAAACAAAAATACAAATGTCTAAATAAAACTGGATTAATTAAATTGATATTGTAAAAATATTAAGAATTATACTAAATACAGTCCCCGGCAACGGCGCCAAAAACTTGTTAGGTAAAATCTATATACGTACAACACGCAAGTATACGTGGTCAACAAGTAATAAAGTGATAAGTTGAGTATCGTTCCCACAGAGACTAATTAGTTATAAGATTCTTAACTTACAATTATCAATTTCCTATTAACCCAAATTTTATTAAACAAATCAACTCAATAATTATAACTAATGATTCTAAATTGAATAATAATTAATATAACACAACAATCACAAATATCAAAATCCAGAAATTTCAAACAATTAATAGAGAATTAGACTTATGATTTCACCCTAAGCTTCACTCTAATTTTACCACCTTCATTCCACTTCTATACACTATCCCAGTTTATCAATCAAGAACACGAAAGTAGTAATAACCACCTCTCGATGCACTAATACCGTATTAACATCAATCCATAGTTAATATAGAAATCTGTTAAACACCTTAATCAACTAACCCACTATATCTCTATGTGAATTACAATTGCAGAAGGTTTAAGAATAAGTTCTCTATCCGATTACATGTGATGTCAAGCATATCTCTACCTTAACATTCATCAAGATTAAGCTATTCACAAAATCATGAACACATGCTATACTAACTAGGTCTAGAATTGAATATCCTCTCTCGATTCCATCCAATTCCACAAAGAATTGTTGATCAGACAATTCATAGATTCAAACTCAAATTCATATAGATAAATTGGAGATAGATTATTGAAATGGAAATTAAAGTTTACAAAATCATGGATTCACTTAAAGATCCATCATAAGCCTAAAAAGTGAATTAGTTCATAGTAAATGAAATAAACAATGAATAAATCATAGAAATCATTCTTTCAATTACAAATAATAATCTAACACGACGAATATTGAAAAACACCCTTCACGTAGACTAGATTCGTAATTGTCTTAAAAATCTCTCGAAGTACTCCTCCACACTTGTTCTCCAAAAAACTCAGATTAGATCTTCGTAATATCCCTTATGTCTCCTCCAAGTTGTTGATAAAGTATTCGATATCTAGCATACAATGTAAGACCCCGAAATTTTTTAAATAAAAAGGAATTTCCTTTATTTATTATTTTGAAATAGTAAGGGTTGATTTGATTAATGTGGATAGTTAAGGGTTAAATGCGCAAATATTTCAAAATAAGCAAGTGGTTATAAAATATTCATTGTTGTCGGGGAATATTCGTTTGATCGTGGAATATTAAATATCTTGTCGGGGAATATTAAATATCACGGCAAGTAGTGACCATGTATGGGCCCCATAACGGAAAGCGATTGGATGAGGAAAGCGACAAAGTTTGGGTGGTTATAAATAATGGCGTAGTTATTACCAGTTAAGATCATTGGAATACCCGGTGGTTAAAATACTGATGTCTGGCGTGGTAAAGATGCACCAGTATTACAAGATTGTTGAATTATTGATTCGCACGTAAGATGGCACTACTCAATAATTTTCACGATGATTCTTATGCTCAATATTTTATTTTATTGATTCAATAATTGCTGCGTTGATATTTTATATTATTGTTGTTCGATAATTGTCATCGCACAAAGATTTCCCATTATCGGATCAATAATTCATATTATTTGAATAATATTATTAGATAACATTATTGGCAATGTCTAGAAAGTTACATCTAAGGAGAGGTTTGGTCACCTAATTGCTGGCGCCCAAGAAGGAGAGATCCTTATTGGAAAGCCCCTCTTTCTCGGGAAATGACTGGTTCATCATAAATGTGATTACGTAATATTATTTGTGAATAATTAATTATTGATTCATATGATAAGGAAATATTTATTTTATATGAGTATAAATGATGGATTTATTTATGTGGTTATTAATGAAGGAATTAATCTTTGAGATGTTTTATTTTTGTCGGATTGGAGGTATTAAAAGATCAAATCGGTGTTATTATGACTTTATTGTGTGAGTTATAATATTTAATCCGTAGTTGGATCGTTGTAATTTTTGGATATGTTATACATATATAAGTTGAGTATATGTCTACAAATTTTGAACCGTTAAAAATGAGCGAATGATTTGTTATAAATTTTAAGAGGTGTCCGATTAGGAAAGTAGGGTTATAATTGATTTTGGTAGAAAATTCTAGAATTGAGTGGGCCCCACTTGTGGTTGGTGAAAAATGTGCTGAATTTTATTTCAAATGTGGTGGGTGGCAATAGTAGCGGTGTAAAGCCATCGGTAGCAGTCAAGTCTGCCTTGGGGCTAACATTTTCCTATAAATAGAGGGCTAAGTTAGAATTGAAAATCACACCGAAACAAAGTTTTCTCTCTTTCTCTCTATATTATTGAGCGTATTTTGTGAGTATTTAGATACTTTGAGAGTTCTTTATTCAAGATACAAGTTTCATTCAAAGATCACTTGACCTTTCCTTTCAAATCTCGATTCTTTGAGGTAAGGGATGTTATTTTCTTCTCAAATGATATTATTTCTTCAATATCATTTATCTTTGAAATATTGGTTGGAACTTTTTATCAAATTTGGAACTTTTTCATGTCGGGGTTACTATTCACGAGTTACTATTCATGAGTTACTATTCACGAGTTACTATTCACGAGTCTTTGTTCATGAAGCGTGAAGATGTTTTTTGTGGAATTTCTATCTTTTGGTGTCGGATTTACTATTCATGTATACGGTGATTATTCACGTGATACTGGCACTATTCACGATATCTGGCACTATTCACCAAAAAATAAAATTTCTTCTTTTGTCCAAAACATCTATTTCGGATACTAGCTTTGATTGTATCCATGTTTTGATCATTCTTGAATTTTACACCACTATGATTATTTTTGAGGTATTTTTGGACGTGGATAAAACCAAGTATGAATCCTTAATCCTTAATCCTTGTCATTTTGTTTCTTGGATTCGTTCTTTTAAAATATTTTCATCATCCTCGGTCTTAAATGATGATATTATTGAATATCTTTGGCCTGTGTAGTGCAAAAGATGAATGATTTCTGAAGAATATCTTTGGCCTATAGTGCAAAGATGAGCGGTGTTTAAATGAACATATTATCGGTGATGAATATCTTTGGCCTTTAGTGCAAAGATGAGCAGTGTTGAGATGAACATGACCGATTGATGAATATCTTTGGCACAGAGTGCAAAGATGAATATTTGATTTGAGATGAATATTGATTGATGTTACGAGGATAAAATATTGATGATGGATCGTTAAATTCATAGATTATAGTAGATTTCATTCTCTACGTAACTCTTCTATGAATTATTATTTTCATTGCGAATATTGATCCTGAAACTTGTTGTCTATTGTATTCTATCAGATTTTTTCCTGTTGGAGACTAACGATAATTTGTTGTATATTATCTTAGTCATAGTATTCTTTACTGGGCTAGTTGAGCTCACCCTTTTCCTTGTTGTTCCATTTTTCTTCTCAGGAGGCGAGAATGTAGCGAGTACTAGTCGGGGTATGGAATGAAGGTTCTAGAGAGAGTTGTTTAGTAGTCCTCACTATTTTTGTAAAATAATGTATCAATAAATGTGATGGGGATTTATTTGAGTATAGATATTGTCTAAAAGATAATATTTGTATTTAAACTCACAGTTTTACTGTTGTAATAATAAAGTTGTAGTTGTTTCTGTACCATGTATTTGGCGACTCAGAATGGGTGTGGTGTATACCTATTTTGGGGGTGTCACAGTTGGTATCAGAGCTTAGGGATATGATCTCTGGCGGAGATCGGGGAATAAAACTAGGAGGGGAGAGACGAGTAAATCCTTCGCTAGTGTGTCCTACCTAAGCTTATTTGTTGGTTGGTCATATTATAGGGGTATTATGTGATTTGTTAATTTATTTAATTAACCCTTGTTTTATGATTGCTTTTTTAGAATGGCTGCTGAGAACGTTAACAATGGAGTGAATGAGATCGTGGAGACACCTCTAATCGCTTGACGAGGATAATGTGATGTCGTCAAAGAAGAAGGAATTAGAGATATCCATGTGGTGAGTGAAGAATTGATAGTTGCACCCGAGATAATCGCAGAGGTAACAGCTGAGAGTGAGGAAGAAGAGGTACCTGAAGAGAGTTTATTAGAGGTATTTTATGATCAAAATATAGAATTGCAAAATCGTATTCATGAGTTAGAAGAGCAGGCTAAAGAATTGCAGGCAGTCGTGGAGCAAAAGGATGCAACGATTCAAGCTTGTGTTACCCGATACGTGATGCTTGAACAGAAGCACTCTTTGGCAGAGTATAAGATGATAAAGCTGGAATCTGGTGAAAGAAGAAATAAGCGAACGAGTGAGAATGAGTGATGCATGGGTAAAAAGTTTGCATCGACAGCGTTGATATTATGGAAAGAGATGTCCAATCTAAAAAGAGAAGATTTAACGATGACGGGAAGACGTCGGCAGCAACATCAGCACCATCAACAAATTCTAGGGGAAGAGAACGATCGCCAGTTAGATGCTACAGATGTGGAGAGGAGGGACATATAAGGTCAAACTGTTCAAAGCCTTCCAAGGTATGCTATAATTGTGGAAAAGAAGGACATATCGCTCGAGATTGTACGATATCGAAACCCAGTCCAGCGTGAATGGTGACTCAAAAGGATGTCCCAGAAAAGTCAAAGTCAACGGTTCTTGGAAGAGCGTTTGTCGTGACCGGTCAAAATGCGAGGAACCCGAACGAAGTTAGCACGGGTTAGTTAATTATAAATTCTTGCAAAGTTTATACCTTACTAGATATTGGTTCTACCCATTCTTTTATCTCTCTTGCTTGCGCTCAACGTTTGAACTTGACTACGGAGAAATTAGACTTTGACCTATTTATGGAGAATCCGTTAGGAGAAACTTTCATTACATCTGTTGTTTAGAAATCTTGTTTGATTCAGGTTGGCACTATCACATTACCTGTTAACCTTATTTCTATAGAGATATTTGCTTTTGATGTGATTTTAAGGTTAACTACTCATCATGCCAAATTGATTGCTTTTGTAAGGTTGTTAGTTTTCATATTCTAAGCAACTTTGTTTATTCGAATTCAAGCAATCAAACCATTGTAATCAAACATTTTCATATAAAGCCATGAAGTCATTCGTTTATTACGGATGTCAAGTTTTCTTAGTCCATGTTATGGATTTGAATAAAGACACGTCAGATTTGAATAATATTCTGTTGTTATTGATTTTTCCGATGTATTTCTGAAGAATTTCTTCGCTTACTCCCAAAGCTTGATATTAAATTTTGTATCGACTTTGAACCCGCAGACAAAACTCATTTCTAAAATCTTATATAGAATGGCTCTATTGAACTTCGTGAGTTAAAAAAAAATTTAGCTATAGAATTTGGTACCGAGCCTTTATCTTGTGACTGACTTTGTGGAATTCACCTAAGCAGAGACTCTATAGAGAACGTCATATTCGATGCGATAGTAAAGCGATAGGTGTCATTGTGACGTCTTTATCCAAGATTGGGATATGAGTCACGATTGAGAGCAACCTAAGTCGAATCGAAATATGTAGCTTTCAGGCTTAGTTGGTTATTATCGGAGATTCGTTGAAGGATATTCTCGAATCGCTATTCCATTATCGCGGTGACTCGTAGAGATACAAAATTCGAATGGAGCAAGGAATGTGGGAAGAGCTTGAAGAACTCAAGAGGAGACTCATTTCAAAGACATGTTACGACCATGCCATCCTCGGAAAAGCTTAACGTGGTAGCCGGCGTGTTGAGTAGAAGATCGATATAAAACACGAGTACGATATTGTCAAAGACTAATTTTCGTATAATTTACAAATAATAGAGATGGAGATGAAAACTCTAGGTGCCCACGTGATGATATCTGAGTATAATCGACTTTAGTTAAGGTTGCTCAAGCCACCAAGCCGGGTGGCGCGTATGTATGAAGAAGAAAGTACAAGAAGGAGCTATTCCTAAGCGAGAATTGATGAAGAAGGAATACTTGAGTCCACTCTAGACTTTGTGTTCCTAACGACTCGATTTGAAGTACAAGATTATGATGGAGGCACACTGATACCATTTGCAATCCATCCTGGAAGTACTAAAATGTATCGTGATCTTGACATACATTTTGGTGGAATAATATGAGAGAGAGATTGCAAAGTTTATCTCGATGTGTTTAACTTGCTAACGTGTAAAGGCGGAGCATCTAGTACCTAAGGGTCCGTTGCAACCACTTGAGATTAGGAATGGAAGTGGGAACACATTACCATGGATTTAGATTACGGGTCTTCCTACGGTTTCTCAAGGCATCAATGCTATTTGGGTTATTGTTGATAGATTAACCAAATCTGCTCATTTCTTGCCGATACGGGAGACTTATTCCTTGAACGTCTTGCTAGTATGTACGTGAATGAGATTGTGAGGTTGCATGGCATGCACTGTATCCATAGTTTTGGATAGTGACCCAAGATTCACTTCATGATTTTTTGGGTTAGAAAGCTATGGGCACGAAATTCTGATTGATTTGGCATACCATCCTCAAAGCGGATGGGCAATCGGAAAGGACTACTCAAACTCTTGAAGATATATTAAAACTACGTGTCCTAGATTTCAAAGGAAGTTGGGATAAGTACTTGCCATTGGTGGAATTCTCATACAACAATAGTTATTAAACAAATATAGGCATGGTTCCATTGAAGCATTATATGGATAAAATGTCGTTCTCCGATATGTTGGGATGAGGTGGGTGAAGCAACATTGTTGGGACCCGAGTTAGTCATTATGTACGTATGACTAATGATTCGACAACGTATACAAAGCGGCACAAGATCGACAAAAGAGTTATGCGAATCTTCATCGAAAGGATGTGGAATTTAATGTAGGGGATCATGTATTGTTGCGAGTTGCTCCAGGGAAGGGAGTTACAAGATTTGGGAAGAGGAAAGCTCAATCCACGATTTATTGGTCCATTTCAAATTCTTGACCGAGTAGGAAATGTAGCCTATAGACTTGCGTTACCTCAAAGTATGTCTCGTGTTCATAATGTGTTTCACATATCTCGTACTGCCGTAAATATGTGAAAGACCCGAACCACGTTATTGAGTTAGAAACCGGATGAGATAGTGAAGACTTAGCGTATGAGGAGGTACTATCAAGATCTTGGATAGGAAGGAGCATGTCCTACGCCATGAAAGGTCATACCACAAGTTAAAGTATTGTGGAGGAATCATGCTATAGAGAAATGACTGGGAATTGGAAGCGAAATGAAAGCGAGGTATCCTCACCTTTTGAAACACCAGTGTCGTCGTCGATTTCGAGGAGGACGAAATTTTATAAGGAGGGAGGTTGTAAGACCTAGAAATTTTTATAAATAAAAGGAATTTCCTTTATTTATTATTTTGAAATAGTAAGGGTTGATTTGATTAATGTGGATAGTTAAGGGTTAAATGCATAAATATTTCAAAATAAGCAAGTGGTTATAAAATATTCATTGTTGTCGGGGAATATTCGTTTGGTGTCGTGGAATATTAAATCTTTGTCGGGGAATATTAAATGCGAAGGAAGTATGACCATGTGGGCCCCATGTGAAAAGCTATTGGATGAGGAAAGCGACAAAGTTTGGGTGGTTATAAATACTTGGCGTAGTTGTTACCAATAAAATCATTGGAATACGGTGGTTAAAATACGATACGCTGGCGTGGTTGCACAGTATTGTTGTTCTTGAATTATTGATTCGTACGTAAGATGGCACTACTCAATAATTTTCACGATAATTCTTTATTCGATATTTTATTTTATTGATTCGATAATTCTTTGCGTTGATATTTTATATTATTGTTGTTCAATAATTGTCCTTTGCTTGATATTTCCCATTATCGGATCAATAATTCATATTATTTGAATAATATTATTAGATAACATTATTGGCAATGTCTAGAAAGTTACATCTAAGGAGAGGTTTGGTCACCTAATTGCGCAAAGAAGGAGAGATCCTTATTGGAAAGCCCCCTCTTTCCCGGGAGCGACACTGGTCATCATAAATGTGATTACGTAATATTATTTGTGAATAATTAATTATTGATTCATATGATAAGGAAATATTTATTTTATATGAGTATAAATGATGGATTTATTTATGTGGTTATTAATGAAGGAATTAATCTTTGAGATGTTTTATTTTGTCGGATTGGAGGTATTAAAAGATCAAATCGGTGTTATTACTGACTTTATTGTGTGAGTTATAATATTTAATCAAATAGTTGGATCGTTGTAATTTTTGGATATGTTATACATATATAAGTTGAGTATATGTCTACAAATTTTGAACCGTTAAAATGAGCGAATGATTTGTTATAAATTTTAAGAGGTGTCTCGATTCTGAAAGTAGGGTTATAATTGATTTTGGTAGAAAATTCTAGAATTGAGTGGGCCCCACTTGTGGTTGGTGAAAAATGTGCTGAATTTTATTTCAAATGTGGTGGGTGGCAATAGTAGCGTGTAAAGCCATCGTAGTAGTTGGTCAAGTGCTGCTCTTGGTAGGGCTAACATTTTCCTATAAATAGAGGGCTAAGTTAGAATTGAAAATCACACGAAACAAAGTTTTTCTCTTTTCTCTCTATATTATTGAGCGTATTTTGTGAGTATTTAGATACTTTGAGAGTTGCTATTCAAAGACAAGTTTCATTCGGCATCACTTTGAGCCTTTCCTTAGAAATCTTGATTCTTTGAGGTAAGGGATGTTATTTTCTTCTCAAATGATATTATTTCTTCAATATCATTATGCTGAAATATTGGTTGGAACTTTTTATCAAATTTGGAACTTTTTCATGTCGGGGTTACTATTCACGAGTTACTATTCATGAGTTACTATTCACGAGTTACTATTCACGAGTTCTTAGTCTTTATTTCATGAAGCGTGAAGATATTTTTGTGGAATTTCTATCTTTTGGTGTCGGATTTACTATTCATGTATACGGTACTATTCACGTATACGGCACTATTCACGTATACGGCACTATTCACCGAAAAATAAAATTTCTTCTTTTTGTCCAAAACATCTATTCTGGATACTAGCTTTGATTGTATCCATGTTTTGATCATTCTTGAATTTTACACCACTATGATTATTTTTGAGGTATTTTTGGACGTGGATAAAACCAAGTACGAATCCTTAATCCTTAATCCTTGTCATTTTGTTTCCTTTGGATTCGTTCTTTAAAATATTTTCATCATCCTCGGTCTTAAATGATGATATTATTGAATATCTTTGGCTGTAGTGCAAGAAAAGATGAATGATTTCTGAAGAATATCTTTGGCACTCAGTAGTGCAAAGATGGCGGTGTTTAAATGAACATGGCCGGTGATGAATATCTTTGGCCTTTAGTGCAAAGATGAGCAGTGTTGAGATGAACATGACCGATTGATGAATATCTTTGGCACTGTAGTGTAAAGATGAATATTTGATTTGAGATGAATATTGATTGATGTTACTGGGGATAAAATATTGATGATGGATTTATTAAATTCATAGATTATAGTAGATTTCATTCTCTACGTAACTCTTACATGAATTATTATTTCAGCTGCGAATATTGATCTCGAAACTTGTTGTCTATTGTATTCTATCGATTTTTCCTGTTGGAGACTAACGATAATTTGTTGTATATTATCTTAGTCATAGTATTTCTTTCTTGGGCTAGTTGAGCTCACCCTTTTCCTTGTTGTTCCATTTTTCTTCTCGGGAGGCGAGAATGTAGCGAGTACTAGTCGGGGTATGGAATGAAGGTTCTAGAGAGAGTTGTTTAGTAGTCCTCACTATTTTGTAAAATAATGTATCAATAAATGTGATGGGGATTTATTTGAGTATAGATATTGTCTAAAAGATAATATTTGTATTTAAACTCACACAGTTTTTGTTGTAATAATAAAGTTGTAGTTGTTTCTGTACCATGTATTTGGCGACTCAGAATGGGTGTGGTGTATACCTATTTTGGGGGCGTCACATACAAGCTCTAACCGCAATTTCCTTCAATTAGAGTTCTATTGTCATATAAGTTGCTTGAAATCATGCACAATAAGAAGTTTAATCAAAACATGATACGTGACGGTGGGTGTTCATGAGTTAATTAGGCTTATATTGCCCCCTTTCTTCAGTAGCTCGACTTCTACTTCACCTCGACTAGGACCCCCACAAAGATAACTGATCAAATTGGTGGGGTACACAAGAGATAAATTAGCACCATGGTGGCATCCCTTCGTTAATCGAGATCAAGACCCCCGTTGGGTGGGATGTATAGTGTAATTAGCTATCGACAAAGTTTAGCTTGTCTTCTGCTACCTGACATGTTGAATTTCATAACTTTTTCCAATTTTTGCTCCAATTGACTTCAACTCACACCAAATAGTTCCAAACGTACGTTGAATGCCACAACCACCATTCTACACATAAATTAACATAAAACAAGTAAAAATGAACATGACCACAAGAATTTAACAACAAATAAGCATGAAATGGATATTGAATCGCGTATATAAAATCCACTTTTCATTTTTCATCATTTTTATCGCGAGGACTCAAATTAAATAAGATATTCATTAGTATCACAACCACAAATTATCCATGCACTATGGGCGAGGATATTCGTGTATTCATCGATGGTCATGATCATGCCAACAATTGTCCATCGATGCACTATGGGCCGATGAGGACTTTTACCACATCATTTGTAACATTACGGTCATGATTATACCGATTAATCCACTGGTCATAATCATACCAAGTTCATCTATGCACTCTGAGGCCACAGATGACTTTCAACATAATATAAACATGAGGATGATGACAATGATATAAGAATTTGATAAAACAAGTTCAAGAATTAATTTATCCGAGGAACTAATAACGTCCAAATTGTCGACATGATACTTCTTTGTAGAGTAAAATTCAAGAATGCTCGGAAGAATATTTCCATGAAAAGATCTTTGGATGAGCGCAAATATCGAGGATATTCCACTAATTTCATGGAGTATAAAAGTCAAAACTTTAACCAATTTGAGTATAATAAAGAATGGAATAACAAAAGAAATCACCGGGCATGCGATAGGCCTTGCATGACAGACGAGTTATTCAACAGAATAATAAATAATGGAACCGGTCGTGCGTAAGCGCTTACAGACGAGGATATTCAGCAGAATAATAAATAACGGAACGGTCAAAGTGAAATTGCATGCAGCAGGATGTTCAGCGAGAATAATAAATAACGGAACCGGTCATGCGTAAATGCAGCGCGAGACAGGATGTTCAACGAGAATAATAAAGAATGGAATAACAAAAGAATTTCACCGTGTATGATTTCACTTGCATAGACGGAGTTATTCAACATAATGATAAAGAATGGAATAACGAGAAGAATTTCACAAGTATAGGGTAGAATAGCGTATCAGCGTTAGTTTTCAACGAGAATAATAAAAAATGGAATAATGAAGTTCTCTTCATGAATCTGAAAGAAAAAAATAATACCTTTACCTTAGAAACATTTGGATATAGGAGTAGTGAAGAAAGTAGCGAATATATTTTCTTCTCTCTCTCTATAGTTTCTCTCTCTAGAGTTTCGGTGAATTAAGTAAGAAATAATGAAAGAATGAGCTTTATTTATAGGAGAATGGGTGAATAGTAACTAATTCTGAGCGGTCAGATTGATTTACTTTTAAGCGGAATAAATTGACGGTCACTATTGGTTTACTATAAAATATTCTAATAAAACAAAATATTCTATTTAAATAAAATATAATATATTCTATTTATAATCTAATAAAACAAATAACTTTATAAAAAATTATATGCATAATTTTTATATAAAAATATTTATATAAATAATAACTTGTAATAAAATTTTTATATAATATCAAAACATATAATAATATATATATATTCTATTTATAGTCTAATAAAGCGAATAACTTTATAAAAGTATTTATTTTATATATAAAAGCTTTTTACACATTTTATTACATTAATAATACTAATAAAAACAAAACTTCATCATCATTATTATAATTCACACTATTAATCGACCGGTCGTTCCAGGAAGGGGGCTTTCGATAAGGATTTCTCTCCTATTGGCGCATGATTAGGTGACCAAACCTCTCCTTGGCGAGAACTTACGAGACATCGTTAATATTACAAATAATAATATTAATAACTATTCGTCTCAATTATTGATTTAATAATATATAAAATATCGACAATAATTGAATCAATTAACGTGAGATCTTATCAACTGACAATTCTTTGAAGCAATAATTGAACAAAAAGCTGGTGACTTCTCACGTAAGCATCGATAATCAATACAGTGTGCTCTTATAAAACCACAGCGTATTCTGTACTTTTAACTTAGGGTGTTTCAGCGAGTTAACGATAAAACTTTACGTAGTTATTTTCATAAAAATATTTTTTGTCGTTTTCTCAATCGAAATGATAATTACATTTGTGGGGTCCACATGATGATTGTGTGTAAATACGAATATTCCTATTAAAATGAATATTTCCAGACCAATCGAATATTATATAACAACTTGCGTACTTTGCAAAATTTATAAATATTACCCACAACTATAACATTATATCAAATTCATTCCATAATATTCAAAAATGATAATTATAGAAAATTCATCTTTATTCATAAAAGTTGGGGTCTTCTGATCTCCCTTCTTATGAAATTTTTGCCCTCGAAATTAGAAGTGCGTACACGGTATGTCGAAGAGGTAAGGATACCTTGATTTCATTTGATTCTAACTCCCGGTCATTTCCTCGACATCGTGGTTTCTCCATAAAACTTTGACTTGAGGTATAACCTTGGGCGTAGAATATGTTCCTTCTTATCAAGATTTGAACAGGAACCTCTTCATACGTTAAATCTTCCGCTATTTCATCGGTTCTAACTTCGATAATAATGTGGTTCGGGTCTTTCACATATTTACGTAACATGGATATATGAAAAAGCGTTATGAACACGAGGCATACTTGGCGGTAAAAGCGAGTCTATAGGCTACGGTCCCTACTCGATCGAGGATTAAAAATGGGCCGATGAATCGAGGATTGAGCTTTCCTCTCTTTCCAAATCTCGTAACTCCTTTCCATGGAGCAACACGTAACAACACATGATCTCGATATCGAATTCCCGTCCTTTCGATGAAGATCGGCATAACTCTTTTGTCGATCTTGTGAGGTTTTTATCGTTGTCGGATCGTTTGAATCTTTTCCGTAGTCATACGTACCAACTCGGTCCCAACAACGTTGCTTCACCCACCTCATCCCGGCATCTTTGGAAGCGACACTTTCTTCCATCTGGCGCCTCGAATGGAGCCATGCGATACTTGTTTGATAAGCTTTGTTGTTGTAAGAAAACTCCACCGATGGTAAGAACTTGTCCCAACTTCCCTTGAAGTCGAGGACACGAGTCTTAATAAATCTTTAAGAGTTTGAATAGTCCTCTCGATTGTCCGTAAAATGCGAGGATGATATGCGAACTAAATCATAAATCGTGCCCATAGCTTTTTGTAAACTAACCAAAAATCGTGAAGTGAATCTTGGGTCTCGATCGAAACTATGGATCTTGGCATACCATGCGATCTTACAATCTCGTTTATATACATCTGAGCAAGGCGTTCAAGTGTATAAGTTTCTCGTATTGGTAAGAAATGAAGCGGACTTGGTCAATCTATCAACAATGACCCAAATTGCATCTATGCCTTGAGAAACCTTGGGAAGACCGATAATGAAATCCATGGTAATGTGCTCCCACTTCCATTACGGAATTTCAAGTGGTTGCTGATGGACCTTTTGGTACTTGATGCTCTTGCCTTGACTCGTTGACAAGTTAAACACCTTGAGATAAGCAAATTGCTATCTCTCTCTTCATATTGCCCCACCAAAATGTATGTCGAAGATCATGATACATTTTGGTACTCCCGAGATGGATTGAAAGCGCGGTGTGTTGTGCGCCTCCATCGTGATTTTATACTTTAACTTTCGAGGATCGTTAGGAACACAAAGTGCTGGAGTTGACTCGAAGTATTCCTTCTTCATCGATTCTTGCTTCGGCGGACATAGCACCTTCTTGTACTTTCTTCCTCATATGCATCGGCTCGAGTGCATAGCTTGAGCGGCTTTAACTTTATCGATTAAAAGTCGGTTTACTCGTATATTCGCCATCATCACGTGGGGTCACAGGTCTTTATCTCTATCTCCATCCTTTGCAAGTCATACAAAATGGGCCTCTGCGTTGACAATATATCACTTTTCGTGCCGCATATGATCTTCTTACTCGATAAATCGTCGGCTACCACGTTTGCTTTTCGAGGATGGTATTGGATGGTATGATCATAATCTTTCAGCAGTTCAAAGCCAGCGTCGTTGTCGCGTGTTGAGTTCCTTTTGAGTGAAGAAATATTTGAGGCTTTTATGATCGTAAAGATCTCCACTTTCTCCCCATACAAGTAATGCCTCCAAATTTTAAGTGCGAAGACAACATTTACTTGACTCTAGATCATGAGTAGGATAATTCCTCTCATATTCTTTGAGTTGTCGAGAGAGGCATAGGCTATGACTTTCCCATGTTGCATGAGAACACATCCTAACCCTTTGCACGAAGCATCACTTTGTAGATGACAAATCCCTCAGAGGCAGATGGTATTGTCGAGCAGGTCTTTGAAATGAGTCTTCTCTTGAGTTCTTGAAAACTCTTCTCACATTCCTCGTTCAGCAGAATTTTGTATCTTTTGAGTAAAATTTGAGTTAATGGAGTAGCGATTAGAAGAAAACCCTTCTCTGAATCTCAGATAATAACCGGCTAAGTAAGAGAAAGCTACGTGCTTGATCTTTGATTTAGGTTGCTCCCGACTTTGAATAGCTTCTTGATCTTTCTTTGGGTCAGCAGATATTCCATGACTTGATACCACGTGCCCGAGGAATGCTACTTCCTCAAAGCGAACTCGCATTTCTTCAACTTGGCATAAAGCTTATATTCACGAAGCTTTTGGAGTATCGACCTCAAGTGTTGCTCATGATCTTCACGGCTTTTGGAATAAATAAGGATGTCATCGATAAAGGCGACCACAAAGTGATCAAATATTCCTTGAATACTCGGTTCATCATATCCATGAAAAGGCGGCGGAGCATTAGTCGATCAAAAGACATGACTAGGAATTCATAATGCCGTCAGGAGTTACGAAAGCCGTCTTTGGAATGTCATCGGTTCTAATCTTCAATTGGTGATATCCGGAGCGAAGATCGATCTTTGAAAAGAATTTGGCGCCTTGCTGTTGGTCGAAGCAGGTCATCAATACGTGGCAATGGGTACTATTTTTGATGGTGACATGATTTGACTCCAGATAATCAATACAAAAGTCGCATACTCCCATCTTTCTTTTTCACGAATAGAGCAGGGAGCACCCGAGGAGGCGTACTGGGCCGAATGAAGCCGATGTCTAACAATTCCTGCGGTTGGGTCTTTAACTCACGAAGTTCAATAGGAGCCATTCGATATGGGGCTTTGGAAATGGGTTTTTGTCTGGGGTTCAAGTCGATACAAAATTTAATTTCACGCTCTCTGGGGTAGGCGGGAAGTTCTTGAGGGGAATCGTCGGAAATTCATTAACAATAGAAATATCATTCAAAATGGCGTATTTTTGTTTAGATCAAGTGACATGAGCTAAGAAAGCTTGACATCCGTTTTTTCAATAAGCGAATAGCTTTATGGCTTGAGATAGCGGTGATTGATTTTAATGGTTTGGTTGCTTGAATTAGCATAATAGGTTGGTTAGGAATATGAAAGCTAATGACCTTACGAAAATAATCAATTTTTGCATGATGAGTAGTTAACGATCAATCCCTAGAATTACGTCAAATCAAGTATTTTCAATGAAATAAGATCGACGAGGTAATGTGAGAGTCTGGATTTGAACCAAACAAGACTTATAAATAGTGGATGTAATGAAGGTTTCTCTCCCGAGCGGAGTTTCAACAGATAAGTCGAAGTCTAATTTCTCAGGAGTCAAATTTAAGCGTTGGCGCAAGTAGGAGAAATAAAAGAATGGGTAGTAAAACCGGTATCAAATAAGGTATATACTTCGCTAGAGTTTATGATAAGCTTACGTGATGACCTCGTTCGGGTTCCTTGCTTTACGGGAGGTCGCGACAAACGCTCTCTCCTTACACTCTTGGCTTTGACTTTTTGGGGCGTCCTTTGGTGCCTCCATCCTATTTGAACTTGTCTTGGTGAGCGACAAAAATCGGGCTAGGTGACCTTCTCTTCCATAATTATAACATGCTTTGGATGGCATCAGCGTGGTTTGGTGATGTGTCCCTCCCTCGCATTTGAAGCATATATGATAGGTGGTCGTTCTCCTTCCTTAACAATGGTCTTTGGTCTTGGCGTCTTTCCATCATTGTTGAATCTCCTCTTCTTGAAATGTCCATTCTTATTGTTTTGGCCATGATTACCACCAGAAGTGGTTACCATTTACGGCATGTTGATTCCCTCGCGCTTGTTGTCCCAGCCCGATGATTGCTATCCTTTAGTATTATCATTTTTTGCAATTTGCTCTCTTTTGGTTGGGTTGACTCATTATCGGCGCTCAATAAGCGAGCCCTATTAACAACATCTGAATACAAAACACGGTTTATGAGAGATAAGATATTGGCGTATCTCGGGTTTCAAACCTCTTAGAAACATTAGCGTCATTCTCTCCTCATTATCAACCAAATGGGATATAAATTGGGACAACTTCGGCAAACTTGGCCCGTCTTTGCGACACGGTCGTATTTTTTTTGCTCGACTTGATGAACTCTACCTCTTTCATGTGGCGAATACTTTGGGGAAAGTACTTGTCGTTGAACAATTCTTGGAACTTCTCCCAAGTCATCTTGGTGCGGCGGGTTGAGTCGTTTCTGATTCCCACGATAATCTGCCTCTGCTGCATAACATGAAGGTGGCAAAGGAACCTTTTGCTCCTCGGAGCATCCCAAGACATCAAATATCTTGCGGATCTGCTTTATCCACGTCTCGCCTTAAGTGGTTTTGGCTCTCAAAAAACTGGTGGTCCAGTTCCTTGAAGCGCTTAGCGGTGACCGTCAGAGAGTTGCCGGTGTTTCCACGCATTTTGGACAGAGGCCGCTCTTGCGATGATGTTGCATGAATTGCATAAAGCCTCTGAACATTCCATCGTTCATCATTTGAGTCGGTGTTGTTGTTTGCACGAGGATTATCGCCTTCACGATGCACATTATCACGATTATTGATCTGTGGAGACTCAGCGGTCTCTCATGCTCCATTGATGTTCTCAACATTCTCGGATGTCATTTTCAAAATTGCCACAAAACAAGGGTTAATTAACATATCACATATTATCCCTATATACTACGTGAGCCAATTAAATACCAAATAAACTTAGGTAGGTCATACTAGTGAAGGAATTCCCGTCTCTCCCCTCCTAGTTCTTGTCTCACATCTTGGCGGGGATCATATCCTAAGCTTTGATACCAGCTATGGCGCCCCCAAAATAGGTATACATCACTATCTTGAGTCGCCAAATACATGGTACAAAATTCAAATACAACTTAATTATCAACGATCGTGTAAAAAACGATGACAAATATATCTTTGTGAGTTTTAATACAAATATTGTCATCTAGGCAATATCCACACTCAAATGAGTCCTCATTACATTTATTATCACACTTTATTTAATAGAATAGTGAGGACTACTAATGTTATATATGGGCCGGATAGTCACTCGGGTTCCCAGACTAGTCCTGCTACGTTCTCATTTCACGAAGAGAACAATGAAAGTAAAAAGGTGAGCTCAACTAGCCCGATAAGAAATATTATGACTAAGATAATCTGAGAATAAATTATCGTTAGCCTTCAACGATGTTAAGCGATAAAATATAACAAACATCAAGTTTAAGCTGCGGTAGAACAAGCGATCCATTAAAAAGTGAGTAGAGAATAAAATCTACTATCTTTTATGATTTAAAGGTTTTCATCACTTTTATCATTTGGGACTCGACAATAAATAATAATCATCATCATCCACACTTCTGACGAGGATATTCATTAGTATCACAACCACAAATTATCCATGCACTACGGGCGAGGATATTTGTGTATTCATCGATGGTCGTGATCATGCCAACAACTATCCATCGATGCACTACGGGCCGATGAGGACTTTTACCACATCATTTGTAACATTACGGTCATGATTATCTAGATTAATCCACAGTCGTAATCATACCAAGTCCATCATGCACTCTGAGGCCACGAGATGACTTTCAACATAATATAAACATGAGGATGATGACAATGATATAAGAATTGATAAAACAAGTTCAAAAATTAATTTATCCGAGGAACTAATAACGTCCAAATTATCGACATGATACTTCTTTGTAGAGTAAAATTCAAGAATGCTCGGAAGAATATTTCCATGAAAAGATCTTTGGATGAAGCTTGAATATCGAGGATATTCCACTAATTTCATGGAGTATAGAAGTTAAAACTTTAACAATTGAGTATAATAAAGAATGGAATAACAAAAGAAATCACCGGGCATGCGATAGCCGCATAGAGACGAGGTTATTCAACGAGAATAATAAATAACGGAAACGGTCGTGCGTAAATAATAAATAATGGACGGGATATTCAGCAGAATAATAAATAAGCGAAAACGAACGGTCGGTGAAATTACATGCAAGCGAGGATGTTCAGCGAGAATAATAAATAACGGAACCGGTCATGCGTAAGCCTTGCAGACGCAGGATGTTCAACGAGAATAATAAAGAATGGAATAACGAGAAGAATTTCACCATGTATGCGGTGCTTGGCATGAGGCGAGGTTATTCAACATAATGATAAAGAATGGAATAACGAGAAGAATTTCACCAAGTATAGGGTGAGCAGCGTATCTGAGTTATTCAACGAGAATAAAAAAAATGGAATAATGAAGTTCTCTTCATGAATAAGAAAGAAATAAATAATACCCCTTACCTTAGAACAATTTGGATATAGGAGTAGTGAAGTAGCGAGAATACTTTTCTTCTTCTCTTATAGTTTCTCTCTCTAGAGTTTGGTGAATTAAGTAAGAAATAATGAAGGAATGAGCTTTATTTATAGGAGAATGAATGGTGAATATAACTAATTCTGAGCGGTCAGATTGATTTACTTTTAAGCAGACGGTCAGATTGGTTTACTATAAAATATTCTAATAAAACAAAATCTTTTAAATAAAATATAATATATTCTATTTATAATCTAATAAAGCGAATAACTTTATAAAAGTATTATATTTTATATAAAAAGATTTTTATATAAAAATATTTTATTATAAAAACTTATCTATGCATAATAAAATATAATATATCTATTTATAGTCTAATAAAAGCGAATAATAACTATATAAAGTATTATTTTATATATAAAAATATCTATATAAAACTAATAATATATATATAATATATATAAAAGTATTCTATAATATAAAAAATAAAGTATACATTTTTTATAAAAAGCTTTTTTATTTTATTAATAATACTAATAAAACAAAACTTCATCATCATTCATTATTAATTCACACTATTAATCGACCAGGTCGTTTAGGAAAGAGGGGCTTTCAATAAGGATTTTCTCCTATGGTGGTATGATTAGGTGACCAAACCTCTCCTTGGCGAGAACTTTGAGACATCGTTAATATTGCAAATAATAATATTAATAACCGTCATCTCAATTATTGATTTAATAATATATAAAATATCGACAATAATTGAATCAATTAACGTGAGATCTTATGCGACAATTCTTTGAAGCAATAATTGAACAAAAGCTGGTGACTTCTCACGTAAGCATCGATAATCAATACAGGTGTGCTCTTATGCGACCACGCAGCGTATTCTGTACTTTTAACACTAGGGTGTTTTTGACGATTAACGATAAAACTTCCGTAGTTATTTTCATAAAAAATATTTTTGTCGTTTTCTCAATCAAACAATAATTCCGTTGTGGGGTCCACCGATGATTGTGTCGTAAATACGAATATTTCTGTTAAAAGCGAATATTCCCAGGCCAATCGAATATTATATAACAACTTGCGTACTTTGCAAAATTTATAAATATTATTACCCTAAACGATGTAAAAACTATAACATTATATCAAATTCATTCCATAATATTCAAAAATGATAATTATAGAAAATTCATCTTTATTCATAAAAGTTGGGGTCTTTGGGCTCACTCAGCGATTAAAGCTTATAGCATCTATGGTCAATGGACCGGTATGAATGGTCCTGCCCTTGAGCGCCTTAGCCAGAACTCCTAGTAAGAATCAAACGGTAGTCGGGATAATATCCACCGTATATGGCACTGGATCCCCTCCAAACTCTATACCGGTGATAAATCGCCAATCCATCGGTGTCATCATTACCTTAGAGTCCAGTAAATGGAGAGACTAAGTCTGGTGAAACTAGTGCTCAGACAATGCCCTGAGATAACCCCAGGGACAACGACGGGGAAGGATGGAAAAGAACGCTCTGAAACCCCAGCCATGCACAATCGCTCTATAATCAGGATGTAGAGCCTGATATGTGGAGTGAATGCTGAACCAGTTCCCTCTAGGTTGTGTGAAGCCGGGAACCTGCATCATGAAGCAGATCAACATCAGAATCCTTACTCCTCGTTAATAGGAAAAAGGAAGATCAAAATATAGATTTTACCTCGTTTGCATGCAAGTAAATAGAGGGGTGCCTACTCAAATAACCCAGAAGCTTTAGGATCAACACCTGAATGCTTGGGAAATCCCTACGGGGAACATGTACAGTAGGAGTGGTATCCGCAACTAGAACATCCTAGTCCTCAACGTCTGGCACGTCAACCCGGAGAGGACGTATCACCGCCTCTGCCAAACGACGAGGTTGTCTAACAGAACGGGGTCTAGGCACTTCAGATGCCCTCCTTCGCACACCTGAAGTGGTCTTGCGGGAACTACGCGGTTGATCCAGATCCATATATCTAGACAACAAGTCTCCAAATCACCCGAAATGTTGTGGTAAATTCTAACCTGGAGCCTTTTAAAATGCAGTTTTATAACTACATACATGCATGCATTATTTTAACATACGCCTACAGTAGAGTTAAAAATGCATGACTACCCAAAGCCTACATTTTGAAATTTTTTTGCCAGAGTTTCCTCTATAAATAGGACTATCCACATGTACATAGGCATGACTAGGTGGTCATTCAATAACACGCCTGCCCACAGTCATAAACATCCTACATGCATTAATACATTAAAGTGAAAATCCATAAGGGTAGCCTAATTACCGGGATTACTTTTCTTTTTCACCTTATCTCATTTGTCCTCAAATAGGATAAGAAATAACATAAAAAGGTGCCAATTTGACTGTTTCAAAAGTTAGATTTTTTCACATCATTATGTTCAACATGGTTTAATACTAACATTTGTTATGTTGAATATTTTTTATCACGTCATATGAGCATGCATATTCACTACTATGTGTTTAGATGCATTTTATATCTTAAGTCATTTTCCAACAGATAAAAATTGGAAAATAAGACATGCATATGTTACCAAGACAGTGTAAAACACTTGTACGGTGATAGAATTTGTAGAAAGACGCCCGAACTCAGCAAATCTGAAGAAGAACTCTTGGATTTCTTTCACGGCGCAACGTGAAATGACTTGAGAAGGCAACTTACAGCCTTAAAAGCCACCCACGGCTGGCCATAGGTGTACATGCAACTCCCTTAGGTGGGGCCCACCCCTTCGACTCAGTCCAGTTCGAGTTGTAAAGGAGTTATCACAAGCTGAAAAGGCCAAATTAGGAATAAAAATGCTACGCGATTGAGTAGAATAGCCTGAAATCCTAGTTTTCACAGGTCAAATTGTGGCTTTACATATCATTCATTGGAATTCGCCCAAACATAGGTTATACTATACCAATGATCTCAGCTATTGCAAACTACATTCGGCAATACCTCACGAAGGTCTGATGCCACCAATTCAAGGTCGTGGCCCTAAACCTTTTCCCCAATGGCTTTTCATACAATCCATTTGTTGATGCACAAGTCAACGAAGGTCAAGAAATCTTGACATTATCCCCGGCAGGGATTTCATCAGTTGATGCACATGTCAATGAAGGTCAGGCAACCCTGACAACACCGACTATTGGCAGTAACTGTAACAGAGCAGCGAAAAAGACCTGGCGATATGAACCAAGAAGGAACATCCTCATCGGGGAGGACCGATGATGGAATATGTTATACAAATCCTCAATAGACAAAGCTCTATCCCCACAGAGTCTCTTGTACATGAGAGATGCATTTTCAGCGTGAAGTCTGAATCAAGGATTAAAGACTTTGGTGATAACCCCAACGTCAACATCCTGGAAGCTCCTGAGAGCATTGGATTGCACGTCCAAGACAGTTCATCAGGGTTATCCATAATAACTATCAATCCCGGTAGAAATTAAGGGGAGCCGGCAATCATCCCACCATATTGGAGAACAATCCAACAAACTACATACATTTGCATCATGTTGTTGTACATGGCATTATGATCATCTTGTTGTATTTCAAGTGTCTAGTATTCTTTATCCTATCCATGTCATTGTATTGCATGAATATGATAAAGAGGGGCATCTGTAGACACTTGAAATTTTCTGCATACCTGTTACTAGCCTGTAGGAGGGCAGAATCGTCTTTTAGAGATAACCCTAGAAGACATCTCATCTTAATACCGAAAATCACACCGGAGAAGGTCTTTAATCTCAGAGATAACCCCGAGGAATGCAGTTGCAGTTCTGGAGATAACCTGGGAGATGCTCATTTAAACCTATGCAGTAAACTTCAACCTCGGGAATCACACTAAGGCACTCTGCTTCAGTCCCAAAGATAACACTGGGAGGTCAGGCACAACTCAGAAATAACCCTGAGGACATCCAGTACTTGCAGTAGCCCAATCTCAGAGATAACCCTGAGCAACGACTGTTTTATCAGCCTAAACCAGAGATAACCCCGGTGAGGGAAAAATTGTCATTTTGCCACCATGATTCCACATGCGTGTTGTCTCAACACATTTCAACATACATTCCACACAACAATGTCCCACAAGAACCAAATAGCTGCAATCCCGAGTGACTACTACACAAGACAGCACACCGGATAGAATTTGAAGCTTGAAGACCAAGGGCATGGTCCCATCTTCTTGACTTCTTACAACCTCTAATCCCATGTCATTTGTGTAGCTCTCAACAACAAAACTCCATAAAAGGTCTTATACAACTCAATTGGAGGCCTGGATTGAAGTTCTAAAAGTTTGAGCGGACATCACGTTACACGCGTGCACGTACTTCAAGATGGAGGGACCCGCGGAGCCCGGGGCACCCCGGGCAGCTGCAGGTGCATCTGCGGCTCCCCCCTCTATAAATAAAGGGCTTGGGGTGGCCATTTTGTTAGAGAAAATGGTGATGAAGCCCTATCCAATTTGCTCTGTACACACCATAAACTGAGTGCTTTCTCATTTTAAACACTTGTGAGCTTATATTCAGTCATATTTTTACCGACGGGAGCCGAGTGTTCATCAATTTAAAGCTATAGAAGTCTTCTTTGGCAGTCCACTGTAAGCCTTCTTACATCATTTAAAGCCTTTCTCTTCTACTTTGCACACACCGTTCTTCACATTGAGAGTCGTGTTGTGTGTGTATGCCCAAATTTCGGTCTGTGGCTTTTATTTCCTTTTTTATATATATATATATATATATATATATATATATATATATATATGGACTAACATTATCTAGTTATGCCTCGATTGAGCTTTGGACTCACGTTCGGAGCGTTTATTTGCTTTTATATATATATATATATATATATATATATATATATATATATATATATATATATATATATATATATATATATATATATATATATATATGAAGCTGTTGTCGAACTACATTACGATGAGCACAGATTTTACATCAGGAGCATTTATTGCTTTATATATATATATATATATATATATATATATATATATATATATATATATATATGAACTATTGTCAAACTACATTACGATGAGCTTTGGATTTTACATCCGGTGAGTTTCTTTATATATATATATATATATATATATATATAAACCGATCAGTGAGGCTCCCTTACTTTGTTAAAATCACAGGACTTCTTTTTTTGGCTTTTTTTTTAAAACAACTAAATTTTTTTTAATATTTTATGGGCTGGAATTTTTCCATAATCTGATGTTTTAGGCGTGATTTGGATACCTATACAAAAAAATGTATATACGTCGCTGCAGGGTATGCAGACTGTTTTGTTATCGTATCCAAATCACATCAAAAAAACTTGTATTATGAAAAATTTGATTCCATAAATAATAACTTTTTTTTGTTGTTTTAAAAAAAAAAAAAAAAAAAAACTAAAAAAAATGCATTTTAACAAAGTAAGGAACCCTACAGAGCCGGACATATATATATATATATATATATATATATATATATATATATATACATTTATATAGAACTGGAGTTTACTTACATTGGCCTTTTCTTTGATTTATTTATATTTAGTCCCGCATGGAGTTTACCGTGGCGGTTGATCGTCTTCTTGCTTTATTTACATTTCGATCCCCATGGAAGTGCTTCGTGGTGGTTGATCATGTCTCTATATATATATTTACCGCTGTTATATATTTACATTTTTGATCCCCCATGGAGGTGCTTCGTGGTTGTTGATCATGTCTGTATATATATTTATAACTTATATATATATATATATATAGAGAGAGAGAGAGTCCGAATCCAGTCCGGGATCCCGGACTTTATAAAATACGGACCTTTTTTTTTTTGCTTTTTTTTTTGAAACAACTAAAAAAAATAATTATGGAACTGGAATTTTTACATAATACAGTGTTTTGGGTGTGATTTAGATACATATAACAAAACATGTAAAATGCATGTCAATGCAGATTGTACATACATTTTTTGGTATAGGTATCCAAATCACACACAATCTTATATTATATAAAAATTAAGTTCCATAGTTTTTTTTAGTTGTTTCAAAAAAAACTAAAAAAATGTTGGAGTTAAATATTTTAGATCATGTCCGGGAGTTAGGGGAGGATCTATATATATATATATATATATATATATATATATATATATATATATATATATATATATATATATATATATAAGCGATTGCTTTCATATAAATTGCGGCATCATGTGAGCCTAGGAATCATGTGATTATAGATTCAGTCTACTGAATCTAGATTCAGTTCCCGTGATGGACATTTTTAGCTGTAACCAGCTTGTAAATTATTCGCGGCGTCTGAATTTCCTTAAATGCCTATCATGCCCACAAGGAGTTCGACACTGCTATATATATATTATTTTCTCTAAGATGCTTCGCATCTCAGAAATAAAAGCAATCAAGCTAAACATTTAATAAAATTGAAGTATCAAAGGCCTCAATTACTATTGAGCATAAGGGATTGAAAAATCTCTTTTACAAAATATCACTGCTATATCTTATTTAAAACTGAATTTTTACATAAATTCAAACCCTTTGTATATAGGTGCGAACGAGGCATATCACTACTTCCAAATAACTGCACATTAACCCACACACACACACACATTCATATAACAGTTTAATTGAAAAGTGGCGGTCACGTGATAACACGGATGTCGGGGGGTGCCTAACACCTTCCCTCCGCATAAGCAAGTCCCCGGACCCTAATGAATCTCGGTTTCATAGACCCGTTTAGCAGTGTCACATCACTGGGTCAATGTGTAAATCTTTTCTCGATTGTGTTGGTACAACCATTTAAAAAACCAACTGGCGACTCTTACAGTCCAATCGCCAACATATACATGTCGGACCTTTTCACAACTTGTTTTTTCAAACAAATCTCACCTAACATGAGAACACCAAAAGACAAGAACAGAAAAGGGAAAAATAAAAATCTCGACGTCAACATCAAGTTAATGTTTTGGTAGGTGAAGGAGTTAAATATGTCCATATAATAAGTAAAAAGAAAGCTTATTGTTCCACTTAAGATAGTAGTTGAACCAAAATCGGGTGTATTAATGGAGAATGATCCAGAAAATAGAAAAGATGAAGTGTCCACTGAAGTAATTACAACAAAACATTGGAAGTTATAAAAGGCAAATCTCTGGTGGATTTAGAGAGTGCTAATGAAGAGTACCAAAGTTAAATTTAAGTGAAAAGGGAGATCGAAGTTTCTATAAGACTCATATAGAGTTAGAAGGAGGGACAACCGAAGAAGAAGTAAAAGAAGTCAGAGTGACCTTTAAAAGAGAAGAAATTATATAGATTTTTAATATTCGCTGGAGAAATTGTGGATATACGTAAGAGGGTTGATCAATAGTATCAAAGTTAAGTTAAGAGAAGGAAATGAAAAGCAGGAGAGGCAAAGGGAAACAGAGGGTAGTAGAGGAGTTGTGGTTTGTAATAATATGATGTTCTTAGTGTAAGAATCCGTTGGGAGAAAACTAGCGAAATTATATATATAAATCATTAGTAGGTCAATTATTTTTCTTGAAGTATATAGATATATATATATATATATATATATATATGTATATAAACACCTTGTTGGTTGCCAAATTAAATTGAGTATTGTACTTATACCTAGTTATTTGGTATCTTTAAATAAATGGCATCACAAAGGAAATCACCAGCAAAGAGCAACGGGAACCAGTTAGAGTCAAACCCAACTCAACTCAACAGTTGGTAAACGTGTTACTAGATGCTTCACAATGGAGGTCAGGGAATCCACCAGAAGTTGAACCTAATACTTTAAGGATTACATTAGATTTTAAATTAGCGAGACCATCAGAATTGAAGGGGACCGATGAATCAAGAAATGGAGCAGTAAGACAGTGTCAAAAGAAGAGAGATCGTAAAAGGAAAAGAGATGTCATTTCTCTAAATAACTCTAGAAAAGAGGGAAATAGTGGCATTGGTCAAAGGAGTGAAGGGTGTCATATTTGTGGGAAGAAGCACAGAGGGGTATATATCTTTATGAGGACTCAATGTTTTACTTGTGGAAACTTTGGACATTATTCAAATAGTTTCCCACAGCATAAGCATAATAGGAATAATAAGATCAACAGGATTAAGTGTTTCAATTGTGGGGTGGAGGGACACATTGCAAAATTTTGTCCAAAACCCAGAAAACATAACCTAAGGGGGAATCAGAGCCTCAAATCCAAACCAGCAGGTGAAGGAAGCGGAGGCGTCTAAGATAAAAGTTAGATTTTGAAACATTTGTAATAGTAAGAATGATAGGATAATATCTTGAATAGTATATATGAATACATGTATATGTACGATAGAAGTTATAATTTTTGTATAAGTTTGGTAAAGATAATAGATTTCATCCTGTGACCTATGATTAATAGATATGTTCATTATATAATAATAGTGGTAAGATGAACTAAAATGTAATTTGTAAAACTTTTTGATATATAATAAATATATCCTAAATTGGGAAGGTATTTGCAAAGTGTAAAAAATTGTTAACAAAAGGGGGAAAATTATGCATCAAATATGTTGAATTATGTTAGAACATGGGTTAACGATAAGTCTAAAAAGTATTTTTAAAGATACTATAAAAGATTTGAATAAAATTTTATTTTCTAATAATAAAAGATGAGGTTAGTGATCGTAGACTTCTGGTCGAGAAGAAATTTGTGAAGGATAAAAAGTCGGTTACGAAAGGAAGCAAAGGTAATTAAGGTTACTTTATATCAGAAGTATGAGATTAGCATTGGATTAGACAACTGTGATGCCCCCAAATCCAGGTCCCTTTGAACCTCGGATTCGGTCCGCCACGATACTACTATCGTCAAACTATTTATATCTTTTATTCATAACTAATGAATATAACTTTGCTTATTACAATTTAGAATATAAATTCTTTCCATTTCCAGGATCTATATAATGACCCCAAACTTTTATAAGTTTCAAATCTTGGTCATTTACCATTCTTTTCTTACATCATATTCGATGTTATAAAATATGCGAAATAATTTAAATTTTTTCAATCTCCTTTAAAAAAATAAATCTTTTATTGATTTCTGAACTTAAATCAATTACATATCCTTAAATCAAATTATGTTATGATTCGTTCAGTTCGAATTACTATATAAATCTTTACAGCTCGCTTCGAATTCCTCCATGTATCACATAGTACAACTTAACATGTATTACACATCGTAACTACTATCATGTACATCTCCTAGAACCTAAACATGGTTCAAGAGTATATATTTAAATAAATCAATCTCCTTCGATACTATTAAACTTTATCAATCAAGTAGTACAATATCTTTACTGTGAGTCCTTAACCTACAAAAGTGGATATTTGCAAAGGTGAGCTCGACAGTCCAGCAAATCTAACAGTTTTCCTGCAACACATATCATATAATAACATACTCAGTTCATGCATTTATAATCAATTAATATTTACTACGCATGTTATTTCTCACATAACATGTATAGAGATTTAATTCACAAGCATATCATAGAAGATCAACTTTCAACTTTCATACATATCTCATATACATTTCATATATATACATCAACATTCACATAGCATAATATAGCTCAACTAACAGTTATTGAATTCAAATATCAAATAGGAACTGAATGACTTGCCTGATTCGTAGTTTATCTACTACAACTTAACTGCTTAAAGCTTATATGCACTTCGTGTATTCCTACACAATTATATAATCATGGATTCATATCCATTAGTCATACATTTCATACATTCTTAATATAATAAAAATATTACATTATTTTCTAACTAGGTTTGTAAAACCTTTATTTCACGTTCTCATCATACTCTTAGAATATCTAGGTATGTATAGGTATACCTTCACCACTCATACTTGACATCAACATTCATATATATTTATCACAATCTTGATTTGCTATGTGTTCGTTACACATTTAAAACTTATAGGTGCATAGTTCTTGCATTTTGCAAACCTTAATAAAATTTAACAAATTTGGGTTTTATATAACCATTACATGTTCATATGCTTAACACATCATCTATGTCAGGTATTATAGCTTTAAAAATTCATTACACATATATTTTTTTTTAAGGTTCAGATCAAAGTTAAAATAATCAGGCATCATCTTTGCTTTGTATGCCTTGTTGTCTTTGCAATTAGGCTGGGATGGTAGCATTGCGCCATCCACAGCCGGACTAAAGATGAGTATTTATTTTTTGGTTTTATCTAGGTTCTTAGCATGCATTAATGTTAACACATATCTTACCCACATGTTAAGAGGTCTTAGACCAAGTTTGGTGCCTCTTATATTTATTTACCTTAAGTTGTTTTACACTTTATAGCTTTATTGCCATTTATTTCATGGCTAAGTAAGTTAATACAACAAAGGTCTAACTATATGACCACCAACGAGGTTAAACAACTTTCAATACACATGCTTACATGTAATCATATGTCTAGTATTGTTTATCACTTGAAATCTTACTTTAAGACATGCATAGTTCATATTACGTCTATTTAGTAGGGTGCACGTACCTATCATGCCTAGAGGCATAAAATTCCTATCATGTTTACACATAAGATCAGAACACAAGTACTTAATGTTCGTCCCTCTTAGTTTCAAAAATTCAAAACTTTATTCTCAAAATCAATGTCATACTAACTAGTCATGCAAGGCAACTTCAACTTACATGTCATACTCGTTTGTACATGTTTCTTTCTATGCTTGCAAGGTCAAAATATAACCACTTCATATTTTAAAACTTAGTTTACAAAAATATAACGGAGTTTACCTTTGAAATTGTTTTAACCAAAACAAGTTATCTATCACACATACGATTCAACTTTGAAGCTTACATCATACGTAATTAGACCTTAAATATATGCTATCAAGGTTAGAATTAAAGGTACACATTCGTCAAAGTTTGTTTTCAAAATCTTTAAGTTTCTTTTTGAAACATGTATTAACATAAACCAATACAACACATATATGCAAGGGAACTTTAGACCACATGTTAAACCTACCTTCATGCCTAACTAAGCTCTACCAATCATGTTAATTAAGGCTTAACAGATTATTTTAGATAACTTCAACAGGCACCATTTTCATAAGTGGATTTTATGTCCACGAATTGATGTCTAATTCGAGTTTAATTGTTGTTAATTTCTTGTTCTCATGTTTGTTTTTACTTATTTCTTGTTATTTCGTGAGTAGGATGGTTGGTGTGGTTAATGAGTGAAAAAGGAGTCATTTGGAGCATCATTATAGTAAGTATGAAGATTAAGCAACATCAGAATGCAGTGTGCTAGCCCGTCGAGGCAGGCATATATAAGCCTTACACCCCCGCCGGGGCGGAGGGTCTTCAAAATTGTTTAGAAGTAGTCTAGCCCGTCGGGGTGGGCCATTTATATGTATATACCCCCACTGGGGTGAGGGGTGCCGAATCCTGACACTCTTGGCTTGTTGCAAACTCTGCTGGAATGAGGATTTTGAGCACTTGGATAGCGTTTGGACTCTAATTGACATGGGACTTCGACCAAAACTCGTGTGTTGGATATATATTGAGCAACAAACAACGAAATCAAAAAGGAGAACGCAATTTACAGAGATTACATATAGATTTTCATATCGAGCACTAGAGTGAAGATTTTGAAGAAACGTTCATATTGATTGCGGATTAAGGCTAACATGAAGGGCGTTCTGCATTATTCTTCTTCTTAGTCTTATATTTGTAATTGAAGGGCGTTTATATTTGTTTTGAATTATGACTCGGATCTTGTGCTTGTTTGAAACAGGTATAAAAAGGGAAGCACGTAATAACATCTGTGTTGACTAATTAGTTTAAATTGATACATAAATAGTTTCAAAAGGATAATGCTAGTATAAATCATAGAATGACAAGAATAGGCAGTAAAGACGACAAATTAGGCAAGAACCTAAGTTTGGGGGAAAAGGTAGGGTATATAAGCTTTAGAAAAGAAAAAGAAAAAAAAGAGAAAATAATATCTAGTTGAGTCTTGTGGTGGGATGAGAAAAATACTCCCCATAAACACGAGCGTGAGATGGAGTGTAAAACGTACTCTCCAACCATCTATCTAAAAAAAAGAAAAAATGAAGAAAAGATGAGAAATAAGAGCAAAGAGCCCCCCCCCCTGTCAATGAAAAGAAAGCATGAATACCCTATTTCGACCCCTAATCTTGGTAAACATTTTATTTTAGTTGGAACTCGTCTATTTTTGAAATTTTTGAGTTATTCTGTATAATTCCTAATAAGAAATTAATTATGTGTTGAATTTGAACTAGAATCAGTTAGCATAGATGTTGCTCACACACATTATATCAATGATGACGGTTTAAGATTCGAGGATTGATAAGAAACTATTGAGTAGTTTTGATATGAGGTGTTGAAATGTTTGCTTGATTTTTCTGAGGCAGAAGGAATAAAATTGATTCTGTAATACTGTTGGATTCATAGACATATAGTTAGATTATCTCATTGCATTGCATAGCATGTAGTTTGTTTTGTGCTCGAGGACTAGCACGGTTTAAGTTTGGGGGATTTTAATAAGTGGATTTTATGTCCACGAATTGATGTCTAATTCGAGTTTAATTGCTGTTAATTCCTTGTTGTCATGTTCGTTTTTACTTGTTTCTTGTTATTTCGTGTATAGGATGGTTGGTGTGGTTAATGAGTGAAAAAGGAGTCATTTGAAGCATCATTTTAGTAAGTATGAAGATTAAGCAACATCGAATCATTGTCTGTGCTAGCTCAAAGCGAGGCATATATAAGTCTTACACCCGTAAAGGCAGGGGTCTTCAAAAGTGTTTAGCGATAGCCTAGCCCAAAGGCGGGCCATTTTATATGTATACCCCCAAGGAAGGGGTGCCAAATCCCGACACTCCTGGCTTGTTGCAACTTTGCTAGAATGAGGATTTTGAGCACTTGGATAGTGTTTGGACTCTAATTAACATGGGACTTCGACTAAAACTCGTGTGTTGGATATCTATTAAGCAACAAACAATGAAATCAAAAAGGAGAAGGAAATTTACAGAGATTACATACAGATTTTCATATCGAGCACTAGAGTGAAGATTTTGAAGGAACGTTCATATTGATTGCAGATTAAGGCTAACGTGAAGGGTGTTCTGCGTTATTCTTCTTCTTAGTCTTATATTTGTAATTGAAAGGATGTTATCTTTAATTTATTCAATTATTAATTCATTGATGATGAACTAATTTACTTTTTAGGCTTATGATGGATCTTTAAGTGAAACGATGATTATGTAGCTTTGATTTCCAGTTTATCTATATTAATTTGAGCTTGAATTTATGAATTGTCTAATCAACAGTTCTTTGTGGACTTGTATGAATTTGAGAGAGGAAGTACCAGTCTAGACTTAGTTAATATAGCTTGTGTTCTTAAATTTTTGTGATTGAACATAATCTTGATGAATGTTAAGGTAGAGATATGCTTGACATCGCATGTAATCAGATAAAGGACTTAAACTTAAACCTTCTTCAGTTATAATTCACATAGAGATATAGTGAGTTAGTTGATTAAGGTGTTTAACTTGTTTCTATCTAATTTTTGGATTTGAGTTAATACAGTATTAGTACATCAAGAGGTGGCTAGTGCTACATTCGTGTTCTTGATTAATAAACTGGGATAGTGAATTGAACTGGAATAAAGGTGTAAAAATCAAAGTGAAGTTTAGGGTGAAATCGTAAGCCTAATTCTCCAATAATTGCTTGAAATTTCAGTTTTTAATATTTGTGATTGTTTTGTGATCATATAATCATTAATAATTTAGTTTTTATAATTTTAATCATTGTTTTGGATAGTTTAATAAAACTAGGATTAATAAGAAACTGATAATTGTGACGTTAAATTCTTACTAAGTTTTTTCTATGGGAACGATACTCTACTTACTATTATATTACTTGTTGACCACGTATACTTGCGTGTTGTGCGTAATTAGATTTTACCTAACACGGTGCATGGTATCATGCTTATTGCGGCTGTCTCATATTAATAGGAGCAACACGGTTGTCTTTGTCCCAAAATAACCACAGAGACAGCATATATGGCGCAATTGCTGCATAAAATGAGCTCGCGAGAATGGCGCGGTTTGTGCCCTTCCGGCGACTCGGAAGAGTCTCTCGCCTCTGAACTCAAAACACATACCCAATTTCTTCATACAACGTGCTTAAACTCCACTACATAACTTCTATACATGCTTATAACACTTAACTAACATGATACAAATCTTTAATTCATATAAACAACAACTTGATTACTTACATTCAAGATTTTTGCTATTTTTCTATAATTTAACATGTTTAGCGAATTTTATCACTATATATTCGTTTCTCAACCAATTTGGTTCCTTCAACTTCCGTTGTTTTCGTATTTAACTGTATTAACAACATCTAACAGAAAACTACAGATTGCAACAAGTTTTAGCCATCAATTTTTGGACTTACTTAGCAATTATATCTTGTCATTTCTAAGATATTTCACAACTTAAGAATCAAGAGCATTTAGGTTAGCATTATTACCTCTTGAATGCCTGCAATTATCAACTATAGCTCTTCAATTCTCCAATTACTCCTCAACTCTCCAATTCTATTAACTCTCTCTAGCAACTTCTCAGAAAACTCAAACAAACGGGAAAAGAAAAGGAGGAGCTCTATTTATAGAGAATTCTCTACATAGTCCATAGCTTTGCCTCAAAGATTAAACTAATGGAAGAAGGAAGAAGATGTTAGACAAGAAGGAGTTGGTGAACCACTCTTCTTTCCTCCATTCCCTTAGCCATCATCAGCTCTAAATTTTATCAATACAATAGACTAGGCCAGTGTCCTATACACGGCTGATTATTAGAGTGTGACACTGATTTTGGGACAAGTAATATTACTTCCTTACTTATTAGTAAAATGATTCCCATCATACTAAAGTTAATTCTTTTTGGGCCTATTAAATCAATTATAATAATTTAACATCACTACACTAAATTAAGTTGTAGGCACATATATATACATATATATGTACCTACCCGCATATAGGAAGTATACTTATATTTTAAATATACCCCAATATATAATCTTATTCCCTTGTATATTGGGCTAGTCAAGTAATATTTTAATTGGGCTAAATATAATTTAGTTGAGTACTTTCAACCCATTATTTCATATCATACATAAATATCACAACAATTAATTAATATTAATCATTTATTTTATTTTCAATAATTATTATGTACTCCACTAATTAATATAATTACATTATTTTATTTCTTCCAAAAATTATTCCAAAACAATAATCTCTAATCAATAATTACTTATAACTATATTTTTCTTTTCTTTTATTAATCATTTATCTTTCAAATATCAACCCTTTTAAATATTATGATACTATGTAATATATTAAAAATATCAAATATTAATTAACATATTTCTTTCGTCCTCTAATGCTAATTAATTCATTCATGGACAACTTAATCATCATTTAATAGTTTATTGTCTCTTTGGGTCCTTGGTATTTATTTCTTGAATTTTAAATTCCATAAACTTACTCATAACTTCCTCTGATTTGGCAGTGATTCTTGAAGCTGGTCATAAGCTTGAAATGGCTTGTTGCTTGTATATACCAAGTTCGAGGCGAGAACAAGTTCTGCATTAGCAGAAATAAAATCTATTCTCCTAATCACTTTACATATACCTCATAAATGGTAACTCATCTAAAATCAACCTCTTCCTTGATTCCACATCATGGATTACTATTTCTTTAATAATTTAAATATCAAACTTCGAGTTTTAAAACTCTATTTTTCCTTAATAGTTTAACCAACTATGAAATCTCATGTACGGGTTTCTTACCACAAAACTCAAATATAAAACACCCACTATAATCACATATTCACTATTTACTTAATTTATTCTTAAACTCCTTCAAATTATATTATTCCATAATATAACTTCCACTTTAATATAAATTAACCAATATTTCTACTTGTTAGTTAATTCCTTATAATTAACTAATTTATTCTTTATTATCTCAAGCTATCCATCCATGGATAGCTTAAGCACTAACTAAAACTTATATTACATCATACTAGTTACTAGTATATATATTCAAGAAAATGGTGATTATCCATCAAAGATATTTAATGTCACCAACTTACTATGATAAAATAATTCTATAAATTATTTAATGTCGATAGATAAATCTTATCCATCTTCTTATTAATTCATCTCTACAATTTATAACAAATATATAATATTGATATATATTTATTAAACACAACATCACTTATTACATAGCTCATATTACCATATGTAACACAATACCACATACCTCGTAACACAATTATATATTCTTGTTCGAACACATATCATGCTTTAAGAATTTAATTTACTAAATTCGTATTTAATATTTTCTAAAAATTCGGGTTCTGAAATTCTCTCCCCCTTATAAGGATTCCGTCCTCGGAATCACCGAAACCTCCTCTACTCGATGATATTCCGAATATTACATATTCTTTTGAATAATTTTATCCATTCTTTTTTCGGAAGTTTTTATTATTATAACTTTCACAAATGCATTCTATCGCTTTTTCCTTTCTCAGGAACATTCTACTTACTACATTCATCCTTCACAAGAACAAGAATCTTCCATGATTTTTCAATAATCGGGAAGTAGTATGAAAAATCTTATATTCCAAATTATGCTTGAGAAACCAGATTGTTTATCAATCACAATGACTGAAAACACCCTTCTCATGTACACTAGGTGGCCAGCCTATTGTACCACTACGTTGGGCCGCAACGTAGTGTTTTGTAACGACTATATGCATTACGCTTGGAACCATTATCCCCGAAAACAAGTCCCCTTATAGGGTTGTTCACCTTAGCTTTTAAACATCTGAATCCGTACCAGAGCAATCTGGTTTGACATAAATACTCAAGAATGCTTGAATTCCATAAATATATTTCAACAGCTGTCTAGCCGAATCAAATAGCTTAGACTTTTATCAATAACTCGGACATCAATCGAAATAATTTAGCCAACTTAATTGGCATTCTTCTTAATTTACAAGAAAACCAAAAATTCTTTTATGACGTCATGATACCGTACCAGATTAGCAGTACGTTAACGATTTTTCCATTTTGTGACTTTGTCATATTACATCATACCATAGTGGGCTAATGATCTTTCGATCACAACCAACACTAGGTTCGACTACATTGATGACTCCATCGTTTACCATTTTCTACACCATATCAAATGATGCACATGGTCAGAAATACATTTTGAACATTTTTAAATTATTTTTGTCTTAGCCAAAACAATTAGCATAGACATATGAATAACAATATTGTTTTTAAACATAATTGGTTCAATCACATGATCCAATGTTTTTCAAGAAAACAGAAGTGCAAACATTAGCACGAAGTCAATAAATTTTTAAAATCTAGCAGAGAGCTAGAAGATTTAGAAAATCCATGTTTCTCCATCAACTTCAATCTTTACTCCATTGCTTCATTCTATCAATCTCTAACACCATCAATGCTTACTATACCAAAATTTCTTAATTCTTACCTCAGAAGTTTTTTATACCCAGTATAGTTCATCAAACTTACCACACTTTGGAAGTTCAGGAACTTGCTACAATCATATGAGTTTAAGAACATACCCTACTCAGACCATAGGTGTCCATTCGCTGTGGAGTTCAAAACATACCATATAATTATGAGTCACGAACTTACCATATGCATGAGTTTTAAGAACTTGCGCCTAATCTTAATATCTCTATCTTAATCTTAATAGTCTCTATCTATCAAATATGATATGAGAAAAGAATCACCTTCTCACCATAAGCATATCGATAGCGCGATATCGACATTCCATTGATTATCATTGTGAGGAACCGAGCATGAGCACAAAGCCTCTGCCCATACAAAGGTTTGTACAACTCAGCTCCCACATGAGTCCTCAATTGGAACCTCACCTAACTCTATCTCACGCTTAACTTTCCCTTTCATCGATACGAATTCTTCGTATCCCATCATATACAACTATTCATGAGTTCATTTGTACCATTTCATGGTACCTTCTCTTATATCATCAAGCTATACTCACTTAGTCGTTACAGCCTATTTATGATTTCATAGCTCATTCTGATCACGTCGTGATCATCATTTTACCTTAGGGTTCTTTCCCATTATCAACTAAACTCCATTCGAGTTTATTCTTATTATCTTTGTCATTTTTATCTTATAGACATCATCTTAACATTTTTATTACCAAAAGTTAGGAAACTCCTGAATTCTCATTATCTAGATACTTCAAAATCCTTCTTTGAATCTTCGCTTATATATATTTTAAATCTTTACCTTTCTCTCTCTCAGATTATAGCTTAAGGTACTCCTACCTAAAGTTTATAACCTCTGACTTTGATACCAACACGATCACGAACTTGGCGCCCCCAAATCCGAGGTCCTTGAACCTCGGATCAAGTGCCTCACGATACTAATATCGTCAAACTATTTATATCTTTTATTCATAACTTAATGAATATAACTTTGTTTATTACAATTTAAAATATAAATTCATTCCATTTCCAGGATCTATATAATGATCCCAAACTTTTATAAGTTTCAAATCTTAGTCATTTACCATTCCTGTCTTACATCATATTCGATGTTATAAAATATGCAGAATAATTTAAAATTTTTCAATCTCCTTTAAAAAAAAAATCTTTTACTGATGTCTTAACTTGAATTCATTACATATCCTTGAATCAATTATGTTATGATTCGTTCTGTTCGAATTACTGTATAAATCTTTACATCTCGATTTGAATTCCTCTATGTATCACATAGTACAACTTAACATGTATTACACATCGTAACTACAATCATGTACATCTCCTAGAACCTAAACATGGTTCAAGAGTATATATTTAAATAAATCAATCTCGTTCGATACTATTGAACTTTATCAATCAAGTAGCACGTAATCTTTACTGTGAGTCCTTAACCTGCAAAAGTGGTTATTTGCAAGGGTGAGCTCGACGGCCCAACAAATCTAACAGTTTTCATGCAACACATAGCATATAATAACATACTCAGTTCATGCATTTATAATCAATTAATATTTACTACGCATGTTACTTCTCACATAAAATGTATAGAGATTTACTTCACAAGACGATTAACTTTCAACTTTCATACATATCTCATATGCATTTCATATATAGACATCAACATTCGCATAGCATAATATAGCTCAACTAACAGATATCGAAATCATATATCAAATAGGAACTGAATGACTTGCCTGATTCATAGTTTATCTATTACTACTTAACTGCTTAAAGCTTATCTGCACTTCGTGTATTTCTACACAGTTATATAATCATGGATTCATATCAATTAGTCATACATTTCATACATTCTTAATAAAATAATAATGTTACACTGTTTTCTAACTAGGTTTATAAATCCTTCATTTCACTTTTAAAATGTATAGAGATTTACTTCACAAGACGATTAACTTTCAACTTTCATACATATCTCATATGCATTTCATATATAGACATCAACATTCGCATAGCATAATATAGCTCAACTAACAGATATCGAAATCATATATCAAATAGGAACTGAATGACTTGCCTGATTCGTAGTTTATCTATTACTACTTAACTGCTTAAAGCTTATCTGCACTTCGTGTATCTCTACACAGTTATATAATCATGGATTCATATCAATTAGTCATACATTTCATACATTCTTAATAAAATAATAATGTTACACTATTTTTTAACTAGGTTTATAAATCCTTCATTTAACCTTTTCATCATACTCTTAGAATAGCTAGGTATGTATAGGTATACACCTTAACCATTCATACTTGACATCAACATTCATATATATCTATCACACTCTTGATTGGCTATGTGTTCGTTACACATTTAAAACTTATAGGTGCATAGTTCTTGCATTTTGCAAACCTTAATAAAATTTAACAAATTTGGGTTATGCTCAAAACATCATCTATGTCAAGTATTATAGCATTAGAAATTCATTACACATATATTTTTTAAGGTTCAGATCAAAGTTAAAATAATCAAGCATCATTTTTTGGTGGCGCATTATTTCATAATTAGGCCTTTGGGAGGGCGCGTTGTCTTAGATCCCCTGGCGGACAAAAAGTTGAATATTTATTTTCTGGTTTCATCTAGGTTCTTAGCATGCATTAATGTTAACACATATCTTACCCACATGTTAAGAGGTCTTAGCCCAAGTTTGGTGCCTCTTGTATTTAATTACCTTAAGTTGTTTTACACTTTATAGCTTTATTGCCATTTATTTCATGGCTAAGTAAGTTCATATAACAAAGGTCTAACTATATGACCACTAACGAGGTTAAACAACTTTCAATATATATGCTTACATGTAATCATATGTCTAGTATGGTTTATCACTTGAAATCTTACTTTAAGACATGCATAGTTCATATTACGTCTATCTAGTAGGGTGCACGTACCCATCATGCCTAGAGGCATAAAATTCCTATCATGTTTGCACATAAGATTAGAACACAAATACTTAATGTTCGTCCCTCTTAGTTTAAAAACTTCAAAACTTTATTCTCAAAATAAATATAATACTAACTAGTCATGCAAGGAAACTTCAACTTAAATGTCATAATCATTTGTACATGTTTCGTTCTAAGCTTGCAAGGTCAAAATATAACCACTTCATATTTTAAAACTTAGTTTACAAAAGATAACGGAGTTTTCCTTTGAAATCATTTTAACCAAAAAAAGTTATCTATGACACATACGATTCAACTTTGAAGCTTACATCATGCGTAATTAGACCTCATATATATGTTATCAAGGTCAGAATTAAAGGTACACATTCGTCAAAGTTTGTTTTCAAAATCTTTAAGTTTCTTTTTGAAACATGTATTAACATAAACCAACGCAACACATATATGCAAGGGAACTTTAGACTACATGCTAAACCTGCCTTCATGCCTAACTACGCTCTACCAATCATGTTAAGGCTTAACAGATTGTAGCAAACAACTTCAAGAGGCACCAGTGCACGGCGCAGCTAAGATGTCCTGTAATGTGGGAACTGTAACGACCGAGAAAAATTGGACTATTTGTAAAATAATTTTCTTTGATTATATAATGAATAAAATTATATTATTAATGAGAAAGCAAGATGAATGTTATTCTATAACCTAATCATGTCGGAATATTGTAGTATTCTGGCTACGTGAAGGAATTAAAGTGTTTTAATTTCCAAGAAAATAAAAGTTATCCGAGAAATTTTCTGAAAAATATTATTCATCAATATCTACTTAGGAATTATTTTTGAACTTCCGAGAAATACGTAACAATAAAATAATAAGAAAGGATGGATTATGTAATAATAATTCAAGTATGACAAACGCAGTTTTTCGCCTGCATACTAAGTTCGAGAATGTTAGGGAAAGTAAAAATTTAATAAACGATGATCGTATGATATATAAGTATTGTATGAGGTAATGAATACGGGTATGACATAAGGTATTATAAAAGTATGTATGAAAGATGGTATGTCATATATGATGAATGATTATACAAACTAGTATACGAGAAGAATACGTAGACAATACGTTATAAGAATTAAGCTAAATGTATTGGACTTATAGGATTTGTGTAGGAATTGTACAAGCCTAATTGGAATAATGTTAAAGCACAAAGATTGATAATACAAGCCCAAATGTTAAGCCAAAGTTATTAAAACCTAAGCCCAAACCAAGAACCAAATATGTGGATCAAACCAATGGGTTAACGGATAAGAAAAACCCATGGGGCAACCCATGTGGACCCCATGGATCACATGGCCAACCATCTTGGTGACAAAGTAAAGTGATTTACTTGGTGACCTAGATTGGAATAGTAAGGAAGTGGAATGGCCTAAGTTACCATTGTGCCCTCACTTTGTATTTCCTATAAATAAGAGGAGTTGCTAGTTCATTTTTACTTATTCAAAATTCCACCAACATCTTATATTGAGAGAGAAAAGTGAGTAAGAGCTAGAATTTGCTATATCAAAAAGGAAGAAGAAGAACCAAGCTAGAACTTCAAGGGTAAGAATCCTAAACCATTAATCTCCATCTCTTCATCATAGTTGTGATAGAGAAGTGAGTATTGGTGGTGCATGTTTGACAAGGAGCATAAAGATGGTTATTAATGGATGTAAATTTTAATAAACCATGTGTAAGTGGAATCATAAGTATAAAAGTTATGAACCAATGAAAGACATTGAAGAATTATAAAGTTGTTGTTGATGGACAAGTTTAAAACCATCATTTATAGGCTTAGATAATATATGTTGTGCTAATGAAATGAATCCATTTGGAACGATGTAAAAATCTTAAGTAACGAAGTTATGGCAAGATTTACGAGATTAGACGATAATCATCGAAATCGTTAAATTCTTGGAATGAAAGTCAAAAGTCACCACTTAACTCATAAACATTGTTCTCTGATGGAGAATAGTCTAAGTTTGCATTTTAGAGTTATGGACTCAAAAATGGTAAAATTCCGACTTAGAACGAAGAAACGAGCTATGAACATTCACGAACGTTTATCGTTTTTGTAATAACAGACTTTAATGGTGAATTTCATGTAAACGGCTTCGAAATGTAAAATTCTTATAAGAACACATAGTTCATGTTATTTGTGAGCTAACGGTTTTTGAACGAGCCAATTCGGACTTAAAATGAACAATTTATGAGCCCGGAAAGTTCACAAACCAAATAAATCATCATAATCGTCTAAGGCATTGAGAATTAAACCTTCGGCAGCATGCCCAAGGCTTTAAAGTTAAGCGCACAGCCATTGTTGCCGAAAGCCATTACCCTCTTTGGAGATTGGCGCCATGACTCGACTTATTGTACTAAGCATGGCGCGCAGCGAGATGCAGTGAGCCGGGCGACTACTCATCGGAGACTCGCGTCATAACCTTAAGAAGTGTAAGGAAAGTTGAAATAGCCATGGCCAACACTAGATAAAGCATAGAGAAGAAAGCTTATGCATGTAAAAAGAATACCAAATGATTGAAGGTGAATTATAACCTTAATGAACTTAAAGTAACATCCTGAAGGATGATAACAACCTTAAGAATTATAACTAAAGGTTGATGAAAGATTACTTGAACATAAATAAGAAATAATGCGATAACCATAACCAATGTATAATAAAGTCAAAGCCAATCCCTTCTGCTAGACCTAATGTATTTAGTGGATTTCTTATAATCTATCGAAATGTTATCAGTGTTGCTATCTTTTGCCAAACTATTTTGGTCTAGATTTCAAAGAAAGATTGAGTATGAATAAACAAACGTTTTATCGTCAAACGACTGGCACGTGAGGTTGCCAAAACATAAACGTAAATACATTTAAAGATGAAGTGTTGTACAACATAGAGTACTATAAATTGATCACCTAGATGTGCTCGTAAGATATAATGGACTTACAGACTTAGTGTCGGGTTGTCCTTTTTAAAAAAAGAACGAAATGCTCAAGGTCTTGGACCAAAATTTATGTTTAATGAACGTGGTTCATTGTGAAATGTTTTAAAAGAAAAGAAGTGCTATTTTGATTTATCTATAGTACTTTATAACTACTGCTTCAGTTATAGAAGATATACGATTTGTATGATTCAAGCGTGTCGTTTAATGAAATTGTCATACTTGTTGAGCTAGTTATGCTCACTCTTACTTGAACCATACGAATGCAGCTAAGATCGACTGATCTGAAGGATCGAATAAGGATAAAGGAAAGGCTAAGGCAGACCAATGAGTTGTCTATGTAATAGTATAGGATTAATGTTATAATTATTTGATATTCTGAAAATAAACATATGTAATGGTTATAAAGAACCTGGGAAAGGGAATATTGTTTTGGAATATAAATAAGACATATTCACTCTTTTGAGTTATTTCAATTGAATGTATGTGTGAATGGTAGTACCGTGTAGCACCATCTGTCGGGTTGGAAGATACCCGAATTTGGGGGCGTCACAGGTGCCTCCACAAGATACTCAGCCACTTGCCGCTGAAAATCCCAATTTTTGGAAAACAATGGCGGGAAAGTAATGTAATCAGCTAAGGATGTGTAATGATGAACGATGTAGTATTATACTACAAGGAAGAACATATCAATATAAGCCTTTTATTGAAACATGTTGTGCAATGAGTATGATTTATTGTTTAATAATGAATAATAACTAATTAACAAGAAAGAAATAATAATGAAATATTATTTATGTTAACAAAAAACTGCCGCCAAGAAGAAGACAAAGAAATCAAGGAACGAATGTGAATCAACTAAAAGGGGGACCGGTTAACCCGATGCAGGAGTTCGTTAATTTATTAACGGCTGCCTTTAACCAAAATAGGGTGAATGTACCAATAAATCCTGCAGTAGTACGGGCTACTACGTTTAAGGATTTTAAGAGTGTAGGTCTGTCGGAGTTCAAAGGAACTACGGACCCCATAGAAGCCCAGACTTGGGTAAAAGAAATAGAGAAGGCATTTGTTATTGCAAATGTCATGAGGGGCAAAAGGTTGCTTTTGCTACCTACATGATGAAGGGAGAGGCCAACTTCTGGTTAGAGGCAAACCACGCTAGGGCTGAGATAAAGAATTTAACATGGACACGGTTCAAGGAGATTTTCTTCGAAAACTACTTTCCCACGAGTATGCAGGGGAGGATGGAGATGAGGTTTCTGGAGTTAAAACAGGGGGAAATGATTGTTCCCCAATTTGCTTCCAAGTTTAATGAACTGGCGAGGTTTGCTCCACACCAAGTGGACACGAAGGTGAGGAAGCCTAGGAGATTCGAGCAGGGTTTGAAACCCTGGCTCTATAGCCGGATATCAGTGTTCTAAAGTACTTCCTTTGGAACAATCCTGGAGAAGGCGATAATCACCGAGGGTGGTAATGAGGCTTTAAGTCAATACCACAAAGAGAAGAAGAATCAGAATAAGGTAGATGTGGGAGTAAAAATTGAGGGAGCCAGTGGTAGTGACAATGGCCAGAAGAGGAAGGATTTTAACTCTGGGAATACCAGAGTAAAGCAAGAAGATCCTAAGAAGAGGATGGAGGCATGTAAGAACTGTTGGAAGACTCATTTAAGAGTCTGTCACTAGGGGAAGTCGGTGTGTTACAACTGTGGACAGGAAGGGCACATTTCTCCTAACTGTCCAAGTCCAAAGAAGAACCATGGATGCTTCGTATGAGGATCAACTGAACACATAGAGAAGAACTGCCTAAAGAAGGGGACAGACGGGAATAAGGGCACTAATAGTGGTAAGTTAGCTATTAGTGGTCCAGCTCAGACGAGTAGGCTGATGGCCCACGCCTTTAATATGACGGTCCAAGATGCAGTTGCATCAGGGGATTTAGTTGCAGGTATTATCCCGATCAACGATATAAATGCTTATGTGTTGTTTGATTCAGGTGCTACTTGTTCTTTCATAGCATGTGATTTTGCTAAATGATTACAATTACTTCCCGTAAGATTGCATGTACCTTTGATTATCAAGGTAGCAAACAAAGAAATAATTCATGTTGAAAATATTTATAGGAGTTGTTGTGTAGATATACGAGGTTGTAAATTATCGGTAGATTTGATACCAGTAAAGTTGGGAGAATTCGATGTAATTCTCGGGATGGATTGTTGTTTAACCATGGGGAAATTATAGATTGCCAAAAGAAATGTTTAAATATTAGAACATTCACACAACCTCATGTAGTGTTTTACGATAATAAATCGTCGGGACATTTGTGTTGTCTTACTATGACATAAACTAGGAAATTTTTGAGGAATGGATGTGTAGGTTATTTGTGTCATGTTGTTGATACCCAGAGAGTGGGAGCAACGATGGAACAAATAAATATAGTCAAAGAATTTGTGGATGTATTTCCAAGCGAATTACAAGGTCTTCCGCCAGATAGGGAGATCGAATTTGTAATAGATATTGTGCCAGGAGCGGCACCAGTTTCAAGGGCACCGTATCGTATGGCATCAGTAGAGATGAAGGAGCTGATGGTTCAACTACAAGAACTATTGGATGAAAAATACATACAAATGAGTGTTTCACCATGGGGAGCACCGATACTATTTGTGAAGAAGAAGAACGGATCGTTGACCCTTTGTATCTACTACCGAGAGTTAAACAAGTTAACGATAAAGAATAAATACCCATTTCCCAGGATCGATGATCTCTTTGATCAGTTTAAAGGGGCAACGTATTTTTCTAAGATAGATTTGCGAATGGGGTATCATCAATTGAAGGTTAGGAAGGAGGATGTACCTAAGATAGCATTCAGGACTCGTTATGGCCATTACGAGTTTCTAGTGATGTCATTTGGGTTGACGAATGCACCAGCTGCATTTATGGATACGATGAACAGAGTGTTCAAACAATATTTGGATAAGTTCGTCGTAGTGTTTATCGATGATATTTTAGTCTATTTTAAGACGCCAGAAGATCACGCTGAACATCTAAGAATAATGTTGGAGACACTAAGGAAGGAGAAGCTATACGCAAAATTCACTAAGTGTGAATTTTGGCTAGAAAGGGTATAGTTTTTAGGACATGTTATCGATAAGGATGGAATTTTAGTAGATCCAGCGAAGGTGGAAGCAGTGATTAATTGGGAACAATTAAAAATGTCGACTGAGGTATGGAGTTTCCTAGGGTTAGCGGGATACTATCAAAGATTCATCCATAATTTTTCTACGATAGCTACTTCATTGACTAATTTAACAAGGAAGACAGTGAAGTACGTGTGGACTGAGAAATGTGAGGACAGTTTTCAAGAAATGAAAAAAAGGTTGTGTGAAGCCCCTGTATTGTCATTACCCAATGATACAAGAAATTTTGTAGTTTATAGCGATGCTTCGCATAAAGGACTTGGTTGCATGCTCATGCAGCATGACAAGGTCATTGCGTATATATCATGGCAGTTAAAGGATTATAAGAAAGTTTACCCTACTCATGATCTAGAACTGGCCGCGGTAGTGTTTGCTTTAAAGATATGGAGGCATTACTTATATGGAGAGAAATGTGAGATATACACAGACCATAAGACTCTAAAATATATCTTCACACAAAAGGATTTAAATATGAGACAAAGGAGATGGCTGGAGTTGATAAAGGATTATGACTGCGATATCCTGTATCACCCAGGAAAAGCTATTGTAGTGGTCGACGCCTTAAGTAGGAAGGGTCGAGAAAAGTTGTCTATGCTAACGGCTCAAACTGAGTTAATAACAGAGATGGCTAAAATGGAGTTAGAGGTGAAGTTGTCGAGTGAGTCCGGACAATGATTATTTACAACGAAGATTCGATCTACCATTATAGAAAGAGTCAAGGAGGTACAACTCAGAACTGATGAGTGTGACCAGATGAAGAAGCGGCTAGCAAATGAAAAAGATATAAAGTATAGTCTTGATAACTAGGGGTTATTAAAATTTGAAGGAAGAATTTGGGTTCCAAATGAGACAGAATTAAAGGAGGAGGTTTTACAAGAAGCTCGTAGTTTAAGGTACTCGATTCATCCTGGTAGTACTAAGATGTATCAAGCCCTTCGATAGAGTTTTTGGTGGCCAAATATGAAGAGAGAGAGATAACAGAATATGTGAGTAGGTGCTTAACTTATCAGAAAGTTAAGGCCGAACATCAACGACCAAGTGGCTTGTTACAGTCATTAGAGATTCCAGAATGGAAGTGGGAGCATATCACGATTGATTTTGTGGTGGGACTTCCGATTACACAGAAAAGGTACGAAGCTATTTGGGTAATAGTGGACCGATTGATGAAGTCGTCTCACTTTTTCCCAAAAAAAAGTCAAGTATAACTTAGATCAGTTAGCTAAAATTTATGTTAAGGAAATTATTTCTAGACATGAAGTACCAGTTTTGATAGTGTCAGATCATGACCCACGATTCACATTGAACTTTTGGAGAAGTATACAAAAATAGTTGGGAACGCAGTTAAAGTTAAGTACAACATATCATCCACAAACCAATAGACAGAGTGAAAGGACAATTCAGACGCTAGAAGATATGTTGAGATCTTGCGTCATGGATTTCAAGGGTAGTTGGGATGATCACCTACCATTAGTAGAGTTTGTGTATAACAACAGTTATCATGCAAGCATAGGCATGCCACTTTACGAAGCTTTGTACAGAAGGAAGTGCAAAACACCATTATGTTGGGATGAAGTGGGAGAACGTTGTATGCTAGGACCTGAATTGGTACAGCAAACAGCGGATATAGTCAAGCTTATACGAATGTGTCTGGTAGCAGCTCAAGACAGACAGAAGAAGTTTGCGGATTTGCATCAAGGAAACCGAAAGTTTGAAGTAGGCTTGTATGTATTTCTAAAGTTATCTCCCTGGAAAGGAAAGATACGCTTTGGAAAGAAGGGAAAGTTAAGTCCAAGGTTTATAGGACCTTTTGAGGTATTAAAAAGGGTAGGAGAGGTAGCTTACATGATAGCATTACCTCCAGACTTAGAATGAATGCACAATATATTTCACGTATATGTGTTATGTCCTTATAAACCAGACAATAAGCACGTAATAGAGTATGAACCTATTCATATTGAGAAGGACTTAACGTATGAAGAGATGCCAATTTAAATCATCGATAGAAAAGAGCAAGTTCTGAGGAACAAAGTTATACCTTCAGTAAAGGTGTTATGGAAAATCCACGATACCGAAGAAGCAACGTGGGAACTTGAAGAAAAGATGAGGAAGAATTATCCTCAGTTGTTTGTTTAATATTTTAAGCGAGATTTTGGGGACAGAATCCTTATAAGGAGGGGTGAATGTAACGATCGAGAAAAATTAGATTATTTGTATAATACTTTTCTTTGATTAAATAATGAATAAAATTATATTATTAATGAGTAAGCAAGATGAATGTTATTTTATAACCTAATCATGTCAAAATATCATAGTATTCTGGCTACATAAAGGAATTAAAGTGTTTGAATTTCCAAGACGAAAATAAAAGCTTTTCGAGAAATTTTCTGAAAAACACTATTCATCAATATCTGCTCGGGAATTATTTTTGAACATCCGAGAAATACGTAATGATAGAATAATAAGAAAGGATGGATTATGTAATAATAATTCAAGTATGAGAAACATATTTTTTCGCCTGCGTACTAAGTTTGAGAATGTTAGGGAAACTGAAAATTTAATAAACGATGATCGTATGATACGTAAGTATTGTATGAGGTAATGAATACAAATATGATACAAGGTATTATAAAAGTATGTATGAAAGATGGTATATCATATATGATGAATGATTATACGAACTAGTATACAAAAAGAATACATAGACAATACGTTATAAGAATTAAGCTAAATGTTTTGGACTTATAGGATTTGTGTAGGAATTGTACAAGCCCAATTGGAATAATGTTAAAGCCAAAAGATTGATAATGCAAGCCCAAATGTTAAGCCAAAGTTATTAAAACCTAAACCCAAACCAAGAACCGGATCCGTGGATGAAACTAATGGATTACCAGATAAGAAAAATTCATGGGGCAACCCATGTGGGCCCTATGGATCACATGGCCAACCATCTTGGTGACCAAGTAAAGTGATTTAATTGGTGACCAAGATTGGAATAGTAAGGAGGTGGATTAACGAGGTGGAATGGCCTAAGTTACCATTGTGCCCTCACTTTGTATATCTTATAAATAAGAGGAGTTGCTAGTTCATTTTTACTTGTTCAAAATTCCATCAACATCTTATATTGAGAGAGAAAAGTGATTAAGAGCTAGACTTTGCTATATCAAGAAGGAAGAAGAATAACCAAGCTAGAACTTCAAGGGTAAGAATCCTAAACCATTAATCTCTATCTCTTCATCATAGTTATGATAGAGAAGTTAGTATTGGTGGTGCATGTTTGACAAGGAGTATAAGGATGGTTATTAATGGATGCAAACTTTAATAAACCATGTGGAAGAGGAATCATAAGTATAAAAGTTATGAACCAATGAAAGACATTGAAGAATTGTAAAGTTGTTGTTGATGGACAAGTTTAAAACCATCATTTGTAGGCTTAGATAATAAATGTTGTGTTAATGGAATGAATCCATTTGGAACGATGTAAAAATCTCAAGTAATGAAGTTATGGCAAAATTTACGAGATTAGATAATACTCGTTGAAATCGTTAAATTCTCAAAATGAAAGTCAAAAGTCACCATTTAACTCAGAAATGTTATTTTTTGATCGAGAATAGTCTAAGTTTGCAGTTTAGAGTTGCAGACTCGAAAATGGTCAAATTCTGACTTAGAACGAAGAAACGAGCTATGAACGTTCACGAACGTTTATCGTTTTTATAATAATAGACTTAAACACTTCATTCCATGTTAACGGATTTGAAAATGTAAAATTCTTATATAAACACATAGTTCATGTGATTTATGAGCTAACGACTTTTGAACTAGAAAATTCGGACTTAAAATGAACAATTTATGATCCCGTAAAGTTTACAAAGCAAGAAAACTGTTATAACTGTATGAGGCACAAGGTCGGTGCTGCAGCACGACCCAAAGCTTTAAAGTCGGAGTCGTAGCGCTAGGCCGAGCCAGAACCTATTGGAGATTGGCGCTTGCGGTGCATTTTTTATCTTGAGCATGGCGCCATGACACTAAAGCCGAGCAATAGCTCTCTGGAGACTCGCGCCACAATGACTTGAGAAGTATAAGGAAGTTAAGTGCCGTGATTGCCCGGACACTAGGTAAGGCATAGAGAAGAAAGCTTATGCATGTAAAAAGAATACCAGTTGATTGAAGGTTAATTATAACGTTAATGAACTTAAAGTAACATCCTTAAGGATGATAACAACCTTAAGAATTATAACTAAAGGTTGATTAAAGATTACTTGAACGTAAATAAGAAATAATGTGATAACCATAACCAATGTTAAACAAATCTAATGAACGATTAGATTTAGAAGAATGGTAAGATACGTTAAGGACCATACATGATTGATTATGGCCTAATGTGGTATGTTATATGCTTATGCATTGCAGAATCCTTAAAGACTCAAACAGAAAGTATTTAATCTGTAGAAGATGCTGAAGGCAAGTGTTCTAACCCTTGTTTATGTTCATTCTGGACAAGCTTTGTGATTCATGTCTCTTACACATGAGTTAATGTATAATAAAGTCAAAGCCAATCCCTTTGGCTAGACTTAATGTATTTAGTGGATTTCTTATAATCTATCGAAATGTTATCAATGTTGTTATGTTTTGCCAAACTATTTTGGTATGGATTTCAAAGAAAGACTGAGTATGAATAAAAAAATGTTTTGTCATCAAACGACAGGCATGTGAGGTTGCCAAAACTTAAACATAAATACGTTTAAAGAAGAAGTGATGTACAACATAGAGTACTATAGGCTGATCACCTAGACGTCCTCGTAAGATATACTGAACTTTTGAACTTAGTGTCGGGTTATCCTTTTCAAAGGAAGAACGAAATGCTCAAGGTCTTGGACCAAAATTAATGTTTAATGAACGTGGTTCATTATGAAATGTTTTAAAGGAAAAGAAGTTTTATTTTGATTTATCTATAATACTTCATAACTATTGCTTCAGTTATAGAAGATATACGATTTGTATGATTCAAGCATATTGTTTAATGAAATTGTCATACTTGCTGAGCTAGTTGTGCTCACTCTTGCTTGAACCATATGAATGCAGCTAAGATCGAACAACCTGAAGGATCGAATAAGGATAAATGAAAGACTAAGGCAGACCAATGAGTTGTCTATGTAATAGTATAGGATTAATGTTATAATTATTTGACATTATGACAAGAAACATATGTAATGGTTATAAAGAACCTGGGAAAGGAAATATTGTTTTGGAATATAAATAAGACATATTCACTCTTTTAAGTTATTTCAATTGAATGTATGCGTGAATGGTAGTACCGTGTAGCACCATCTGTCGGGTTGGAAGATAACCGAATTTGGGGGCATCACAAGAACGGCAGTAATTGCTACCGTCCCAAAAAAAACCACAGAGAGAGCGATATCTGATGGTACCAAGAATGAATGAAGCTGAGAAGAATGGGCGATTAAGCGCCCTTCCTGAACGACTCGGAAGAGTCTCTCGCTTCAGAACTCAAAACCCATACCTAATTTCTTCATGCTACATGCTTAAACTCCACTACATAACTTCTATACATGCTTATAACACTTAACTAACATGATACAAATCTTTAATTCATATAAACAACAACTTGATTACTTACATTCAAGATTTTTGCTATTTTTCAATAATTTAACATGTTTAGCGAATTTTATCACTACGGATTCGTTTCTCAACCAATTTGGTTCCTTCAACTTCCGTTGTTTTTGTATTTAACTGTATTAACAACATCTAACAGAAAACTACAGATTGCAACAAGTTTTAGCCATCAATTTTTGGACTTACTTAGCAATTATATCTTGTCATTTCTAAGATATTTCACAACTTAAGAATCAAGAGCATTTAGGTTAGCATTATTACCTCTTGAATGCTTGCAATTATCAACTATAGCTCTTCAATTCTCCAATTACTCCTCAACTCTCTAATTCTATTAACTCTCTCTAGCAACTTCTCAGAAAACTCAAACAAACGGGAAAAGAAAAGGAGGAGCTCTATTTATAGAGAATTCTCTACATAGTCCATAGCTTTGTCTCAAAGATTAAACTAATGGAAGAAGGAAGAAGATGTTGGACAAGGAGTTGGTGAACCACTCTTCCTTCCTCCATTCCCATAGCCATCATCAGCTCTAAATTTCATCAATACAATAGACTAGGCCAATGGCTTTTACGCGGCTAATTATTAGAGTGTGACACTGATTTTGGGACAAGTAATATTACTTCCTTACTTATTAGTAAAATGATTCTCATCATACTAAAGTTAATTCTTTTTGGGCCTATTAAATCAATTATAATGATTTAACATCACTACCCTAAATTAAGTTATGGGCACATATATATACATATATGTACCTACCCACATATAGGAAGTATACTTGTATTTTAAATATACCCCAATATATAATCTTATTTCCCATGTATATTGGGCTAGTCCAAGTAATATTTTAATTGGGCTAAATATAATTTAGTTAAGTACTTTCAACCCATTATTTCATATCATACATAAATATCACAACGATTAATTAATATTAATCATTTATTTTCTTTTCAATAATTATTATGTACTCCACTAATTAATATAATTCTTTCATTTTATTTCTTCCAAAAATTGTTCCCAAACAATTTTCTTTAACCACCACATAAAGTATTAACTTAATGCATCAATCTCTAACCAATAATTACTTATAACTATATTGGTTCTTTTCTTTTATTAATCATTTATCTTTCAAATATCAACCCCTTTATATATTACGATACAATGTAATATATTAAAAATATCAAATATTAATTAACATATTTCTTTCATCCTCTTATGCTAATTAATCCATTCATGGACAACTTAATCATCATTTAATATTTTATTGTTCCTTTGGGTCCTTAGTATTTATTTCTTGAATTTTAAATTCCATAAACTTTCTCAGAACTTCCTACAGACTGGCACAGTTGTGCTGGTCATAGGCTTGGAAATAGCGCAGCTGCGCCATACCAAGTTCAGAGGCAGACAAGTTCTGTGTTAGCAGAAATAAAATATATGCTCCAAATCACTTCATATATACCTCATAAATGGTAACTCATATAAAATCAACATTTTCCTTGATTCCATATGACACCCCTAAATCCAGTACTTCCATTTCCACAGGATTTGGTGTTCACTGTACAAATATCATCTATCTATCTACCCATAAATAAATGCAAACCATGCAATAGATAGAAATAATAAATAAATATCCCCTTATGGGATTACATCAACTGCATAATAATAAAATCTCAGGTTGCTCTAACCTTAAACATCTATGTGGAATCATAAACAAATAATAAGTCTATAAATAACATAAATCCAGAATATCATTACATAAACACATAAATAACCAGTCTTCATTACTTGCTAATCTTACACTTCCCTTTACTAGTGGAAGGCTCGTCTGGTCTTTCATTCTTAACTGCGATGTTATTATTATGCAAGAGTGAGCATGATTGCCCACAAGTATAACAATATAACGAATGAATAATAACATGCGAATAAATTAAAGGCTTCTAAAATAGGAAGACTCGGCTTTTGAATCAAGAATGAATAACAAGAAACAAAAGAACTTCTGAGGGTCATAAGACCTTGAACTATGTCCTAGGTTGTCAAGTGTTTATACTTGAAACCTTTAACAGTCATAAGACTTTGGACTTTTCTTCTACAAATGCGTAGGGGATCGACCACTTAGTACCATCATTATGCACAATATCTTAACGCTAAAGCATAAGTAATCCCCTATACAGGGTTGTTCATCTCAGTTTGACATTAAAGTCCGCACCAAATGAAGTTTGGTTTGGATAATTCATCAAGGGTTCTGAAATTTAAAACGCTCATCAACTATGGACTAGTCGAATCATTAAGGGTTCGTTAGTCTAACAATGTTTACAAGTAACTGATAATTCAATTTGAATAAAATCTAAAAAGGTATACAATAGAATAAGTATTGTATAACAACATCATGCTTGAAAGATTAATAAACTTTAATATAACAAAACAGACTTGATCAATAATAATGAGAACTTGCTCAATGTAGAAAGGTGAATTTATCAACTTATATAACGATAACAAGTAGGGTTAGGAAACTTGCCGCAAATGCGTAGATTACACTTTAATTAAACTCGTTCCTTGATTTAAATCCTACATATCATTTACGTTCACAATACTAGTCAATTATAACGTACTAATCATCACAAGTTCATTCTTTTTGTTTAAAATCGAATTATGACTATGCTTAATCAAATTACCATACTTGTTTTCACGTAATATTACACTATACGAACAACAAGCTAATTACATAATCAATAATTCAATCAACATGTAAATATCTTCTTGACTTGATAAAAACTTATTTTAATATCTCAATTATATGTCTAACAAGTTTTTATATTCATTAGATTAGGTTACTATCACATTTCTATACTTGAACACTTAAAAAATGCATTTCGGGACGATCGCTAAGTAGCGGCATGGCCTTTCTTTATTAAGCCTATTCTTGGTCTTTGCAAGACAAGACTTGATTCAGAGTTAGCATGCCGTATTTGAAACTCCAGATTTTGAATCTCAGTTCGCAAAGAACACAAAGTTCAGCGAATTTATCATTATATGATCATTAATTTCATTAAATTAATCATACCCACATACTAGAATTCGCACATAATCATTACCCAACATTTATAGAGTAATTTTAACCAATAAAAACACATAATTACATTATTAAAACATGGAAATTTCACTATTCTTGGTGTTCTTCAAGGTTTTGAACAAAAGCATAAAATTTTAACACTACGGATTCGTTATAACACCAAATCCATCCATTCAAATTTTGTTTTCTTCATTTTAGCATGCATAATTATATACAAGTAGAAATTTTACAAAACAATTTATGTTTGACATATTAAAATCACGTATAAGGGCCATATGGCCATATTCTATGCTCTATAATTTTGAAACAACAACATACGTTATAATATTATGAAATTGATGATATGGAACCATCTAATACATAGGAAAACACATTAAAGCAACATCTTAACACATATATGCACATAATCTTTACTCTTTCCAATTGTTGAATTATACAAGAAATTGAAAGCCATATTCATGAAACTTTAAATGATGTAAATAAACTGGATTGAAGAGGTTACCCTCAAGCAAAATCCTCTGAATCTTCACTTTCTTCTTTAATCACTAAATTTTTCTCTAAAGTCTCTCTGAATCGCTCTCAGTTAAAACTCATAATTAAGATACGTCTTCTCAAATAAGACTGATAAATAAATGAAGAACACGTAGGAACTCACGCGTGTTATGGAGGTCAGTTACCTATCATGGGTAACTGCTCCCAACCTCCCTTAGTGCCATGTTTGGCTAGCCTTAAAAGGCTTATACCCCATTAATTTAATAAAACATTTATAATATAGTTTGGAAAATGTCACACCCCTTTATAAAATAAATCAAATATCTTATTTAATTTATTTTAAATAAAATATAATAATTTCTCATTAATTCACATAGTCACATAATTAAATTTCTCATTTATTAATTATGTCAAATTATTAAATCTCTAATTATTAATTAAAATAACATTAGGCTTATTAAATATTTCTTTTTAATACAATAAGCTCACATAATCACATACTTCGAATGATAAAAGTTCTCCACATTAATTTAATAACTATAACACATATAATTAAATTAATCTACCACAGCTTCATCAATTAATTATTTAATCTAATAATTAATTCATTGAAAAATATTTATTCAATCCAATAAATATTAAAATTAAATTACAAAATCTCGGTTGTCACATCTTTCCCCTCTTAAAAGGATTTTGTCCTCAGAATCACAACTCAACAATTATCCGTTGCATCCCCCCCCTACAAAGATTATGTCCCCAAAATCGCTTATAACAATCTAAATAAATAAATTTGGATAATTTTTCATCATATTCTCTTCGAGTTCCCACGTAGCTTCTTCAGCGTTGTGGTTCCTCCAAATTACCTTAACAGAAGGTATTACTTTGTTTCTCAGGACTTGTTCTTTTCGGTCGACAATTTGAACATGAAATTCTTCGTAAGATAAGTCTTTGTCGAAATGTAGGGGTTCATATTCAATCACGTGCTTATAATCGGGATTGTAGGGTCATAAGACTGAGACATGGAAAACGTTGTGGACATTTTCTAGAGCTGGAGGTAACGCTACCTCATAAGCAACATCTTCGACCCTTCGTAGAACTTCAAAGGGTCCAATGAATCTTGGGCTTAATTTCCCTTTCTTTCTGAATCTGATCTTTCCCTTCCAGGGAGAGACCTTTAAAAAAACATAACTACCCGGCTCGAACTGAACATTTTTACGGCGCAGATCGGCGTATTTCTTCTATCTATCTTAAGCAACTGTCAATCTTGTTCGGATCACTTTGACTATTTCTATTGTTTGTTATACCAACTCCGGGCCTAGTAATTGTCTTTCACCAACTTCATCCCAGTATAGCGGAGTTCTGCACTTTCTGCCGTATAACGCTTTATAAGGCGGCATGCCAATACTAGCGTGGTAACAGTTGTTGTATTCGAACTCTATGAGTGGTAGATGGTCATCCCAATTTCCTTTAAAGTCCATTATACAAGCTCTTAACATATCTTCCAATGTCTAAATTATTCTTTCACTCTGTCCATCTGTCTGAGGATGATATATCGTGCTCATTCGCAACTGTGTACCCATGCATTCTTGAAGACGTTTCTAGAAGTTTGACGTAAAGCGCGGATCTCTATTAGAAACAATTGACACCGGAACTCTATGCCTTGAAACAATCTCTTTCACATATAACCTTGCCAACTGATCTAAGTTGAATCTGATTTTGATCGAAAGGAAGTGTACGGATTTCATCAATTGGTCAACAATAACCCATACTGCGCCGTAGCCTTTCTGAGTTATCGGTAGGCCAACCATGAAATCCATCGTAATATGTTCCCATTTCTATTCTGGAATCTCTAAAGGTTATAGTAACCCACTCGGCCTCTGATGTTCTGCTTTAACTTTCTGACATGTTAGGCACTTGGCAACACATTCTGCAACCTCTCGTTTCAAATTTGGCCACCAGAAATGTTGTCGAAGATCTTGGTACATTTTGGTACTACCAGGGTGAATCGAATATCATGAGTTATGAGCCTCGCTCAAAATTTCTTCTTTAATCTCTGGTACTGGCGGTACCCAAATTCTACTCTCAAACCTCAGTATTCCTTCCTTATCCATCTTGAATCTTGATTCGGCTCCTTCGGATATCTTCTTTTTCATTGTTTTACATTAATCATCCTGAAGTTGAGCCTCCTTAACCTTGTCTAGTAGAGTTATACCATATTGTATCTGAAACAGTTTCTCATCGATCTCCATAGGACACTTAATTTCCAATTCCAGCTTTTCCATTGCTGAAATTAACGCCTCCTGTTCAGTCAACATCATCATTTTCTCCTGACCCTTTCTACTTAAGGTGTCAGTAACCACATTTGCCTTACCCGGATGGTATAGAATCTCACAATCATAGTCCTTAATTAACTCCAGCCACCTTCTTTGGCTCATGTTCAAGTCTTTCTGTGTGAAAATATATTTCAGACTCTTATGGTCTGTATATATTTCACACTTCTCCCCATAGAGATAGTGCCTCCAGATTTTCAAAGCGAAAAACACTGCAGCTAACTCCAAGTCATGGGTCGGATACCCCTTCTCATAATCTTTCAGTCGTCGTGATGTATACGCAATGACTCTACCGTTCTACATAAGCACACAACCAAGTCCTTTATGTGATGCATCACTATAAACCACAAAATTTCTTGTATCATCCGGAAGAGATAACACAGGTGCTGAACTCAACCTCTTCTTTAATTCTTGAAAGCTTTACTCACACTTCTCCATCCAAACAAATTTCACTGATTTCTTAGTCAAATTCGTCAATGGAGTTGCGATCTTGGAGAAATCTTGAATGAATCTTCTGTAATAACCTGCCAATCCAAGAAAACTTCTTGCTTCCAACGGCATCTTCGGCTGATCCTAGTTAATCACAGCTTCGACTTTGGAGGGGTCCACCGAAATTCCGTCCCTATCAATCACATGTCCTAGAAATTGTACTCTTTCAATCCAAAATTCACATTTCGAAAACTTAGCATACAACTTCTCCCTTCTCAATGTCTCTAATGTCACCCTCAAATGCTCTTCATGTTCTTCTTTGGTTTTTGAATATACCAAAATGTCATCTATAAATACCACCATGAATTTGTCCAAAAATGGCTTGAACACTCCATTCATTAAGCCCACAAATGCTGCAGGAGCATTTGTTAGACCAAATGACATTACCAAAAATTCGTAGTGACCATATCGGGTTCTGAACGCTGTCTTCGGTACATCCTCTGGTCTCACCTTCAATTGATGACAACCACTCCTCAAATCTATCTTTAAAAAGTATCTTGCTCCCTTTAACTGATCGAACAGGTCGTCGGTTCGCAGTAATGGATATTTATTCTTAATCGTGACCTTATTCAGTTATCTATAGTCGATGCAGAGCCGTATTGTCCCATCCATCTTCTTTATGAATAAAACCAGCGCTCCCCACAGTGATACGCTTGGTTGGAAATACTTCTTGTCCAGTTATTCTTGTAGTTGGACCATCAGTTCTTTCATCTCTACCGGTGCCATTCGGTACGGTGCCTTCGATATTGGAGCCGTTCCTGGAGCCAAATCGATCACGAATTCAACTGCTCTATCTGGAGGAAGTCCTGGCAAATCATCCAGAAATACGTTCGCGAAATCTCTCACTACTGGTATCTCATCTATTTTCGGATTCTCTTTATGACTATAGACTATGTAAGCTAGATATCCTACACAGCCTTGCCTTAACAACCTCCTGGCCTGCATCATCGTCAGATAACTCGCTTGTCTAGGCGACTTGTTACCATAAAACACAACCTTTGACGGTGTCATAAGGTTAATACGCTTCTTCTGACAGTCAATTACCGCCCCATAACTGGATAGCCACTCCATACCCAAAATAACATCAAATTCTCCAAGTCGAATAGGGATAAGATCTATGTTCATGATACTAGCCTTAATATCCACTCTACAGTTCTTATGCATATACTTAACAGGGATTATTTCTCTATTTGCAATTTCTATGTTCATGGGGTATTCTAACTCGTCCTTAAACAATTCTAAGTTCTTAGCAAAGTCATCGGATATAAATGAACAAGTAGCACCTGAATCAAATAATACATAAGCATTAACTTTATTGATTGGAATGATACCTGATACCACATCGCGAGACTGCATTGCATCCTGTACTGTCATGTTGAATGTTCTAGCGGTCGATCGGTTGGTTACAGTTGGTCCTGCAATAGTCAGAGTGCTTCCACCGGTATTTCCTCCTAAACCCATCCCTCTAGATCCCTTCTTAGTACAATCCCTTGCAAGATAATCCTTTGAGCCACAAGTGAAGCAGGCACCCTTCTTTGGGTTTGGACAATTTGGTGTTATGTGGCCTTCCTGACCACAATTGTAGCACACTCGCTTCCCTTTCATGCAAAATCCCAAATGAGTTTTTCCGCGGGTTGGGCACGCTTTGATCTTCTTCTTCTCCCCTCCTTGTTGACTTCCAGTCGACGAGTTATCAGACCACTTCCTCTTCTAATTATGACTACCCCTAGTGCCACTCCCACCAATCTTGTTATTACCTTCATTCTCACTCTTTTTCTTCTTCTGATCCTGATTATATTTCGTTACCGCATCGCTTCCACCCTCAACGATTATGGCCTTCTCTAACACTCCAGCAAAAGTGTTCAATTGGAAAATTGACACCTTGCTATACAACCAGGGCTTCAGTCCCTGCTCGAATCATTTTGCCTTCCTCTCATCAGTATGCACTTGGTATCTGGCGAACCTAGCCAACTCGTTGAACCTTGCCGCATAATAAGCTACTGACATACTCCCCTGTTTCAACTCTAGAAACTGAACTTCCATCTGATTTTGTGAACTGGTCGGAAAGTACATCTCTAAAACATCTCTTTGAATCTCTCCCAGGATATTAGACCTTTACCTCCTCGTACTTTGTTTGCCTACCACCAATAACTGGCTTCAGACTTCAGCATGAATGTTGCATACGCAGTTTTTTGGTCTTCCCTTACTCTAGCGACATCGAACACCTTCTCCATCTCTATAACCCATGTTTGAGCTTTGATTGGGTTTACGGAATCTTTAAACTCTGGCGATCCCACCGCCTTGAAATCCTTGAACGAGGTGTTTGGTGGAACTTGTGGTTGATTGTTAAGTGCTCTGGCTAATAGGTTCACCAACTGCTGAACAGCGTTAGCATTGGCGGCGTTGTTGTTATTCATTGGTTCTTCATGAGCTTGTTGACGGTTTTGTCTTCTTCTAGGCGGCATATTTCTGTTAAGAATATACGCTTATTAGGTCTTTATTCAATCCCTTAAACATTTAAGGCTTAACTAAAATATTTAATCATAATTCACTTAACACATCAATTCAAATAAACTCTGGCATTTTCATTCAAATTCAAAAGTTTAACCATCATAAGATAGCATCACTGTTATTTACATCCACTATCCCAAGATAAAGAATCTACAGGATTTAAAACATTAAAATATTCCTTTGTTTATAAACACATCAGAATTTACATCTTTAACTACCAGATAATTTTCACATAGTTAAACTAATACTATCATTGCCTATTAAGGCGCTGAATAGCCTTGCCACGTTCTTCTTCCATAATGCGAGACATTGTCCTGCGATCTAGCATATATGATGGTAGACCTTCAAACTGGATTGGATACTTCATAACTCGATCCTGGACCTCATCCATTGCATTGTGAAGTGTGGAGTACATCTCCCCAAGCTTAGCCTTCTTTACACGACAATCCTCTTTAGCAAGATCAGCACAACGTGACTCTCTTACCCAGACCTCCTCTACTAATGCCAGTCTTTCTGAGCTCTCTTTCAGTTCCTTCTTCAACTTCTCTATTTCTTTGGTCTTCTCCTCAGTTTGACCCTTCTCGTGAACCAAATCCCACTCCACATTTCCTAAACGTGTGTGAAGAGTCACAATTTCCCCATCCTTCTGCTCGATGGTGATCTGCTGAATAACAGCCCTCTCCTTCAGCTCTTGAACAGTGTCCTGCAACTCTATGTTACGATCATATAGTGCATCATACATCTCAGCATCAATGGAGTTCGGTGGGAACTCCTCTTCCTCCTCTTCTTCATAAGAATCCTCCTCTGGATCGGTATCAGGCTCATTCTCCCGACCAACAACAGTGATCAACGGAGATGGCTCTCTCTATACCAACTATTCCCTGACGACATGAATGTCTCAGGGCTCCTCCTCTGTAGGTACTTGGAGTTCCTCCTCCCCAGCTCGACTAGCTCCTCCAACATCCAACATCCTGACAACAAAATTTTTAGTTTTAGTTACTAATCCATGCTAGCGAACACATAAGTTAACACATAAACATATAAAGCCTTTTATTATCTTCAATGAATTTTAGAAATTCAATTCTTATAACTCGATAAGAGTTTACCACTACTATGTTCTCAATCTCCTACAAGGCTATTACCTAAGGTTGTTTCCCTACCTAAGGTCCATAACCTACAGCTTTGATACCAACCTGTGACACCCCCAAATCCGGTACTTCCATTTCCACAGGATTTGGTGTTCACTGTACAAATATCATCTATCTAACTATCCATAAATAAATGCAAACCATGCAATAGATAGAAATAATAAATAAATCTCCCCTTATGGGGTTACATCAACTGCATAATAATAAAATCCCAGGCTGTTCTAACCTTAAACATCTGTGCGGAATCATAAACAAATAATAAGTCTATAAATAACATAAATCCAAAATATCATTACATAAACACATAAATAACCAGTCTTCATTACTTGCTAATCTTTCCATTGCCTTTACTAGTGGAAGGATCGTCTGGTCTTTCGTTCTTAACTGTGATGTTATTATTACGCAAGAGTGAGCACGATTGCCCAAAGTATAACAATATAACGAATGAATAATAACATGCAAATAAATTAAAGGCTTCTGAAATAGGAAGACTCGGCTTTTGAATCAAGAATGAATAACAAGAAACAAAAGAACTTCTGAGGGTCATAAGACCTTGAAATATGTCCTAGGTTGTCAAGTGTTTATACTTGAAACCTTTAACAGTTATAAGACTATGGACTCTTCTTCTCATACGTAGGGGGATCAGCTATCTTAGTACCATCACATTCACAATATCTTAACGCTTAACGATAAGTAATCCCCATACTGAGGTTGTTCATCTCGATTTGACATTAGAGTCCGCACCAAAGGAAGTTTGGTTTGGATAATTCATCAAGGGTTCTGAAATTTAAAATGCTCATCAACTATGGACTAGTCGAATCATTAAGGGTTCGCTAGTCTAACAATGTTAACAGTAACTGATAATTCAATTTGAATAAAATCTAAAAAGGTATACAATAGAATAAGTATTGTATAACAGCATCATGCTTGAAAGATTAATAAACTTTAATATAACAAAACAGACTTGATCAATAATAATGAGAACTTGCTCAATGTAGAAAGGTGAATTTATCAACTTATATAACGATAACAAGTAGGGTTAGGAAACTTGCCTCGTGCGTAGATTACACTTTAATTAAACTCGTTCCTTGATTTAAATCCTACATATCATTTACGTTCACAAAACTAGTCAATTATAACGTACTAATCATCACAAGTTCATTCTTTTTGAATAAACTCGAATTATGACTATGCTTAGTCAAATTACCATACTTGTTTTCACGTAATATTACACTATACGAACAACAAGCTAATTACATAATCAATAATTCAATCAACATGTAAATGTCTTCTTGACTTGACAAAAACTTATTTTAATATCTCATTATATGTCTAACAAGTTTTTATATTCATTAGATTAGGTTACTATCACATTTCTATACTTAAACACTTAAAAAATGCATTTCTGGACATTCGCGCTAAGTGTGGCATGCGACGCCTTTGTTAATTCTATTCTTGTCATTTGTGGCGTAAGACTTGATTACGGAGTTGGCGGCAGCATGGCTGAAACTCCAGATTTTGAATCTCAGTTCGCAAAGAACACAAAGTTCAGCGAATTTATCATTATATGATCATTAATTTCATTAAATTAATCATACCCACATACTAGAATTCGCACATAATCATTACCCAACATTTATAGAGTAATTTTAACCAATAAAAACACATAATTACATTATTAAAACATGGAAATTTCACTGTTCTTGGTGTTCTTCAAGGTTTTGAACAAAAACATAAAATTTTAACACTACGGATTCGTTATAACACCAAATCCATCCATTCAAATTTTGTTTTCTTCATTTTAGCATGCATAATTATATACAAGTGGAAATTTTACAAAAAAATTTATGTTTGACATATTAAAATCACGTATAAGGGCCATATGGCCATATTCTATGCTCTGTAATTTTGAAACAACAACATACGTTATAATATTATGAAATTGATGATATGGAACCATCTAATACATAGGAAAACACATTAAAACAACATCTTAACACATATATGCACATAATCTTTACTTTTTCCAATTGTTGAATTATACAAGAAATTGAAAGCCATATTCATGAAACTTTAAATGACGTAAATAAACTGGATTGAAGAGGTTACCCTCAAGCAAGTTCCTCTGATTCTTCACTTTCTTCTTCAATCACTAAATTTTTCTCTAAACTCTCTCTGAATCTCTCTCAGTTAAAACTCATAATTAAGATACATCTTCTCAAATAAGACTGATAAATAAAAGAAGAACACGTAGGAACTGACGCGCGTTATGGAGGTCAGTTACTTATCATGGGTAACTGCTCCCAACCTCCCTTAGTGCCATGTTTGGCTAGCCTTAAAAGGCTTATATCCCATTAATTTAATAAAACATTTATAATAGAGTTTGGAAAATGTCACATCCCTTTATAAAATAAATCCAATATCTTATTTAATTTATTTTAAATAAAATATAATAATTTCTCATTAATTCACATAGTCACATAATTAAATTTCTCATTTATTAATTATGTCAAATTATTAAATCTCTAATTATTAATTAAAATAACATTAGGCTTATTAAATATTTCTTTTTAATACAATAAGCTCACATAATCACATACTTGAATGATAAAATTCTCCACATTAATTTAATAACTATAAAACATATAATTAAATTAATTTACTACGACTTCATCAATTAATTATTTAATCTAATAATTAATTCATCGAAAAATATTTATTCAATCCAATAAATATTAAAATTAAATTACAAAATCTCGGTTGTTACATTCCATATCATGGATTACTATTTTCTTTAATAATTTAAATATCAAACTTCAAGTTTTAAAACTCTATTTTTCCTTAATAGTTTAACCAACTACGAAATCTCCTTTACGGGTTTCTTACCATAAAACTCAAATATAATGCACCCACTATAATCACATATTCACTATTTACTTAAGTGATTCTTAAACTCCTTCAAATTATATTATTGATAAGTGGGTTTTATTCCCACGAATTGGTTCCTAATTCAAGCTTAATCAGTGTTAATTCCTCGCATTTATGTCTTATTTTACTTATTTATTGTTATTTAGTGTGTAGGTTTGGTGGTGTGGCATTTGATCATAAAAGGGGTGCAATTGTGGCAATAACTTAGCAAGTTTAAAGCATTACATGACCAACTACCAGAAGGTATGCCCGCCAGGGCAGGCGTTTTTAAGCCTTACACCCCCGTCAGGGTAGAGGGGTCCAATACTCTGAAGACAAGAGCTATGCCCGCTGAGGTGGGCTAATTTTGAAGAAAGCACCCCGTAGCTGGGGTCCGGATATCTGATTATTGATTGGTTTCAAAGACTGCTCTGTTAGTATTTCTGATGGTTTAGGACATGTATTAGCAAGGATTTTCAATCAGAATACAAGTCTTAGTGTTATATACAATGAAAAATAACAAGATTGGGAAAAAGCCATTAGAAGACAATTAACAGAGAACAGGAATACAGATTTTAAAAGCAAGCATTGGAGAGAAGATTTTGAAGGATTTTTTGCATCAATTGCAAATTGAGCTGAAGAAAAGGGTGGTTCTGGATTTATTCTTTTCTTCTAGTTTATTTGTAATTAAAACGATGATATCTTTAATTTATTCAGCGTTTATTTCATTTATGAGAACTAAATTACTTTTTTAGGCTTATGATGAATCTTTAAGTGAAACGATGGTTATGTAACTTTGATTTTTAGTTTAATAAGCTATTATCCAGTTTATCTATATTAATTTATATTTGAATTTATGAATTTCCTGTTAAACAATTCTTTGTGGACTTGTACGGATTCGAGAGAGGAAGTACGAGTATAGACTTAGTCAATATAGCATGTGTTCTTGAATTCTGTGAATGAATAGAATCTTGATGAATGTTAGGGTAAAGATATGCTTATCGAATAGAGAACTTGAACTTAAACCTTCTTTGATTGTAATTCACATAGAGATATAGTGAGTTAGTTAATTAAGGTATTTAACTTAATTCTATCTTAATTGTGGATTTGAGTTAATATGGTGTTAGTGCATCGAGAGGTGACTAATTCTACTTTCATGTTCTTCATTATTAAACTGGGATAGTAAATTAAATTGGATCAAAGGATAATAACCAAAGTGAAGCTTAGGGTGAATTTTGTAAGTCTAATTCTCCGATAATTGTTAAGAAATTCAGTTTTTGCGATTTGTGAATGTTTTGCGATTTTAGTATTTTTAATAATTGAGAATTTATAATTTTAATCATTAATTTGTATAGTTTAATAAAATTGGGATTAATAGAAAACTGGTAATTATGAAGGTTAAATTCTTACTAATTTCTCTGTGGGAACGATACTCTAATTACTATTATATTACTTGTTGACCACGTATACTTGCGTGTTGTGCGTAATTATATTTTACCCAACAAGTTTTTTTACTTAATTCGAGGGATTTATTAGTATAGATTTTAATATTTTACGATATCAGTTTAATTAGTCGATTTTACTTAAACATTTTTATTTTGTTTTGTTCATTTATTTTGAGTTTTTGAAGTTGGTTTTTATGCAAATGCGGTCAAAAATCCAAACTTGCTTCCTTTTGAGGGCGACATTGAAAGCGGTTTCAAAGGCTAAGTAAGTGGATCGAGGAAACAAAGAAGACTTTGAAAACTACTAAAAAAAGAAGAAGCGATGGTTGTAGAAGACCGAGAAAGCATTGAGGGACTTTGCTACACCCAAGGTGACTGAGCTGCAGTCGAGTATCACCAGGCCTGCTATAGCTGCGAACACATTTGAAATCAAGCTTGAGACTATTCAGATGATTCAAAATTCGGTTCAGTTTGGGGGTTTGGCAAATGATGATCCGAACGAACACTTAGTCAGCTTTCTGGAGATTTATGATCTTTCAGGTATAATGGGGTGTCGGATGGCGCAGTTAGGCTTCGCTTGTTCCCATTCACCTTACTGGACAAGGCGAAGAGTTGGTTACATTCTCTACCACCGGGATCAATAACTACATGGGAAGACCTCGCTCAAAAATTCTTATCAAAATTTTTCCCACCAGCAAAGACGGCAAAAATGAAAAATAAGATTACCATGTCTGAACAGCAGCATGGGGAATCACTGTATGAAGCATGGGAGAGATATAAAGAGTTGCTCAGAAAGTGCCCAAATTATGGATTACCCAAATGGCTGCAGATGAACACATTCTACAATGGGTTGAACGGAAATCTTAGAACTAGTATAGATGCAGCTTCGGGTGGAGCTTTTATGGCAAAGAGTTATGAAGAGGCAGATGAATTGATAGAAACAATGGCGGCTAACAACTACCAGTGGCCCACGGTAAGGTTGACACAAGCGAAGGCAGCTGGAGTGTTAGAGTTAGATGGAGTGATGGCAATAGCAGCGCAGATTTCAGCACTCTCTAAGAAGTTAGATGCTTTGTCAGGGGTTTAAACACAATAAGTTGCAGTTATTTGTGAATTCTGTGTGGGTGAACATCCGACAGATCAATATGCAATCAACCCAGTGTCAGTACAATTTGTGGGTAACTACACCAGGATTCCACAGAACATATACCAAAATACATACAATCCGAGGAATAGGAATCACCCAATTTTTTGTGGAATAATAATCAGCATCAGCAAGCTCCACGACTATCTTATCCCCCAGGATTTCAGAATCAACAACAACCAGCTCAACATCAACAGAGGAAATCAGATTTAGAGGAGTTGTTGTCAAAGTATATAACAAATAATGAGGCAGCTATGAAAAACCAAGCAATGGCCATGAAATCGCAAGAGATAGCCATCAAGAATCTAGAAAATCATATGGGACAAATTGCCTTAGCAATAAATAATAGACCACAAGGGACTCTACCGAGTGACACCGAAAGAAATTCGAAGGGAAATCATGAACAGTGTTAGGCAATCATGTTGAGAAGTGGAAAACATTTAGATGGGAAAAGTGCAGAAAATTCAGTTAGATCAGATGACAAAGTGGTTGAGAAAAAACAAGGTGAGGAAAAGCAAGTGGAACAAACAAAGCTAGATGATAAGCCAGTTGTGTATCCTCTACTATTGTTTCAGCAGAGAGTCCAAAACCAAAAATTAGATAAGCAGTTCGCAAAATTTTTGGAAGTGTTTAAGAAACTTCAGATTAACATGCCTTTCGCAGAAGCCCTAGAGAAGATGCCAAGTTATGCTAAATTTATGAAAGGTATTCTATCTAGGAAGAAGAAGTTGGAAGATTTTGAAGCAAAGTGGCATTAACGAGAGAGTGTGTAGTGCGGTTTTCTAAATGAAAATTGCCACCAAAGTTGAAAGATCCAGGGAGTTTTACCATTCCATGCACAATTGGGAACACGGTGTTCAACAAGTGTTTATGTGATTTGGAAGCAAGTGTAAACCTTATGCCATTATCAGTATATACAGAATTAGGTGTACCTGCTCCAAAGCCTACGAACATCTCATTGTAGTTAGCAGATAGGTCAGTCACATACACGAGAGGCATTGTGGAGGACATCTTGGTCAAGGTTGACAAATTTATATTCCCTGCGAATTTCATAATTTTGGATTTTGAGGAAGATAAGAATATCCCAATTATCCTAGGGAGACCATTTTTGGCTATGGGTAAGACACTCATCGATGTACAAAAAGGTGAACTAACTATGAGGGTCCAAGATCAAGAAGTAAAGTTTAATGTTTTCAAGGCCATAAAATTACCTACGGATGAAGAAGAGTGTTTTAGGATGGATATCATTGAGCAGATAATCAGCGAAGACATGGGTAAAAGTTTGGCTAATGATCCATTAGAAACGACATTATTGGGAGATAAAGATTTGGATGATCCAGAATTTGTGGATTACTTGCAGATGTTAGACTCCCTGCCACGAGTTAGCAGATTTAAAGCACCATTTGAACCATTGCACACGGAGGAAAGAATTGTAAAAAGAATGAAACCATCATTGGAGGAACCACCTGCCCTTGAGATAAAGCCACTACCTAAACACCTCAGGTATGCATATTTAGGCAATTCTAATACTTTACATGTTATTATTTCTATTGCGTTTAACGAATTGCAGGAAAGTAAGCTGCTAAGGGTGCTTAGAGAACATAAATAGGCTATAGGATGGACAATCGCAGATATCAAAGGGATCAGCCCATCCTTTTGTATGCACAAAATTTTGATGGAAGAGGATGCAAAGCCAATGGTGGAGCAACAGAGACGGCTCAACCCAATTATGAAGGAAGTTGTGAAAAAAGAAATACTGAAATGGTTAGACGCCGGTATCATCTACCCAATTTCCGATAGTAAGTGGGTCAGTCCGGTGTAGTGTGTACCGAAGAAAGGAGGAATAACCGTGGTACAAAATGATGACAACGAGCTAATTTTGACGAGGACAGTAACTGGCTGGAGGGTTTGCAAGGACTACAGGAAATTGAATAAGGTAACCCAAAAAGACCATTTCCCTTTGCCTTTTATTGACCAGGTGTTAGATAGATTAGCGGGCCACGAATTTTACTTCTTACTGGATGGGTATTCCGGGTATAATCAGATAGTTATTGCTCTGGAAGATCAAGAGAAGATAACTTTCACGTGCCCATACGGCACATTCGCATTCAGGAGAATGTCCTTCGGCTTGTGTAATGCACCTACTACCTTCCAACGGTGTATGATGGCCATCTTCTCGGATATGGTGGAAGAGAATGTAGAAGTCTTCATGGACGACTTTTCTATCTATGGAGATAATTTTGATGCATGTTTGGAGAACTTGGTGATGATGTTAAAGAGATGCACAGAAACAAATCTGATACTTAACTGGGAAAAGTGCCACTTCATGGATGAGGAAGGCATAATTTTGGGTCACAAGGTTTTAGCAAAAGGATTAGAGGTTGATAAAGCAAAGCTGGAAACGATTGAAAAGCTTCCACCACCAACTTCAGTTAAGGGAATACACAATTTTTTGGGACATGATGGGTTCTATAGGAGATTTATAAAAGACTTCTCTAAAATTGCAAAACCATTGTGCAGTCTTTTAGAGAAGGATTCAGTTTTTAAGTTTGATGAGGGTTGTAAATTAGCATTCGAGTTATTGAAGAAGAAATTAACTAAAGCCCCTGTTATCGTCGCACTGGATTGGACAATGCCATTTGACTTAATGTGTGATGCAAGTGACTATGCGGTTGGGGCTGTCTTGGGCCAACACCGAGAGAAGGTATTTCTTGTCATATATTATGCAAGTAAGACACTCACTGAGACCCAAATGAATTACACAACTATAGAAAAGGAATTACTTGCAGTAGTATATGCCTTCGATAAATTCTAGGCATATTTGATCGGAATAAAGGTTGTAGTTTATACGGATCACTCAGCCATTTGATACCTAATCTCAAAGAAAGATGCTAAGCCACGCTTTATCAGATGGATTCTCCTTCTACAGGAATTTGACTTGGAAATAAAAGATAGAAAGGGGACGGAAAATCAAGTTACAGATCATTTATCAAGACTGGAAAATCAGGGTAAAGATGATAAGGATAAATGTGTAATTAATGATTCATTTTCGGATGACCAATTATTTGGAGTCAATACGGAATTCCCATGGTACGCGAACTTCTCCAACTATCTAGTGAGCAATATACTTCCCCTGATCTTACACGTCAGCAGAAAAAGAAATTCCTACATAACGTCAAGTGGTATATGTAGGATGAGCCATACCTATTTAAATAGTACGCCGACAAGATGATTAGAAGGTATGTGCCCTATAGCGAGGTGAATAATATTTTGCATGAATGTCATTCATCTGCATACGGGGGACATTACGGAAGCGAGAGAATAGCAGCGAAGGTTCTTCAAGCCGGGTTTTATTGGCCTACATTATTTAAAGATGCACACCTGTTCGTAAAAAGCTGTGATAGATGCCAAAGGGTGGGCAACATATCGAAAAGGAATGAGATGCCACTACAAACAATCTTAGAAGTGGAGATTTTTGATGTATGGGGTATGGATTTTATGGGTCCATTCCCTTCCTCGTTTAACAATCAGTACATATTTCTTGCGGTTGACTATATATCAAAATGGGTTGAAGCCGTAGCACTCCCAACTAACAATGCCAAAGTGGTCCTCAAATTCTTGCAAAAAAATATCTTTACAAGATTTGGCACGCCAAGAGAAATTATAAGTGATGAAGGTACTCACTTCTGTAACAGATCATTGACAGCTCTCTTGGCGAAGTATGGGGTCAACCATAAGGTGGTGACGGCATATCATCCCCAAACAAGTGGGCAAGCTGAAGTTTCAAACAGAGAGGTGAAAAGAATCTTGGAAAAGGTGGTGAACCCGAATAGAAAGGACTGGTCTCTCAGATTAGGCGATGCACAATGGGCCTACCGAACTACATACAAAACACCAATTGGTATGTCACCATATCAATTAGTTTATGGGAAAGCATGTCACCTGCCTGTGGAGTTACAACATAAAGCCTACTTGGTTATTCAGAAACTGAACTTCGATCAAGAAGTTGTGGCTGAAAAGAGACTACTTCAACTAAATGAGCTCAATGAATTCCAACTTCAAGCTGATGAGAACTCAAAGTTATACAAAGAAAAGGTTAAGAAATGGCACGACCAAAAAATCATGCAGAGAACGTTTGAGCCGGGGCAATCAGTACTATTGTTCAACTCAAGGTTGAGGTTGTTCCCAGGGAAGCTAAAATCACGATGGTCGGGTCCATTTACCATCAAAAGCATTTTCTCACATGGCGTTGTTGAACTCAACAGTAGGAATCCATTGGAAATGTTTAAGGTCAACAGTCAAAGGATGAAGCATTATTGGGGTGGCAAATCCAACATGGATGTCATCGCAATTACATTATCCGATGTACTATAAATAGGGAGTAGTCAGGCTGAACAACTTAAAATCAAGTGCTAATTGGGAGGCAACCCAATCATATTCTTATTCTTCGTATTTTTATCCGTGCTAGTTAGATTAGAGTTTAGAGTAATAATTAGGATATAAATTAGTTCATTATGTAGTTATTTATTTGTATTGTTCTAGATAATCTAATCTCTTATGCTTAATTTGTGCAAGATCTAATGATAATTTTGTTTTCATAATGAGCAAGTAATGAAGGTGCTAATAGAGGAATTAAGGAGCAAAGAGTGGCATTAAGTAAGTAACAAAAAGGAAAACAAAGGCCATTTGCAGAAAGCATGCCCGCTAGGGCAGGCCCCTTCAAGCCTAACATGCCCGCCAGGGTGGGGGTTGCCCATTCTTGTTAACAATAAGCATGCCCGTCGGGGCAGGGTCCCTAAAGCACAACACCCCCGCCGGGGTGGGGGTCCTGAATTTGAACCGGCATTTTTCGGCAGTTGCATCTTCATATACCCATTCCTACTTAGTTTCCAATTGCAACACCACACCTACATCAGTTCACTCCACTACTACTTCTTCCTCACATACAATTCCCACTCCCATCCATATTCTCCAAGCTATATACCCACATTTTGGAAAAGACATCTCCATCATCCCACTTCATTAGCACAATTACTCACTACACCACTACTTCAACTTATACATCTCCATCTCTATAAAACCTCTCCCTCACCAAACTAAATTTACACTACTTAGAAGTTCAAGATAAGAGTTGAGCAAAAAAAAATTCAACAAATTTGGAGATACACTAAGAGTGAGTAAGTGGTTTTTTAGTTATTCACCTTCTATCACTATAGTTACCACAAATTCATCAAGTTGGGGGGATAAAACATTGTGTACACCAAGTGTTCGACAGATTGCGTGAGTGAAGTTTTGGGGGGGGGGAATATTGTTGTTAAGGCTTCCTGTATTCAATGGCATCTAAACCCACATCAAAGAGGCAATGGGGAGAGAGTTCCGGAACAACACCACCATCACGAACCTTCGACCGATGCAAATTTATAAGAGCCACCGCCGCAGACCGTTATGATTACATGGTATCAAAAGCTCTCACACCGGAGTAGGGGTTAGCACCGGACCACGTCAACGGTGAAATGATGAAATAAATATATCAAAAAGGGTGGAACAAGTTCACGTAGGAACCCGAGGCCGCCGTTGTAAGTGTGGTCAAAGAATTTTATGCTAACTCCGAGGAGAAGGCCCCTTTCAACGCTTTTGTGCGAGGAAGATTAGTCCCATTCAATGTCGATGCCATCAACATATACTATTAGTTAAGGGTGCCTAAACATTGCCAATATGCTCATTTATGTGATAATGATCCGGATTACGAGGTTATTATGAAGGAAATTACAAAGCTGGGTACCACATGGATCAAAGGTCACAAAGGAGGTACGGTTTTTCACAGCAAGGATCCCAGCATATATGGAAAGATATTGTATGCATTCTTGTGCGCCAAATTATTTCCATCTACACACACATCAGACGTGACGAAGGAGAAGGCAGTGCTCTTGTATGCCATTGTACAAGATTTCATCATCGACGTCGGGGCGATAATCAGTTTTTCAATCTGATGGTGCTTACGAGGACAATTCTCGGGCGAATTGCCATAACCATCACTTATTTGTGGGTTAAGTATACAAGAGGGAGTTCGATGGTCGGATGATGAGATCACTCAAATGCCACTTTAGACTCTATATTCAAGAATGATTGCACAGTATGCGGTATGGCCCGGTGGCGAGTCACATCCTAGAGGATTAGGCTTTATATTTCCATCCGCTTCGAAGGATGAGGCTGATGCTTCCTACAGCTCGGATGATGAGGAGTTCTAGGAGGCAAAACCAATGGGAGAGGAAGGAACAGAGGCACCACAGGCCAAAGCTATATCTAGCCCTCAGTTCCTCAACTTTCAACGTCAAGTGGATTAGCAAAACAAGATAGCACGAAGAGAGATACGGCGACTTGCAGCGAGGCAGGACCACATGTTTGAAGCCATGAACCTATCATTCGCCTCGTTGAACGCAATACTCCAAAGCTTCAATCCCACTGCTCAATTCCCATACCAATAGCCAGCCCCAATGCCACGATTTCCACCAAGTGACTCCGATGAAGAAGAACACACACCACCACCCCAGGCTTAAGTGATTACAGTGAAGTCCTCATATTTTTATTGATATATCTATACAATGAGGGCATTGTAATTTTTAAGTTCGGGGGGTTTTAATTTCATGATTCCATGTTTGCATTCATTAGTTAGGATTGCATATGTTAGTTCATTATTTAGTTTTAGGTTTCATGTAATCATGTAGTTGCATAGTAGATTAGGAGCATAAATAATTATAATCATTATAGTTTTTATTTATTATTTGCATTCATGTTATGTGCTTACATAATTATATATATAAAAAATTAGTTAAATATTAGTTGTTAATTTTATGCATGTATGTCCAGCGGTTGTTATAGTTCATTTTATTTTGGCCGATGATGAGATTGTGATTAAGTCGACAAGTACAGTTCTGATTATTAAAACCTTGATGTAGTTTCTGTTATGAATTGGATCTTGTTCTTGTTTGAAACTGATATAAAAAGGGTAGCACACTAATAACATCTGTGTCGACTAATTAGTTCAAATTGATACATAAAGGGTTTCTAAAGGATAATGTTAGTGTAAATGAGAAAATGACAAGGATAGGTAGTGAAGATGAAGAATTAGGCAAAAACCTAAGTTTAGGGGGAGAAATGTGGGGTACATAAGCTTTATATATATATAAAAAATTAAATAAATAAATTCGTGGCTAGTCTTATTTCGGGGCCTTTGTTACTTGAGCAAGTACGCCCGAGGGAGTGTCTCTACACCTAGCGCCCTAAGGTCTTATATGGTCTAGGAGTCGTTGGTGAAAGCTAAGCTAAAGGGGGGTAGCTTGTTAGCCTAATGGAATGAGACATTGCACATATCATGGTTATCCAAAAAAAAAAATATATATATATATATATATATATAATAAAATGGGAAATAAGTGCAAAAAAGCCCCGTGGAAAATATATATATATATATATATATATATATATATATATATATATATATATGAATAAAAATAAAGCATAAGTACCCTATATGAACCCTTGATAGTGGTGATTGCTTGGTTTTAGTTAGAATTCGTCTGCTTTTGAACTTTTTGAGTTTACTCTGTATGATTCCTTATAAGAAATTGGTTATGTATTGAATTTAAATCTGTATCAGTTAGCATGGATGTTGAACACACACACACACGATACTAGTGGTAATGGTTTGAGATTCGAAGATTAATAAGGAATTATCGATTGGTTTTGATATGAAGTGTTGTAGTGTTTGCTTGATTTCACTGAGGCCGGAGGAATAATTTTGATTATATGAAATTTTGGATTCATAGGCATTTTAGATTAGATGCATTACATATCATTGCATTTCATTGTATAGCATGTTTATTCTATTTTGTGCTCGAGGACTAGCACGGTTTAAGTTTGGGGGATTTTGATAAGTGGGTTTTATACCCGCGAATCGGTTCCTAATTCAAGCTTAATCGGCGTTAATTCCTTGCATTTATGTCTTATTTTAATTGTTTATTATTATTTAGTGTGTAGGTTTGGTGGTGTGGCAATAACTTAGCAAGTTTAAAGCATTACATGACCAACTAGCAGAAGGTATGCCTGTCGGGGAGGGCGTTTTTAAGCCTTACACCCCAGCCGGGGCAGGGGGTCCAATACTCTGAAGACAGTAGCTATGCCGCAGCAGATGAGGCTAATTGTGAAAAAACACACCCGGCGGGTGAGGTCCGGATATATGATTATTTAGTTGGTTTCAAAGACTGCTATTTTAGTATTTGTGATGGTTTGGAACATGTATTAGCAAGGATTTTCGATCAGAATACAAGTCTTAGTGTTATATCCAATGAAAAATAACAAGATTGGGAAAAAGCCATCAGAAGAAAATTAATAGAGAACAGGAATACAAATTTTGAGAGCAAGCATTGGAGAGAAGATTTTGAAGGATTTTTTGTATCAATTGCAAATTGAGCTGAAGAAAAGGGTGGCTCTGGATTTATTCTTTTCTTCTACTTTATTTTTAATTGAAAGGATGATATCTTTAATTTATTCAGTGTTTATTTCATTTATGATGAACTAAATTACTTTTTTTAGGCTTATGATGGATCTTTAAGTGAAACGATGGTTATGTAACTTTGATTTTTAGTTTAATAAGCTATTATCCAGTTAACCTATATTAATTTGTGTTTGAATTTAAAAATTGCCTGATCAACAATTCTTTGTGGACTTGTATGGATTCGAGAGGGGAAGTACGAGTCTAAACTTAGTTAATATAGCATGTGTTCTTGAATTCTGTGAATAAATAGAATCTTGATGAATGTTAGGGTAGAGATATGCTTAACATCGCATGTAATTGGATAGAGAACTTGAACTTAAACCTTCTTTGATTGTAATTCACATAGAGATATAGTGAGTTAGTTAATTAAGGTGTTTAACTTAATTCTATCTTAATTGTAGATTTGAGTTAATATGGTGTTAGTGCATCGAGAGGTGGCTAATTCTAATTTTGTGTTCTTGATTAATAAACTGAGATAGTATATTAAATTGGATCAAAGGATAATAACCAAAGTGAAGCTTAGGGTGAATTTGTAAGTCTAATTCTCCGATAATTGTTAAGAAATTCAGTTTTTGCGATTTGTGATTGTTTTGCGCTTTTAGTATTTTTAATAATTGAGAATTTATAATTTTAAACATTAATTTGGATAGTTTAATAAAATTGGGATTAATAGGAAACTGGTAACTATGAAGGTTAAATTCTTACTAATTTCTCTGTGGGAACGATACTCTATTTACTATTATATTACTTGTTGACCACGTATACTTGCGTGTTGTGCGTAATTAGATTTTACCCCACAATTATTCCATAATATAACTTCCACTTTAATATAAATTAACCAATATTTATACTTGTTAGTTAATTCTCATAATTAACTAATTTTTTCTTTACTATCTCAATATATCCATGGATAGCTTAAGCACTAACTAAAACTCATATTACATCATACTAGTTACTAGTATATATATTCAAGAAAATGTTGATTATTCATCAACGATATTTAATGTCACCAACTCACTATGATAAAATAATTCTATAAATTATTTATTGTCGATAGATAAATCTTATCCATCTTCTTATTAATTCATCTCTACAATTTATAACAAATATATAATAATGATATATATTTATTAAACACAACATCACTTATTACATAGCTCATATTACCCTATGTAACACAATACCAGATACCTCGTAACACATTTATATATTCTTGTTTGAACTCATCTCATGCTTTAAGAAATTTATTTACTAAATTCTTATTTTAATATTTTTTTAAAAATTTGGGTTCTTACAACAACCATAGCAGAAGAAATTGTTTGAATAAACCACTAGGTTCAATAATCTGAAGTGAAGAGAGTTAGAAATAAATTTGAAAAATGATCTAGAGATATCATTATTATTAGTCATTCAAGCGGAGAAATGAGTTAGTTGTATCTGGAGATAAGTTTAATGAAGAGGTATAATTGAACACCATAAGTCTAAATAGTATCTGGATTTGAGACATATGAAGGAGGAAACATTTAATAATAATATTAAAATTTAAATGAAACAACGAGGTATTAATAAAAGATTTTTAATAAATTTAAGATTGAGATAAAAGCTTTAGCTAACTCTATCCAGAAGCATTAGTTGTAGGAAAAGGTCACGAAAAGGATGAGAAATCTTGAATAAGATAATAGATAGAGATGGGATGCTAAGGTATAAAGAAAGAATTTGAAAACAAATTAATAAGAAGGAAGGCATTGAAGCCAGATTTTTCGTAGGGACGCCGAGTAGTTCGGTTGCAAACCGATAGATACCGTTGTGAAATGTTGGGGTTAAACCATGGAGGCCAATTTGGTAAAATACTATGGTTAAAATACCAAGGGTATAAATATAAGACAATAAGTCAAAGAGTGCTACAGTTAAAGAGAGATGAAATTAGAATTAATGTTGAAGGAAAATTTGGGTTCAAGTGAATTAAGATAAGGATAAACAAATATAGAGTTTTAACTTGCCAAATAGTTAAGGGTAAACGACAGATAATGTAACGAATAAATTTTTCGAGTTGTGATTCTGGGGGCAGAATCCTTTTAAGGAGGGAAGGATGTAACGATCGAGAAATTTGTAATATGATTTAAATATTTATTGAATTAAATAAATATTTTAAATAATTTATTTATTGAGGAAAATAAATAATTAATGAATTGTGGTGAATTAATTTAGTAATTAAATTGATTATTGATAATTAAATTGAGTGTTGATAATTATCTGAAGGATTAATTTAAGGAAATAATTAAATTAAATCAATTGCTTAGTATTGAAGAAAATAATTAAATTAAATGAATTATTTAATTTAATATAAATAAATAAATTAAATAAAGTGACGTGTCTAATTTATTAATTATAAGGATAATGATAATAAGAATTTTATTATTATTATAAGTTATTTGAATTAGCTAAACTAAAGTTATATAAATTGACTAAATTAAAGGTGTGACAATGGAAAACCATATGATATAAATATTATTTAAATAATCTAGTTTGGGGAATTAGTGTGGAACCAAACATAAGCCTTATGGCTTTTGGTTATTTTAACTGACGTGAGTCTTTTTATATTTTTACCTGACATTAGTGGGTTTCAGTTTATGTTTACGCATATTATACCTAATGCTAGCATTCAGTTTTGTTCTATTCTCATATTTGGCTAAGGAGTAAGAGCAGAGTTGAGAGAAAAGAGGGAGCGTAGGAATTGAGAGATTGTTCTGAGATTTCAAGAAGAATGAGAGGATTGCTAAATCTTGTTGTCGTGTTTTGCTAGCCAATAATCAAAGATTAAGGTATAACTAATTCTAATTCTCAGACTGGTGATTTTCTATTCTCTATAAATTGGTTTTGTGGAATTGTTGCTCAAGCGTTATGTATATGTTGTGGAATCTGTTGTCATCTTGTATGCGTGTTGTATCAGTTATCAAATTCGTGAGAAATTGGTTGTAGGAAGAAAAGGAAAATAACGGTGTTTATGTTCATATGTTATGGCCTTATAAAGTACCAATTTTAATGGGCAAACGGTATGTGAAACTGTAAATAAACACTTGTATATGGTAGTTCACTGAAATACGAACATAACATAATTTGAATGGAATGATTTGGTTAAGGAATGAGTTCACAGTGATGATTTTTGGACAGACTATCAAAAATGGAGTTTTATATGAAAAACATGAAAATTGAGAAATTAAAATAGTTCTAGTTGTTGTTAAATTGTGCTAGGTGGTTGAATATGTTAGCAATCATGTTATGATAGTTTTATAATTATTTTACATGTTGTTATCACCGTTTGATGGGTGAAATTCGTGTTAGTTGGGCTAAAAACGGCTCATCCTTTCATCGTCTGTCTCTCGTCATCAGTACTTCATTGCACATTGCAATTGTAAGGCCAAAAGCTAAAGGGTCTGCATAAATGGCCGTGGCCATTATCTTGAGTTCCAAGCCTAAGTGTGGGACATTTGCACACACTCGAACTATGATAAATGAGGTCTCCTTATTCTGGTCGGACATAATGGACTTATATTAGAAAACTTGCCTTGTTATTATTGAGCAAGTTCTTAAATCTTAACTCTTTACATTGAGCAAAGCTTTCTAACTTCATTCTTTCCGTATTGAATGCAAGTTTCCATTCCTAAATTATTATTGTGCAAGTTCCTAACATTCTTTATGAAGTTGAGCAAGCTTAACCTATCTTGCATATGTATGTGCAAGCTTATGTAACCTAATTCGTTACATTGAGCGAGATTTAGTTTCCTAATTATTATTCAAAGCATATATTGTTCTAATACATTGATTCAAAGGAGATTGTTTGAACTCTTCTACAGCGCTTTGCATGTATATCATGTTTACTCAATTATATATTATTGTTATTCAATCTTTGACTTTGATAACCTTGTTCAAAGCTTTATCGTTGTATTAAACCTTCAAGTAGTAAGCAAACCTTTATTGATTGAATTAATCTATATTCGAATAGTGTTCTAAAATTCTAGAAACATTGATAAGCTAGTTCCAAACTAAACTTTCTTTAATGAGGAAATTCTAAATCCAAACTGAGACGAACAACCCTAACATAGGGGATTTTGTACGTGTAATGTTTAGATGTTTGTGCACAATACATGGTACAAAGGGCTGATCCCCCTAAGTACGTTAAGAAGGGTTCGTCTAGTCTAAATGACTGTTAAGGTTGGGTAATAATACCTAAGTACCGGGGACATAGTTCGTGGTCTTAAGACCCTCAGATAATTAAAGTTCGAACTTGTTTTCAAGTTTGATTTGTGGAATAAGTTCCTTATTGTTCAGCTTTCGTTGTTCACTCTCATGTTATTGTCATTGCTACTTTCTATATCAGTGAGCATTTGTTTTCTCACTCTTGCGATTAACACTGCAGCTAAAGTGGAGAAAGTTGATGAGCCGTCAACTAGCAAAGGCAAGGGCACGATGTCCAAATGATGAAGACTTTTGAGAATTTTATTTTAATGAATTATGTTAAAGACTTGTTTTAATATGTAATGTATTTTGCAAACTTATGTAATAATTTTAAGGTTAGATTACCTGGGATTTAATTTGAGATGATGATGTAATCCTTTAATGGGAGAGATTATTATTTAAGTTATTTTAATTATGTCTTTATCCTTTATTATGGGTAGTTAGATGTAATAGTTTTTGATAAGTGAGCACCAAATCCTGTGGGAATGGAGTACCTGGATTTGGGGCTGTCACAGATAAAGAAATGAATAAATAAATGTTATATGTGTTTAATGATTAAACTTAAACACCATGGTTAAGTGTGTTGATTCAATTTTTATAAACTTTCGAATAAAGAATGGATCAAGATTCGTAAGATAAAATCTTAGAAGGAGGGGAGGATATACTAATTCAAATTTTTATGATTCTTATTTTTTGTTAAATGTGTGAATATAGAACTATATTCCCTAAGGAAACTATAAGCCATGATAAATTAAATAAAACTTAGGCTGATCCCAAAAGTTATTTTTATTCTAAAAAGGAATTAATAGTGGGATAAAGGACAATATACCTAAAGTAAGTATACAATGATAATGATTCCGCGGACAGAATCCTTATAAGGAAGGGAGAATGTAAGGATCTGAAATTTTACATGATTTTACGAATAAATTTTTTATTTATTTATTTGTTGATTTTATGAATTCAATATGCTAGTCAATTTGTTTGCTAAGTAGTGTGAATAAGGTAATAAAGAATACCTGATCGAAATCCTATTACGACTTTGGTCAATAATACAGTTATTATTATAATTGTATTCTGGAATGTTTGGTTAAGAGTACGTACTGATCCGAAAAGGTTTAATATTAGTAAACACTAATGATTAGTTAGGAAACCCTAATATTATTTAGGAAATTCTAAGTTTTGCTCTTGTAACCATAAACCCTGATAACCAAACCCTAACCCTAATTAGGGTTAGCAATAAGAAGTTATGATACTGAATATCAAACTAGGTATGTTGATTAAGTATAAAATTTATCAGGGAAATCAAGTGAAGATTAAGAAACCCTAAAGTTATGATAAGAATATGGTTGATAAGTTAGTAAACTCTAATGAGTGTTTAGAAACAATGACAAATTGATCGGAAACCCTAATTACAGTTTTGGGAATTCGAAACCCTAACCGGGAATTTGAAAACCCTAATTTGGGAGCTCAAATGTTAAGTATAAAAGCTTAAGTGTTAAAATATTTGTAATATATGTGAAATGTCCAAAATACCTTTCAAATTGTAGGGGAAATTACCAAATTTCCCTTAGTGAGTACGAAATGACCAAAATGCCCTTTTACTTACTTTTTAAGTAAAAGATATTACAAAATCTTGTGAGTCGCCACTTTGGTATATCAACATGTGCTCTATATCTTCCAATATCAGATTTTGTGTGCCACATATGCCAACTTGGTTCATTGAATCAAAAATCAAAAGATAAAACTTAGAAAATTACTTACTTTACTTAGCATTTTATATAAGCCTTATCTCTCTCTAAAATTTTGAAACTTAGAGTAAGAATGAGTTATAAGTTGAGATAATATCAACACTTAGCAAGCCTTGATCAGCAACAAAGGAACAGAATCAAGAATCAAAGTTTTAAAAAAAGGTATAAAACCCTAAACTTGTAAATCTTTGTAAATTATGTTAGATGTTGTGGTTTGTTGTTTAGAAGTATGTTAAAGAATGTTATTGAGTGATCTAAGATGTTAAATCAAGGATCCATAACATTTAGATGCTAGAAAATAGAGTTTTATCAACTAAATTATAACCCTAAAAAGAGGTCTAAAAGCCATATGTCAAGGCCTCTAGATCTTTGTGTGTTAATGGTTAGGTTTGTTTAAGGTTATAGACTTGTTCTACGAGGAGAGTAGACTGGAAGTGGAATCAAGTACATACCATGTATAGATCTCAAGTTATAAGTGGTCAAACCTAGTTGACTGACCATGGAAAACTATTTCTAGAAAACCCAGAAATTTTCCAGATTGTCTGACAACATTTTGCAGGCCTTGGAGCTTACTGTGTTTAAGGTTTTAGGTTATATATGGTGTTAGTTGGGACTTGTAGTCTGACATATGGACTACACATCCATGCCATTAGATTACCCAGATCATGATCAGGATCGAAATTAATTATGGTCAAATATAGGTTGACCATCTGCCTTATGAATATTTTTGGAAAACCTAGATTCTTCAAGAACACATTTCTAACAGCAGTTTGACTAGCCTTAATCTTTCATGTGTGATGTTGTTAGGTTAATCTAGTGTATGATACTTGTTCCATGACATCAGGACTACAATATTGAACCTTTAGATCACACAAAACAGACCCAGAATGCAAGTTATAAGGATCGAAAAGTAGGTACATGGATTGTTCTTCATTTCTGGGTAACCCAAAAAATGAAGAACAGGCCTGACAAGGATTTTGATGGCCAATAACTTCCTGTTATGTGATAGAATTGTTATGAAACCAGTTGTTGGTTATAGTATTACATAAATACTACATTTCTAACACTTCGGTATGCTCAGAAACATCAAGATCATGAATCTATTGATGGTCAAATATGGGACCTCGCATTAACGCTTTTATGAAGGTTACGGGTTGGCAAGAACATATATAGCGTATGACAGTCTTGTCGTTATAGGCACCTTTAGGTACATTTTAATTATAAAATTAATTATTTCACTTAATAATTAGAGAAAAATGGTTTTTAATTATTAAAAAATAATAATAATTTTGTAAAAATTATTTTAAAGTCTAAAAATGAGTTTTTAATAATTTTGAATATATTTCTTTAATATTTTAATATTTTTGAATATTAATGGTATTTAATTTATTTAATTATTAAATTAAATAAATTACTTTAAAATGATTGTAATACTTGAAAAATTATTTAAAATTATATTATGGTATAAGAAAATATTTTAAGTTATTTTTAATAACTTTTAATATTTTATGATGAAATTCATTAATAAATTAATATTAATGATAATTGATTTATTTAATGGATATATTAAATAAATTATGGAAAATTAATTTTAATGATTTAAAATCATATAAAATGATTTAAAGGTTTGAAAAATATTTTAAGTTATAAAACATAATTTTTAATATTTTCATGAAAAAACATTAATATTTTAATATTAATGGCAGTTATTTTATAATGGATTTAAATGTTTAAAAATTATTTTAAGGTATTAAAAATACTTTGAGATATTATAATTAATTTATAATATTATGATATGGATTTCATTAATATTTGACAGACAATACAGGCAAGTTTTTCTGCACTTTGTGCAAACCTCATGTTTCAAATGCTAGTTTTCTAGTTATATTTAATTTATTTTATTAAATGAAATTTTTCTATTTATCAGTTATAATCTTGTGATATATAGTGTTCATGATTTCTGTTCTTAAAAGGTTATAATTTCTTGTTCAAACATAACCAAGTCGTATGAGTTGTTGTTTACGTAAAAATGTGTTTGATTTAATATCAAAGCATAGATTGTGAGAAACTAATTTTTTTTGGTACCAACATATATACTGACACTATTATTACCTATAAGAATAGAAATTTGATCGGGGATTTTGTATGCAAACATTTATAGCAATGATCGGACATTATTTAGATAGGATGATATGCATACTCCTAATTTTGTTTGGTTAAGCGGATCAACCCAGATTTCTAAGTTTACAGGACTGACAGAAATTCAAAATAGGCGGGTGTAAGACCCCAATTTTTTAATAAAGATGATTTTTCTATAAATATCTTTTTTAAATATTATGGAATGAATTTGATATAATGTTATAATTGTGGGTAATATTTTTAAATTTTGCAAAGTACGTAAGTTGTTATATAATATTCGATTGGTCGGAGAATATTCGTTTTAACAGGAATATTAAATGACGAAGACAATCATTAGTGGACCCATTAACGAAATTCTTGTCGGATTGAGAAAACGACAAAAATATTTTTTATGAAAATAGCGGGAAGTTTTACGCTTAAAACTGTTGAACTACTCTCGGTAGTAAAGAATAAAGAATACGCATGGGTTGCATAAGAGTTAATACCGGTATTGATTATTGATGCTTACGTAAGAAGTCACTCAATTTTGTTCAATTATTGCTTCAGTAATTGTTACATAGTATCTCACGTTATTTGATTCAATTATTGTCGATATTTTATATATTATTAAATCAATAATTGAGATGACAGAGTTATTAATATTATTATTTGCAATATGAACAATGTCTAGAAGTTCTGTCAATGAGAGGTTTGGTCACCTAATTACGCGCTAATAAGGAGAAATCCTTATTGGAAAGCCCCCTCTTTCCTGGGAACGACCTGGTCGATTAATATTGTGAATTATAATAATAATGATAAATGTTGTTAGATATATTGAGGTGTCTTTTTATGAAGTCACAAAAGTTTGTTTATATATATATATATATATATATTATATATATTTTGTTTTATTAGTATTATTAAAGTAATAAAACAGAAAAGTTTTTTATATAAAACAGAATACTTTTATAAAGTTATTTGTTTTATTAGACAATAATTAGAATATATTATATTCTATTATGCATAGTGTTTGTATATGACCCCAACTTTTATGAATAAAGATGAATTTTCTATAATTATCATTTTTGAATATTATGGAATAAATTTGATATAATGTTATAGATGTGGGTAATAGTTATAAATTTTGCAAAGTACGCAAATTGTTATATAATATTCGATTGTCTCGGGGAATATTCGTTTTAACAGGGAATATTCGATGACGAAGACAATCATTGGTGGACCCACAACGGACGGAATTATCCGGATTGAGAAACGACAAAAACATTTTATGAAAATAACGGCGGAAGTTTTATCGTTAGCTGTTGAAAACCCGGTGTTAAAAGTGCGAGAATACGCTGGCGTGGTTGCATAGTAGCATTACCAGATTGATTATTGATGCTTACGTGAGAAGTCACCACCGCTTTTGTTCAATTATTGCTTGAGAATTGTTGCATAGTATATCACGTTAATTGATTCAATTATTGTCGATATTTTATATATTATTAAATCAATAATTGAGACGACAAAGTTATTAATATTATTATTTTCAATATTAACGATGTCTAGAAGTTCTACCAAGGAGAGGTTTGGTCACCTAATTGCGCGCCAATAGGGAGAAATCCTTATTAGAAAGCCCCCTCTTTCCTAGGAACGACCTGGTCGATTAATAGTGTGAATTGTAATAATGATGATGAAGTTTTATTTTATTAGTATTATTAATTAATAAAATAGAAAAGCTTTTTATATAAAACAGAATACTTTTATAAAGTTATTCGTTTTATTAGACTATAAATATAATATATTATATTCTATTATGCATAGTGTTTTGCATAGTAAAATCTTTTTATATAAAATAGAATACTTTTATAAAGTTATTCATTTTATTAGACTATAAATAGAATATATTATATTTTATTATGCATAATATTTGCATAGTACTGCGATAGTATTTGCATAGTAAAATCTTTTTATATAAAATGTAATACTTTTATAAAGTTATTCGTTTTATTAGATTATAAATAGAATATTTTATATTTTATTTAAAAGATTTTATTTTATTAGAATATTTTATAGTAAACCAATCTAGACTGTCCGTTTAAAAGTCAATCAATCTGGACCATTCAGGAATTAGTTACTATTCAGTCCATTCTCCTATAAATTGAAGCTCATTCCTTCATTATTTCTTATGAATTCACTGAAACTCTAGAGAGAGAAACTATAGAGAGAAAGAAAAGTATTCTGTTACTTCACTACTCCTATATCTAGTTTGTTCTAAGGTAAGGGGTATTATTTCTTTCGTATTCACGAAGAGAACTTCTGTTATTCCATTTTTTTATTCTATGGAATAACTTGATACGCTGTGATCACCCTATACTTGGTGAAATTCTTCTGTTATTCCATTCTTTATCATTATGTTGGAATAACCTGTCTATACGAAGTACCGCATATATGGTGAAATTCTTCTATTATTCCATTCCTTATTATTCTTTTGGAACATCTTTTTTGTGCGTTTACGCATGACCTGGTTTCGTTATTTATTATTCTGTTGGAACATCCCATCAAGGTCTGTAATTTACTTTGACTCGGTTCCGTTATTTATTATTCTATTGGAATATCATGTCTGTGAGTTTACGCATGACCTGGTTCCGTTATTTATTATTCTGTTGGAATAACCTGTCTATGCAGTCTATCACATGCCTGGTGATTTCTTTTGTTATTTTATTCTTTATTATACTCAGTTGGTTAAAGTTTTGACTTCTATACTCCATGAAATTAGTGGAATATCCTTGATATTTGCACTTCATCCAATATCTTTTCATGGAAATTTCTTCTGAGCAATCTTGAATTTACTCTACAAAGAAGTATCATGTTGACAATTTGGACGTTATTAGTTCCTAGATAAATTAATTCTTGAACTTGTTTTATTGAATTTTTATATCATTGTCATCATCCTCGTGTTTATATTATGTTGAAAGTCATCTGTGGCCTGTAGTGCATAGAATGACTTGGTATGATTATGACCAAGGATTAATCAGTATAATCATGACCGTAATATTACAAATGATGTGGTAAAAGTCCTCATTAGCCCGTAGTGCATTGATGGACAGTTGTTGGCATGATCATGACCATTTATGAATACACGAATATCCTTGGCCCATAGTGCATGGATAATTTATGGTTGTGATACTAATGAATATCCTTGGCCGTAGTGCAGGGATGATGTGGATTATTTATTAAGCTGAGTCCCAACGATAAAAGTGATGAAAAACCTTTTAAATCATAAAAGATTGTAGATTTTATTCTCTACTTGACTCTTTTAATGGATTGCTTGTTCCGCTGCAGTTAAACTTGATGTTTGTTATATTATATCAGTTTAACACTGTTGAAGGCTAACGATAATTTATTCTGTATTATCTTAGTCATAATATTTCTTACTGGGCTAGTTGAGCTCACCCTTTTACTTTCATTGTTCTCTTCAGGAAATGAGAACGTAGCAGGGACTAGTCGGGGAACGGAGTGACGGTCCAGATAATAGCCTTAGTAGTCCTCACTATTCTATTAAATAGTGTGATAATAAATGTAATGAGAACTCAATTGTGTGTGGATATTGTCTAGATGACAATATTTGTATTAAAACTCACAGCATATGTTTTGTCTTATTTTACACGACTGTTGTATAATTAAGTTGTATTTGAATTTTGTACCATGTATTTGGCGACTCAAGATGGGTGATGTATACCTATTTTGGGTGCGTCACAGTTGGTATCAAAGCTTATGGATATGATCCCTGGCTAAGATGTGAGACAAGAACTAGGAGGGGAGAGGCGGAAATTCCTTCACTAGTATGACCTACCTAAGTTTATTTGGTATTTAATTGGTCTGGCCGAGTATAGGGATAATATGTGATATGCTAATTAACCCTTTTTTTTGTGGCGATTTGAAAATGACATCCAAGAATGTTGAGAACATCAATGGAGCATGAGAGACCGTTGAGTCTCCACGGATCAATAATTAGGATAATGTGCATCGTGAAGGCGACAATCCTCGTGCAAACAACAACACTCGACGGATGATGAACGATGGAATGTTCAGAGGCTTTTATACAATTCATGCAACATCGAGCAAAGCGGCTCTGCATACAAAATGCAGGTGGAAACACTGGCAACTCTTGGACGGTCACCGCTAAGTAGTTCAAGGAACTGGGACCACCGGAGTTTTTTGGAGAGCCAAAACCACTTAAGGCGAAGACATGGATAAAGCAAATCTATAAGATATTTGATGTCCTGGGATGCTCCGAGGAGTAAAAGGTTCCCTTTCCCACCTTCATGTTGCGTGCAGAGGCAGATTACTGGTGGGAATCTGTAAAACGTACTCAACCTACCGCACTGAAGATGACTTGGGAGAAGTTCCAAGAATTGTTCAATGACTTGGGAGAAGTTCCAAGTATTCCTCACATGAAAGAGGTAGAGTTCATCAAGATGGAGCAAAACAACATGACCGTGTCTCAGTATGAAGCCAAGTTTGTCGAGTTGTCCCGGTTTGCATCCCATTACGCGAATGTTTCTAAGAGGTTTGAAACTCGAGATACGTCAATATCTTATCTCTCATAAACTGTGTTTGTATTCAGATGTTGTTAATAAGGCTCAGTTATTTGAGCGCGATAATGAGTCAACCCAACCAAAAGAGAGCAACCGGCAAAATGATAATACCAGTGATAATAGTCATCGAAGCGGTGACAATAAGCGTGAAGGGAATCAATATGCCAAAAATGGTAACCACTTCAGTGGTAATCATGGCAAAAATAATGAGAATGGACATTTCAAGAAGAGGAGATTTAACAATGATGGAAAGACATCAGCACCAGCACCCATTGTTAAGGAAGGAGAACGACCACCTATCATATGCTTCAAATGCGGAGGGGAGGGACACATCAGTCCAAATTGCGCGATGCCGTCCAAAGCATGTTATAATTGTGGAAGAGAAGGTCACCTAGCCCGATTTTGTCGTTCACCGAAAACAAGTTCAGCTAGGATGGAGGCACCAAAGGACGTCCCAGAAAAGTCAAAGCCAGTAGTGCAAGGGAGAGCGTTTGTCGTGACCTCCCAGAAAGTAAGGAACCCGAACGAGGTCATCACGGGTAAGCTTATCATAAACTCTAGCGAAGTATATACCTTATTTGATACAGGTTCTACCCATTCTTTTATTTCTCCTACTTGCGCTCAATGTTTAAATTTGACTCCAGAGAAATTGGACTTTGACTTATCTATTGAAACTCCGTTGGGAGAAACCTTCATTACATCCACTATTTATAAGTCTTGTTTGGTTCAAATCGATACCCTCACATTACCTGTCGATCTTATTTCATTGAAAATACTTCCATTTGACGTAATTCTAGGGATTGATTGGTTAACTACTCATCATGCAACAATTGATTATTTTCATAAGGTTGTTAGCTTTCATATTCCTAACCAACCTATTATACGAATTCAAGCAACCAATCCATTAAAATCAATCACTGTCATCTCAAGCCATAAAGCTATTCGTTTATTGGAAAACGGATGTCAAGCTTTCTTTGCTCATGTCACGGATCTAAACAAAAATACGTCAGTTTTGAATGATATTTCTATTGTTAATGAATTTCCTGACGTATTCCCTGAAGAACTTCCTGGCCTACCCCCATAGCGTGAAATTGAATTTTGTATCGACCTTGAACCCGGTATAAAACCTATTTCCAAATCCCCATATCGAATGGCTCCTATTGAACTTTAGGAGTTAAAGACCCAATTACAGGAATTGTTAGACATCAGTTTCATTCGTCCTAGTACGTCTCCTTGGGGTGCTCCTGTTCTATTCGTGAAAAAGAAAGACGGGAGTATGCGACTTTGTATTGATTATCGGGAGTTAAATCATGTCACCATCAAAAATAGGTACCCATTACCACGTATTGATGACTTGTTTGACCAGTTGCAATGCACCAAATTCTTTTCAAAGATTGATCTTTGTTCCGGATATCACCAATTGAAGATTAGAACCGATGACATTCTAAAGATGGCTTTCAGAACTCGGTACGGGCATTATGAATTACTAGTCATGTCTTTTGGATTGACTAATGCTCCTGCTGCCTTCATGGATATGATGAACCGAGTATTCAAGGAATATTTGGATCACTTTGTTGTCGTCTTTATTGATGACATCCTTATTTATTCCAAAAGCCGTGAAGATCATGAGTAACACTTGAGGCTGATACTTCAAAAGCTTTGTGAATATAAGCTTTATGCCAAGTTAAAGAAATGTGAGTTCTGGCTTGAGGAAGTAGCATTCCTTGGGCACGTGGTATCAAGTCATGGAATATCTGTTGACCTAGCAAAGATTGAAGCTATTCAAAGCTGGGAGCAACCTAAATCAGTGACCAAAGTACGTAGCTTTCTTGGCTTAGCTGGTTATTATCGAAGATTCGTAGAAGGGTTTTCTCGAATCACTACTCCCTTAGCTCAGCTGACTCGGAAAGATACAAAATTCGGTTGGATTGAGGAATGTGAGAAGACTTTTCAAGAACTCAAGAGAAGACTCATTTCAGCACATGTTCTGACAATACCATCTGGCTCGGAGGGATTTGTCATAGCCTATGCCTCTCGACAACTCAAAAAATATGAGAGGAATTATCCTGCTCATGATCTAGAGTTGGCAGCTGTTGTCTTCGCACTTAAAATTTGGAGGCATTACTTGTATGGGGAGAAAGTGGAGATCTTTACGGATCATAAAAGCCTCAAATATTTCTTCACTCAAAAGGAACTCAATATGCGATAGTGACGTTGGCTTGAACTATTGAAAGATTATGATCATACCATCCAATACCATCCTAGGAAAACAAACGTGGTAGCTGACGCATTGAGTAGAAGATCATATGCGGGTACGAGTGCGATATTGTCAACGCAGAGGCCCATTTTGTATGATTTGAAAAGGATGGAGATAGAGATAAAGACTCTAGGGACCCACGTGATGATGGCGAATATACGAGTAGAACCGACTTTAATCGATAAATTTAGAGCTGCTCAAGCTACAAACCTGGAGCTGATGCATATGAGGAAGAAGGTACAAGAAAGTGTTGTGCTGGAAGCAAGAATCGATGAAGAAGGAATACTTTGAGTCAACTCCAGACTTTATGTTCCTAACGATCCTGAGTTAAAGTATAAAATCATGATGGAGGCGCACAACACACCGTTTGCAATCTATCCTGGGAGTACCAAAATGTATCATGATCTTCGATATACATTTTGGTGGGGAAATATGAAGAAAGAGATAGCGATGTTTATCTCAAGGTGTTTAACTTGTCAATGAGTCAAGGCAGAGCATCAAGTACCAAAAGGTCCATTACAACCACTTGAAATTCCAGAATGGAAGTGGGAGCACATTACCATGGATTTCGTTATTGGTCTTCCCAAGGTTTCTCAGGGCATAGATGTAATTTTGGTCATTGTTGATAGATTGACCAAGTCTGCTCATTTCTTACCAATACGAGAAACTTATACACTTGAACGTCTTGCTCGTATATACATAAACGAGATTGTAAGACTGCATGGTATGCCAGTATCCATAGTTTCTGATCAAGACCCAAGATTCACTTCACAATTTTGGGTTAGTTTACAAAAAACTATGGGCACGGATTTACGATTTAGTTCGACATATCATCCTCAGACGGACGGACAATCAGAGAGGACTATTCAAACACTTGAACTTATTAATATTATTATTTACAATATGCACGATGTCTAGAAGTTCTGCCAAGGAGAGGTTTGGTCACCTAATTGCGCGCCAATAGGGAGAAATCCTTATTGGAGAGCCCCCTCTTTCCTGGGAATGACCTGGTCGATTAATAGTGTGAATTATAATAATGATGATGAAGTTTTATTTTATAAGTATTATTAATGTAATAAAATAGAAAAGCTTTTATATAAAACAGAATACTTTTATAAAGTTATTCGTTTTATTAGACTATAAATAGAATATATTATATTCTATTATGCATAGTGTTTTGCATAGTAAAATCTTTTTATATAAAATGAATACTTTTACAAAGTTATTCATTTTATTAGACTATAAATAGAATATATTATATTTTATTATGCATAGTGTTTGCATAGTGCCTACATAGTGTTTGCATAGTAAAATTTTTTATATAAAACAGAATACTTTTATAAAGTTATTCGTTTTATTAGATTATAAATAGAATATATTATATTTTATTTAAAAGATTTTGTTTTATTATAATATTTTATAGTAAACCAATCTGGACCGTCCGTTTAAAAGTAAATCAATCTGGACCGTTCAGGAATTAGTTACTATTCAGTCCATTCTCCTATAAATAGAAGCTCATTCCTTCATTATTTCTTACGAATTCACTGAAACTCTAGAGAGAGAAACTATAGAGAGAAAGAAGAAAAATATTATGCTACTTCACTACTACTATATCTAGTTTGTTCTAAGGTAAGGGGTATTATATCTTTCGTATTCATGAAGAAAATTTCTGTTATTCTATTTTTTTATTCTGTTGTAATAACTTGTATAAGCGGTCTACCCTATACTTGGTGAAATTCTTCTGTTATTCCATTCTTTATCATTATGTTGGAATAACTTTCGCCTATAATGGCAATGCGTATATGGTGAAATTCTTCTATTATTCCATTCCTTATTATTCTATTGGAACATCTTTTTTGTGCGTTTACGCATGACCTGGTTTCGTTATTTATTATTCTATTGGAACATCCCGTCAATGTAATTTACTTTGACTTTGGTTCCGTTATTTATTATTCTATTGGAATATCATATCCGCGTGTTTTTCATTGACTGACCGGTTTCGTTATTTATTATTACATTGGAATAACTTTCATGCATGCGGTCTATCGCATGTCTGGTAATTTCTTTTGTTATTTCATTCTTTATTATACTCAGTTGGTTAAAGTTTTGACTTCTATTCTCCATGAAATTAGTGGAATATCCTTGATATTTGCACTTCATCCAGTATCTTTTCATGGAAATATTCTTCTGAGCATTCTTGAATTTTACTCTACAAAGAAGTATCATGTTGACAATTTGGACGTTATTAGTTCCTGGATAAATTAATTCTTGAACTTGTTTTATTGAATTCTTATATCATTGTCATCATCCTCATGTTTATATTATGTTGAAAGTCATCTGTGGCCTGTAGTGCATAGATGGACTTGGTATGTTATGACCAGGGATTAATCGGTATAATCATGACCGTAAATTTACAAATGATGTGGTAAAAGTCCTCATTGGCCCGTAGTGCATTGATTGATAGTTGTTGGCATGATCATGACCATTAATGAATACACGAATATCCTTGGCCTGTAGTGCATGGATAATTTGTGGTTGTGATACTAATGAATATCCTCGGTCAGTAAAGTGGGGATGATGTGGATTATTTATTAAGCTGAGTCCCAGCGATAAAAGTGATGAAAAACCTTTTAAATCATAAAAGATTGTAGATTTTATTCTCTACTTGACTCTTTTAATGGATTGTTTGTTCCACTATAGTTAAACTTGATGTTTGTTATATTGTATCAGTTTAACACTGTTGAAGGCTAACGATAATTTATTCTGTATTATCTTAGTCATATTATTTCATACTGGGCTAGTTGAGCTCACCCTTTTACTTTCATTGTTCTCTTCAGGAAATAAGAACGTAGCAGGGACTAGTTGGGGAACGGAGTGACGGTCCAGATAATAGCATTAGTAGTCCTCACTATTCTGTTAAATAGTGTGATAATAAATGTAATGAGGACTCAATTGAGTGTAGATATTGTCTAGATGACAATATTTGTATTAAAACTAACAGCATATGTTTTGTCGTATTTTACACGACTGTTGTATAATTAAGTTGTATTTGAATTTTGTACCATGTATTTGGCAACTCAAGATGGGTGATGTATACCTATTTTGGGGGCGTCGCAGTGTTTTGCATAGTAAAATCTTTTTATATAAAACAGAATACTTTAATAAAGTTATTTATTTTATTATACAATAATTAGAATATATTATATTTTATTATATATAGTGTTTGCATAGTGCCTTAATAGTGTTTATATAGTAAAATCTTTTTATATAAAATAGAAAACTTTTTATAAAGTTTTGTTTTATTTGATTATAAATAGAATATATTATATTTTATTGCAGAGTGCAATATAGTATCCTTTCTATTTTTCTATAAATAGGATGCTTAGTTAGAATTGAAAACCACACCAGAAGTTCGGAGAATTCTTCTATAATCTTGAGCGTATTTCTTTAGAGTTTTAAGAAGCTTTGAGCGTAGTGCAAGTTTTCTTCAAGAATATCCTCGCCCTACCAGTCGGAATACTCTTCTTTTATGGTAAGGGGTATTATTTCTTTCGTATTCATGAAGAGAACTTCGTTATTCCATTCTTTAATATTCTCATTGGAATAACCTCAGATCGCGAACTACCCTATACTTGGTGAAATTCTTACATTATTCCATTCTTTATTATTATGTTGGAATAACTTTGTCTATGCATAAATCTCGCATACATGGTGAAATTCTTCTATTATTCCATTCTTTATTATTCTGTTGGAACATCTTGTTTGTGCGTTTACGCATGACCTGGTTCCATTATTTATTATTCTATTGGAACATCCCGCTCGGTCTGTAATTTACTTTGATTGGTTCCGTAATTTATTATTTTGTTGGAATATCATGTCTGTGCGTTTACACATAACCTGGTTCCATTATTTATTATTCAGTTGGAACATCCTGTCGGTACGAATTTCGACTGACCTGGTTCCGTTATTTATTATTCTGTTGGAATATCCTGTTTATGCGTTTACGCATGACCTGGTTCCTTTATTTATTATTATGTTGGAATAACCTGTCTGTGCGGTCTATCACATGTCTGGTGATTTCTTTTGTTATTCCATTCTTTATTATACTTAGTTGGTTAAAGTTTTGACTTCTATACTCCATGAAATTAGTGGAATATCCTTGATATTTGCGCTTCATCCAGTATCTTTTCATGGAAATTTCTTCTGAGCATTCTTGCATTTTACTCTACAAAGAAGTATCATGTTGACAATTTGGACATTATTAGTTCCTAGATAAATTAACTCTTGAACTTGTTTTATTGAATTCTTATATCATTGTCATCATCCTCTTGTTTATATTATATTGAAAGTCATCTGTGGCCAGTAGTGCATAGATCAACTTGGTATGATTATGATCAGGGATTAATCGGTATAATCATGACCGTAATGTTACAAATGATGTGGTAAAAGTCCTCATTGGCTCGTAGTGCATTGATGGACAATTGTTAGCATGATCATGACCATTGATGAATACACGAATATCCTTGGGCCGTAGTGCATGGATAATTTGTGGTCGTGATACTAATGAATATCCTTAGCTGTAGTGCAGGGATGATGTGGATTATTTATTAAGCTGAGTCTCTGCGATAAAAATGATGAAAAACATTTTTAAATCATAAAAGATATTAGATTTTATTCTCTACTTGACTCTTTTAATGGATTGCTTGTTCCGCTGCAATTAAACTTGATGTTTGTTATATTTTATCAGTTTAACATTGTTGAAGGCTAATGATAATTTATTCTGCATTATCTTAGTCATAATATTTTTTACTGGGCTAGTTGAGCTCACCCTTTTACTTTCATTGTTCTCTTCAGGAAATGAGAACATAGCAGGGACTAGTAGAGGAACGGAGTGACGGTCCAGACGATAGCATTAGTAGTCCTCACTATTCTACGAAATTGTGTGTTAATAAATGTATTGAGGACTTATTTTGAGTTTTAATACTATCTAGAAGACAATATTTGCATTAAAACTCACAGCTCATGTTGTATATTTAAGATTGTATTTGTATTCTGTACCATGTATTTGGCGACTCAGAATAGGTGAGGTATACCTATTTTGGGGGCGTCATAGCGGGGTTTGGCTGACAAACCTCAGTATATATGGAATAACTCTGAACTTTATGTTCATTCAATTCAGATTTGGTGTGTGTATAACCTTGATTATTGTTCAAAACTTGCTGAGCTTTCTGTAGCTCATCCCTGCAAATATTTTCTTTCATTTGCAGATAGAAAGAATGTATTCCAGCGGTTCTAGTATTTGTGGATAGATAGAAAGGCTTAAGACATGGATACCCTGTTGAGGACTATAATGTAATAGTTAACGACCTTTCGAATTAATGTAATGGTATATTATTTATATAATTTATTGTTAATTGGTTACATTATTTAGTTTTCATTCTAATGAAATTAGAAAAGAGTACAGTATCGATATGAACTATACATCTGAATGATAGTGTTAACAGACATTGAGCTTCTCTGATGCACTGAGGTACCGCTTCTCAGTTCCAAGAAACCTACCATTAATACTATGGAGGTTAGATTGATAGGAATTATTGATATGGAAGAAATATTTGTAAGATACTAAACATGTACATCTAAGTGAGGGTACTCAGTTACAATAATTGTTCTGATGAGAACTACTATTTACTATGAGTATTGTGAATCTTGGATTTATAGGAATTATTATCTTCTAGAATATGTACGTGAGCACCAAATTGGCTACAGTATATGTAGAGAATTTGGGGGTGTCACCGTCATAATCATGTCAATCAATTCATTTTTGCACTACAGGCCAAAGATATTCAATTGTGATACCAATGGTCATGATCATACCAGTCTACAGCCTTTAGTCATAATCATGACAGTCAATTCATCATTGCACGACAGGTCAAAGATAAATTTCACCACAATGATTATAACAATGATATAAAAGATGAACAGAAATAATAAGAACATTAAGGTTAAGAATAAACATTAGACATTTACAATTCAATTTATCCAAAGTTTAATATTGTCCAATTTGTCAACACAATATCAAAAAAATTGATTAAAGTTCTTGATAGAATATAAATTTCAAGATAATATAAGATCTATAACTCAAATATAACAATTTGAATTTAATAGAAAGATTCAGGTCAAGATGTTAGATGAAGCACAAACTATTAATGATAATTTAATCATTTTCACGAATTTCCTCCATGGATAAGAATGTCTTGCAATAATATAGAGTATGAAAGAAAATAATATCCCTTACGTTAGCATGTGACTAGATGTTGCTTTCTATGAAATTGATCAACATGAAAAATGTTTGCACTCTTTATCAACAGTTGGAGTAACCTTACACTCAAAAAAAATACTCACAATATTATATACTCACAATATTGTAGTAGAAGAATCTTATATTTCTGGTGTAGTGATGGTGTGTTTTGATACTCATCCCAGCAATCTATTTATACTAAAAATTTATGTGGAGACAACTAGCACACATGCTTTAACAAAATAACTAAATGAGATATATAAAAATATTGGTAGTGAAATTTATGGCCCCATGATAAGTGGTTTTATAACCACTTATTTAGATATTAACTGACTTAATTTGTTGCTTAAAATTATTTTATTGTATAGCTTTTTATGAATTTGTGCTTTGTTTTGTAGTTTCAGTACTGGGAACTCTCTTGGTGTTTTCGGAGCTAAGTTGTGCTTATAGCTATGATGGATTGATGATGGAAAGGAAAATGGAGCTATGCATATTGCTAGATGTTGAAATGAAGATATGGAAGGAAGTGCCTTGAGCCTACAAAGCAGCAGAAGAATGTAGCAGACAAGTCAGGATAAACTGGTGCACGGCGCAGTTGCGCCTTGTTTGGCATATGACACAGCACAGATGTGTCAGGCAGCTTGCCCAGATCCATCACAGCGCAGTTGCGCCTTCTACAAAGCTTATCATAACGCAGCTGAGCTAGTCTATGTTTTGTCGCTGACTTTAATTTAAGTTGTCCAATCGAATTTGTACTGGGATAAGGGTCTTATGACTAATACTCCTATTTAATTAGATGTATTTTTCATTATGTAAAGGACACCACCCCTTGGGGGATCACTTAGCTACTGCTATTTTCTCTCTTTAATTTGAATAAGTAAAATAGAGTAGATTAGAGTATTTTTTTTCTAGATCTGATTAGATTGAAGACTTGAAGCAATTGGAAGGCATTAGAGATTCAATCTTGGAGCAGGAGAACAGATTTCCACTTCAATTCTCTATTCTTACTCTCTCTCTCTCTCTTTGATTCCTAATTGTAATCTTGTGATGTTTATTCAATATGTGGATGATAGATTTAATTCAGCTATGATTTAAAATCTATTCTAAGATTGTAATGGATTTTATGGATTAGTTTATTCTGATATATTTCATTGTTAGCCTTATTGACTGCTATGGGATTGTCTATTTAGATCCAGGCTATTTGCTTAATTCATTGGCCATCAATTACTGTGATAATCCATATGGACTTGAGAGACGAAGTATGGGTTTGGATATGATCTTAATAGCTTTTGATTGTATATTCTACATTGTGATGAGATGTACGATTTGTGCTTAGGATAGACATATACTGAAGCACCATTCGTAGTCAATTGAGAACTTGGGCTTAAACCCTAATTATTTGTAAATTACATAGACATATAGTGGTTTAGGTAATGTGGGTGTTCATGTGTATTCTATCAACTGTAGATTATATATGATATGGGTATGGTACTGTAACGCCCCAGAAAATTGAACATTTTGTAATTACTTTTAATAATGAATAAAATAATATTATTTATTATTATTACGTGTTGAGAAGATGAATGTCGTTGTATAACCTAGAAACGTCGGAATATCATAGTATTTTAACTACGTGAATGAATTAAGGTGTTTGAATTTCTAAGACGAAAATAAAAGCTTTCCGAAAAATTTTCTGAAAACACTATTCATCGATTTCTGCTCGGGAATTATTTTTGAATTTCTGAGAAATACGTAATGTTATAATATCAAGGCGATATTGATTATGTAATAATAATCTAAGTATGGAGAACATAATATTTCGCATGTGGACCTAATTTGGGAACTTTAGGCTTATTAAGCATTAAGGAAATAAAGTTGTGATCATATAATGTGTATACATTATATGAAGTAATGGATGTAAGTATAATACGATGTATTGTACTATTATGTATGAAGAATGAAATAACGTATATTACGAATTAATATATGAGTTAGTATATGAAGATTATACGTGGGGTATAAATGTTAAGTTATGTAAATTAAGGTAATGGACTTGTAGAATTAATAGCCTAATATAGAAGTCCAATATAATGTGACAATCAAGCCCAAGTGTTTGATATATCATTAGTCCAAACTATGTAGCACAAGCCCATTAAGAAAGTAGTTAGATTAATTATCAAAGCCCAATGAAAAGCCTTGATCCATGGGTCAAACCTAGTAGGAAATGGGTAAGCTTGATGGGCAAACAAAAAGTGTGGTGACCAAGTTTTAGAAGTGGCTAGCAAGTTTACTTAATGGCTAGGTTATGAATAGTAAGGAGGTGGAGGATTGAGGAGGTGGGATGGTGTAATGACCATTTTACCCTAGCTTTGAGTGGCCTATAAATACCAAGCTTCATTTTATTTTGTTGCTTGATCAAATTTCATCCAACTCCTCTCAAATATAAGCTACTTATTTGGTAGAGCAAATAAGCACTTTTAAGTCAAAGTTAGATTTTCCAAGAAGAAGAAGTTAGACTTCAAAGGTAATGATCTTGTGTCCAATGTTCTTTCATCTCTATTATGATAGGATGATAAGGGAAGTGTTATTAATGAACATGTATGCTAAGATCATGTAATAGGTTAATAAGGAATGAACTTAAGCCGAATAATTTGGTTAAGCAACTTGAACATTAATAAGTTGCTAGAACCATGAAGAACTTATCATATGTTGTCATATGATGATTAGTATGTTGAATATAGCATAAGAACATTGATTAGTGGACTTAAGTTATTAATAAGCCATGAGAATGAAGATTTATAGTTCATAAGTTGAATAAATCAATGACTTATGAGAATATGTCAAAACCTACTTTGTTTATAAGTTGGTATAATAAGTAACTTGTAATGATCTTATGTTGATAAATATCCGTTTAGAATCATTAAGAATGTAGTTTTGCCGAAATTCACACGATTAGACGATTATCGTCGAATTCGTGAAATTCTCGGAATGGAAGTCGTATTTTGTGTTTGAAGTCGGAAATATTGGTTTTCGATGGAGACAAGTCATATTTGGCATTATAGAGTTGCGGACTCGAGAGTTAGGATTTACATTGAGATGAAGGTATATATATAAATCATACTTGATTATATATAACCTAATGTGGTATGTTATATGCTCATGTAAACTTAAAGTGTAATACGCATGATTGTAATAAAATATTTTCTATACAAATAAATCATAAATTTTGAGTATAAATTTTTAAAAAATAAATACGGGGGAATTATGTGTCAAGATAATGTGTATATATATATGTGTGATAAATAAAATATATTTATTACATGAATTATTACAATTAATTTTATTTTAGAATTATTGATTATTATAAATTATATTTTTATAATAATTAATTTTATTGTAGAAATGTTTTATTATTTATTTTTCAAAGAAAATATGATATTATATTATTTAAATAATATATGGAATGATTATTGTAATTATTATAATTATTATTTATTTATATGAATTTTAATTCATATTATTAAGTTAAGTATTTTGACTTAATTAATAATGTTATTTATTCAAGGTAAATCGGATATGGAATCCAAATCCTAATTTCGAGTTTTGATCAAGAAATGATAATAATATTATAATATTATAATATTTTTATTTTTCAAAGGTTATAAATATATACTTGTATATGTGAACAAGATGATGGTTGGCCAATTATGGTGTTATATGATAAACCCTAATATCTTGTGTGAAACCCTAATTTAAAATACAAATTAGAGTTTAAAATTATTGGACAATTGCGATAATGTGATTAATATCATGTATGATAGATTTTATATTGCTAATTAAAGTAAACCTAATTAGTAATTAAAGACCGTAGTAATGATTAGAACCCTAAGTTAATAATTATAAAACCCTAATTCATCGTCATGAAACCCTAATTGCAAAATCAAAACCCTAAGCGATATTTAGGAATCCTAATTGCTAATTGAAAACCTTAATTGCTTAAGTGGCAAGGTTAATTATATTATAATACCCTAATGTTCATGTATAATTAGAAATTTAAAATTATAATTAACAAAACCCTAATTTATAAAATTTTAGAAACTAAAATTGTATTTTATGCAAACCATAATTGGTTAATTCTACAAATGCTATATGTTAAACCCTAAGGGTCAAACCCTAAGGGTTTGTAAAGATTACATTTTTGCCATTAAAATGATTTAACAATAGACTAAAATGCCCTTTTCTATTTTCTTTAATGGGTAACTTGTGAAAATACATTTACCTTTAGTTGTTTACCAACTCTAGCAACTCCATTGACTTATAATTGACAAAGAATGAGCTTTATATCTCCCATTCCATGCATCTAGCTTGCTTATAAATAGATTGGGAGAGAGAGAAAGTAACATTTGCTAGCCATTTTGCATAAACACCCAACCAATCCTCTCTCTCACTAAAACCAACGAAATATAGTAGCTTTTCAGTCACATATTGAAGCCCCACGAACCACTTAACAAATCAGAAAGCCTAGATCAAGAAATTGTCCAAGAAAGGTATAAAAACCCTAGCTTGAATCCGCTCAAAAATATGTTGTTAGATGTTAGATTTAAGTGTTAGAATATGTTGTTTCTAGTTTGTTATGATGATCTGGGTTGGTTTTAGGAAGATCCATATCATCTAAATCTTTAAATTTAAGTTTTTGAAAAATCTGGAAAATTTTTATTGTTGTCTGACAAGCAAATGTCAGGCCTCTTTAATCTTTCTCTGTTATATGTTTTAGTCGTTTAAAGCTTTGATCTTGTAGCCTGTTATGTTCTCTGTAATCTGGAACTTTTAGCTAGCTCAGATCGTGCTCAAAATGAAAGTTATGGGCGATCAAACCTCATTGATCGACCATGACTTTCAATTCTGAAAAACCCAGATCATGCCCGAAGGCTCTCGACAAGATCTTCGTGGGCTTAGATCGACGTGTGTTATGATGTTATGTAATGATCTTTGTATCTAGGTTATAGTTTGTTGTTTGGATTACAATATTATAGCACTATATCACTAAAATATTGAGCAGGTAGATCTCGGTGGGCGGTCGAACTAGTCGGACGTTTCATGAAATGCATTTTACGGGTAACCCAGAAAACGCGTGATCACGACGTCCGACAAGGTTTGAACCATCCCGATCTGTCGATTGTGTTGTGATTTTGTTGATGTTTTGGGATAGATATACTCTCTTACATGTTGGATACATACATCGCATCCATTACATCACTTAAATGTTACATATTATTGCAAGTTGTGGAAGCCCAAAGTAGAGGCGATCGAATCGTTCTTTCATTTTTGGGCAAACCCGAAATGAAGAACGACTCTCGACAAACCACTTTGAAGGCTTTGATCTTATTGGTTTTATGTTTGTTTGGTCGTGGTTGTTGTTAGAACATGTAGTCTTACATTAGAACTACAAGATCTAACCAACAACATGTCCAAAAACATCGTGATCCGATCCATGTGTTTGGTCAAAGTAGCGACCTCGAATCGCCTTTGAATGTTCGGGTTAAGGAAGAACACCTATAGCGACGATTACGTAAGCTATAGGTGATCTTTTAGCGACAATTTTGCATAAAAATTAATTATTTTTATTAAATAAATAGAAAAAATTAGTTTTTAATTATTAAAAATACAAATTAAATTAGTAAAAATTATTTAAAAGTCCAAAATTATATTTTAATTATTTTGAGTATATTTCATAAATATTTCATATTTTTGGAATATTAAAAGTATTTAATTTATTTAATTATATTATTAAATAAATTATTTAAAAATGATTTTAATACATAAAAATCATTAAAAATGATATTATGATATAAAAAAATATTTTAAGTTATTTTTAATGACTTTTAATATTTTGTGATAAATTTCATTAATAAATTAATATTAATGATAATTAAGTTATTAATAAATGAATTAAATAAATAATTTAAAATGATTTTATTAAAAATCATTTTAAATAATAATAAGGTATTTAAAATATTTGAAGTTATAAAATATAACTTTTAATATTTAAAGGTAAAATTCATTAATTAATTATTATTAATGATATTAAAAATATTTAATAATTATATTAAATAAATTAGTTTTAAAATGATTTTAATATTATAAAAATATTTTAAATGAAAATAAAGTGTTTAAAGATATTTTAAGTTATAAAATATAACTTTTAATATTTAAAGGATAATTTCATTAATAATTTAATATTAATGATATTAATTTAACATTAATGATATTAAATTTATTTAATAATTATATTAAATAAATAGTTTAAAAATAGTTTTATTAATTTAAAAATCATTTAAAAGGGATATAAATGAATTAAAAATATTTTAAGTTATGTTTAATGACTTTTAATATTTAGATGAATAGTACATTAATAATTTAATATTAATGGTAATTATTTAAAAATGATTTTAAATGTTTTAAAAATTATTTAAAGGTAATATAAATGTTTTAAAAATATTTTTAGTTATTATAAATAACTTTAATATTTTGGCAATGGTTTCATTAATAGTTTAATATTAATTGAATATTAATGATAATAGAATTGTTTAATATTTAAATCATTTAATAATGATTCTGATATTTCAAAAATTATGATAAATGATAATAATTATTTAAAAATTATTATAAGGCCATGAAAGATAGTGCGACTGGTGTTTAAGTTATCTAAATGGATATTGAACTACTGTATAGAGTCTTAAACTCGATAATTACCCGATAAAGCTGTCGGTAGACCGAAATGTTTCAGAAATTGATCTGGACTTAGATAGGTTGACTTGATAACTGTTTGTTTGTGATTCAATGGTTGTTAAATTTACATGACAATGTGTTTAGGTTATGTGCTGACTGCAAATAGCAGTTCAATATGATATGAGATGTTATTCTAATCAAACGAATGATCTATTTAATGATAGGGCTTGATATAAAAGATAAACCTAAGTTATGTAAGCAGCAGACAAGGCAAGTATCTAACCCTTTGCATTTACTTTATGCAACGGACATGCGTAAGATAATATCTGAACTATTCTTTTCAATTGTTCAAATATTTCAACCTTTGTATATACTTATGCAATGATTCTGTATAAGTAAGTTATTAAATTATAATTGTTGTACAAGTTCCTTTATTCTGTTATTATTGATCAAGATATATATTCTGTTCGTTAATTTCTAAAACATGGTTATACAAGTGTCCTCACTTGGAAAATCATTATATTTTATCACATGTTGATACATACTTATCGGTGTCCAGTATGTATATGTTGAATTAAAAGCCGTCTAAGCTATTTGATCCGGCTAGACACAAATTTAAAATTGTTGTTGAACAAGATAAAACTTTATTGTTATCCAACTGGATTGTTTTGGTTCGGATTCTAGACTGTTATGAACATCCCAACTATGGGAAATTTTTTATGCGCTAAGGCGGACAAAGGATGAACGATAATATCGTTCTAGCAATGTAGTATTGATCAATCTGAGGCATAACGGGTGATCACACCCCGTGCCGTAAGTTATGACAGTTTCTGAGATGAAGTTCTTTTAACCTTTTCAAAAATAGAAAACAATGTTCATAGTCTGTCAACTGATCCTCATATATAGTCAATACGTAGTTTCAAAAGTTTGAAATCGAAATGACATGTTATTTATTAATGGTTCAGCTTACTTCACAACTGTTGATTCGTTGTAGAAGTATCGTTCAAAGAAAACATTTAATCCTTTCAGCTAATTGTTATTATTTTCTATTACTTGCTGGGCACTCAAATGCTCATCCTTGTTTAATTTAAATGTTTTCAGCTAAGTGTAAACAACCTGAAGGATCTGCCAAGAATAAGGGAAAAGGGAAGGTCGCAGAATAAAAGTTTATGCAATCTTATTGTAATAGTTTGACTTTAGGTTAAGGATGATATATAATATTATTATCATGTAACGAATGTTTAAAGGTTTCGTACTTGGGAACTAAACTCGATAATATGTAAATTAAATTTGATAATATATTATTATTATTATTAGTATTATTCCGCTCATAGAAATGGTATCGTGAAGCACTGAGTTCGGGTTTCAAGTACCTGAATTTGGGGGCGTCACATCATGGTATAAGAGCTATAGGGTTAGAAACCTTAGGTGGGATAGACCTTAGGCTATAACCTTAGAACAGAGGGAAACGTTGAAAATATAAATAACTCATATAGAGTTTAAAAATAGATGAATCGGATAAATTCATCGTCAAGCAAACTAAAAGATAACTTATATAAAACCATTATGTGTTATGTGTATATATTATATGCTAATCAGGATAATTTATGTGTGTAGATGTCAGGTGAAAAAGGATTAGGATACACTCAGATCATAAAGAAGGAGCCGATATCAAAGCTAATAGCTGAAATAGAGGCTCAAAGTGAAAGCAACCTCGATGAGGTGGTTATTGTGGAAAATGTCGTACCAGATCCGGAAATGGTGGAACTAATCGATAGTGATTCAGACACTGAAGTTGGAGTTGATCAAGCATCAACCGAAGTGCAGAATCTACGGGACCAGGTTTCCTCTTTGGAACAGTTGTGGGAAATAGAAAGGCTGCTAAATCGCCAATTGCAGAAAGCATTAATTGAAACAATGGAAGAACAGGGTAAGCTTAAAATCCAAATTGACCAAATGGGAGCTAAAAGCAACAAGTCGGGTGCAGCTCCGAACAAGAAGGGGAAAAAGAAAAATGAAAGATCGTGATATAGGAAATCCTGATAACAACCATGGAAACTTTAATCGAATAGAAAAGTGTACAAACTGTGATAAGAAACATGAAGGTGTATGCAGGAAAGGGGAGAATGTTTGCTACAATTGCGGACGTGAGGGAAATTTTTCTCCTCATTGTCCCAATCCAAAGCAGTGTGTGTGACGCCCCCAAAATTAGGTATACATCACCCATCTTGGGTAGTCAGATACATGGTACAGAATTTAAATACAACTTACTAATATAACTGTCGTGTACAATACGACATAAACTGTGAGTTTGAATACAAATATTGTCTACTAGATATTATACAAACTCAAAAGGAGTCCTCATTACAATTATTATCACACTATTTCGCGAGAATAGTGAGGACTACTAATGCTATCTTCGGGCCATTACTCAGGTTCCTCGACTCGTCCCGACTATATTCTCATTTCTGAAGAGAACGGTGAAAGAAAGGGTGAGCTCAACTAGCTCGTAAGAAATATTATGACTAAGATAATGCGAGAATAAATTATCATTAGCCTACAATGATGTTAAGCGATAAAATATAATGAACATCAAGTTTAACTACGGTGGAACCAAAGAATCCATTAAAAGAGTCAAGTAGAAAATAAAATCTACTATCTTTTATGATTTAAAGGGTTTTTCATCACTTTGTTATATTTGAGACTCGACTTTAATAAATATTCCACATCATCGAATCACCCACTGCACTACTGACGAGGATATTCTTTAGTATCACGACCACAATTATTCATGACTACGGCCAAGAATAGTTTGTGTATTCATTAATGGTCATGATAATGCCAACAAGCGTCCATCAATGCACTACAGCCTTTGAGGATTTTTACCATATCATTTATAACATTACGATCATGATTACACCGAATAGTCTCTGGTCATAATCATACCAAGTCCATCTATGCACTCCAGGCCATAGATGACTTTCAACATAATATAAACATGAGGATGATGACAATGATATAAGAATTCAATAAAACAAGTTCAAGAATTAATTTATCTAGGAACCAATAACATCCAAACTGTCAACATGATACTGCTTTGTAGAGTAAAATTCAAGAATACTGAGAAGAATATTTCCATGAAAGGATACTGGATGAAGCGCAAATATCAAGGATATTCCACTAATTTCATGGAGTATAGAAGTCAAAGTTTTAACCAACTGGGTATAATAAAGAATGGAATAACAAAAGAAATCACCATGCATGCGATAGACCGCACAAGCAGGTTATTCCAACAGAATAATAAATAACGGAACCGGTCCCGCCAAAAACGCATGCATGGATATTCAAGAGAATAATAAAGAATGGAACCAGTCCGGTGTAAAACACACAGACAGGATGTTCCAACAGAATAATAATAAAGACGGAACCAGGTCCGGTGTAAAACACACAGACAGGATGTTCCAACAGAATAATAATAAAGATGGAACCAGGTTCGGTGTAAAACACACAGACAGGATGTTCCAATAGAATAATAGAAGAATGTCACCAAGTATAGGGTAAACCACGTATACAGGTTATTCCAACAGAATAATAAGCAATGGAATAACAGTTCTCTTCTTCATGAATAAGAAAGAATAACACCCCTTACTTTTAGTAGGAGATTGAATCTGCAGTAGTGTAGTAACAAAATACTCTTCTTCTTTCTCTCTTATTCTCTCTATACTTTCTCTCTCTATAGCTTGAATGAATTAAGTGAAAATAATGAAGCACTAGGCCTCTATTTATAGAAGATTTCTAGCTTAGCTTTTGCCGTGTGAAAAGGCAAGTGGCTTGATTTATTTGGTGATGTGAAAAGAAAAGTGGTTTGATGCTGTAATGTGAAACGACAAGTGGTTCGATGCTGTAATGTGAAGCGACAAGTGGTTCGGCCTTTTGTAATGTGAAACGACAAGTGGTTCGACGTCTGGTAAAGGTAATTACTATTGACGAAGGTAATTACTATTCACAAAGGTAATTACTATTGACGAAGGTAATTACTATTGACGAAGGTAATTACTATTAACGAAGAGACTCTTAGATGATGACATATGGGCCCCCCATAAAATAATCAAACTTACCACAAATGTCTCATAACAGACTTTTTATATACATCAAGGATTGAATAAATATTACCACAAATCATTTTATTTTTAATCAACACATATTTACTCTTTCAACAATTATTAATCATTTATAACTTGTCGTCTCAATTAATAATATAACATATTATCTGATGATAATCTTGTGATAATAATTGAATCAATAATATAAGAGATATGATGCGGCAATTCTTTGTAGCAATAATTGAGTATAGCTAAGTGACTTCTTACGTAAGCATCAATAATCAATCCGTATGTATATACTACTATGCAACCACGCCAGACATCTTGTACTTTTTACCAAGGGTAGTTCAACGGTTTTAACGGTAACACCTCTGCCGTTATTTTTATAGAAAGATAATTTTTGTCGTTTTTAACTACAATAATACTTAGTTAATGGGGTCCACTAATGATTGAGTAGTCGTGCGAATATTCCGAGAAAAAGAATATTCCCAGACCAAAGCGAATATTTTATAACAACTTGCTTACTTTGCAAAATTTATAAATATTACCCATAACTATAACATTATATCAAATTTATTCCATAATATTCAAAAATAATAATTATAGAAAATTCATCTTTATTTATAAAAGTTGGGGTCTTACAACCTCCCTTCTTATGATGAATTTTAGCCCTCGAAATTAGGGTGCGATACTGGTATGTCGAAGAGGTAAGGATACCTTGATTTCATTTGATTCTAACTCCCAAGTCATTTCCTCAACATCGTGGTTCCTCCACAAAACTTTGACTTGAGGTATAACCTTGGAGCGTAGAATATGTTCCTTCTTATCCAAAATTTGAGCAGGAACCTCTTCATACGTCAAATCTTTTCGCTATTTAAATCTGGTTCTAACTTCAATAATATGGTTCGGGTCTTTCACATATTTACGTAACATGGATATGTGAAAAGCGTTATGAACACGAGACATATTTGGCGGTAGAAAGCGAGTCTATAGGCCACAGTTCCTACTCGATCGAGGATTAAAATGGACCAGATGAATCGAGGATTAAGTTTTCCTCTCTTTCCAAATCTTGTAACTCCTTTCCATGGAGCAACTTAACAACACATGATCTCCTATATCGAATTCCACGTCCTTTCGATGAAGATCATCATAACTCTTTTATCGATTTTGTGAGGTTTTTATCGTTGTCGAATCGTTTGAATCTTTTTAGTAGTCATACGTACCAACTCCGGTCCCAACAACGTTGCTTCACCCACCTCATCCCAAAGATCTTTGAGAACGACACTTTCTTCCATACAACGCTCGAATGGAGCCATGCCAATACTTGTTTGATAAGCTGTTGTTTTAGGAAAACTCCACCAATGGTAAGAACTTGTCCCAACCCCTTGAAATCAAGGACACGAGTCTTAATAGATCTTCAAGAGTTTGAATAGTCCTCTCCATTGTCAAAATAAAATTCGAGGATGATATGCCGAAGCTAAATCGTGAAGTCTGTGCCCATAGCTTTTTGCAAACTAACCCAAAATCGTGAAGTGAATCTTGGGTCTCGATCGAAACTATGGATACTAGCATACCATGCAGTCTTACAATCTCGTTTATATACATATCTGAGCAAGACATTCAAGTGTATAAGTTTCTCGATATCAAGAAATGAGCGGACTTGGTCAATCTATCAACAATGTCCCAAATCGCATCAATGCCTTGAGAAACCTTAGGAAGACCGATAACTTGAAATCCATGGTAATGTGCTCCCACTTCCATTACGGAATTTCAAGTGGTTGCAATGGACCTTTTGGTACTTGATGCTCGCTTTAACTTCGGTGACAAGTTAGACACCTTGAGATAAAGCAGTATTATCTCTCTCTTCATTTTGCTCCACCAAAATGTATAGCGAATATCATGATACATTTTGGTACTCCCGGGATGGATTGTAAATGGTGTGTTGTGCGCCTCCATCATGATATTATACTTTAAATCGTGGTCGTTAGGAACACAAAGTCCGGAGTTGACTCAAGTATTCCTTCTTCATCGATTCTTGCTTCCCAGATAGCACCTTCTTGCACTTTCTTCCTCATACGCATCGGCTCAGTGCGTAGCTTGGCGGCTTTAACTTTATCAATTAAAGTCGGTTCTACTCGTATACTCGCTATCATCACATGCGTCCCTGGAGTCTTTAACTCTATCTCCATCCTTTGCAAGTCACACAAAATGGGCCTTTGCGTTGACAATATCGCACTCGTACTTGCTTATGATCTTCTACTCTGCGTCAGCTACCACGTTCGCTTTTCCAAGATGGTATTGGATGGTATGATCATAATCTTTCAACAGTTCAAGCCAACGTCGTTGTCGCATGTTGAGTTCCTTTTGAGTGAAGAAATATTTGAGGCTTTTATGATCCGTAAAGATCTCCACTTTCTCCCCATACAAGTAATGCCTCCAAATTTTAAGTGAAAAGACAACAGCTGCCAACTCTAGATCATGAGTAGGATAATTCCTCTCATATTCTTTGAGTTGTCATAAGGCATAGGCTATAACTTTTCCATGTTGCATGAGAACACATCCCAACCCTTTGCTAGAAGCATCATTTGTAGATGACAAATCCCTCCGAGGCGGATGGTATTGTCGAGCAGGTCTTTGAAATAAGTCTCCTCTTGAGTTCTTGAAAACTCTTCTCACATTCTTCGCTCCAACCGAACTTTGTATCTTTCGAGTTAATTTGAGTCAATGGAGTAGCGATTCGAGAAAATCCTTCCACGAATCTCCGATAATAACCGGCTAAACCGAGAAAGCTACGTACTTCGATCATCGATTTAAGTTGTTCCCGACTTTGAATAGCTTCAATCTTTCTTTGGGTCAGCAGATATTCCATGACTTGATACCACGTGCCCAAGGAATGCTACTTCTTCAAGCCGAACTCACATTTCTTCAACTTGGCATAAAGCTTATATTCACGAAGCTTTTGGAGTGTCGACCTCAAGTGTTGCTCATGATCTTCACGGCTTTTGGAATAAATAAGGATGTCATCAATAAAGGCGACCACAAAGTGATCTAAATATTCCTTGAATACTCGGTTCATCATATCCATGAAGGCAGGAGGAGAATTAGTCAATCCAAAGGACATGACTAGGAATTCATAATGCCCGTCTCTAGGAGTTCGAAAAGCCGTCTTTGGAATGTCGTGGTTCTAATCTTCAATTGGTGATATCCGGAGCGAAGATCAATCTTTAAAAAGAATTTGGCTCCTTGCAAGTTGGTCAAACAGTCATCAATACGCGGGCAGCGGATACCTATTTTGATGGTGACATGATTCAACTCCAGATAATCAATACAAAGTCGCATACTCCCATCTTTCTTCTTCACGAATAGAGCAGGAGCACCCAAGGAGAAGTACTAGGGACGAATAAAGCCAATGTCTAACAATTCACTGTGGTTGGGTCTTTAACTCACGAAGTTCAATAGAGCCATTCGATATGGGGCTTTGGAAATAGGTTTTGTCTGGGGTTCAAGGTCGATACAAAATTCAATTTCACGCTCTGGGGGTAGGCCAGGAAGTTCTTCGGGGAATACGTCAGGAAATTTATTAACAATAGAAATATCGTTCAAAACTGACGTATTTTTGTTTAAATCTGTGACATGAGCTAAGAAAGCTTGACATCCATTTTTCAATAAGCGAATAGCTTTATGGCTTGAGATGGCCGTGATTGATTTTAATGGTTTGGTCGTTTGAATTCGCATAATAGGTTGATTAGGAATATGAAAGCTAACAACCTTACGAAAACAATCAATTTTTGCATGATAAGTAGTTAACCAATCAATCCCTAGAATCACGTCAAATGCAAGTATTTTTAATGAAATAAGATCGACGGTGTAATGTGAGGGAACCGATTTGAACCAAACAAGACTTATAAGCGAGTGGATGTAATGAAGGTTTCTCCAACGGAGTTTCCACAGATAAGTCAAAGTCTAATTTCTCGAGTCAAATTTAATCGATGGCGCAAGTAAGAGAAATAAAAGAATGGGTAGAACCGGTATCAAATAAAGTATAGAATTCATTAGAGTTTATGATAAGCTTACCGTGATGACCTCATTCGGATTCCTTGCTCTTTGGGAGGTCACAACAAACGCTCTCCCTTACACTTCTGGGTTTTGACTTTTCCGGGGACGACCTTTGGTGCCTCCATCGTGGCATTTGAATTTGTTTTGATGGCGACAAAATCGAGCTAAGTGACCTTCTCTTCCACAATTATAACATGCTTTGAATGGCATGGCGCAGTTTGATGATGTGTCCTCTCCTCCGCATTTGAAGCATATGATAGGTGGTCTTTCTCCTTCCTTAACAACGGTCTTTGGTCTTTGGCGTCTTTCCATCATTGTTGAATCTCCTTTTCTTGAAATGTCCATTCTTATTGTTTTGGCCGATTACCACCGAAGTGGTTACCATATCGGCACATTGATTCCCTCCACGCTTTTTGTCACCGCTCGATGACTACTCATTTGGTATTATAATTTTTTACATTTGCTCTCTTCTAGTTGCGTTGACTCATTATCGCGCTCCACTAAGCGAGCCCTATTTACAACATCTCGAATACAAACACGGTTTATGAGAAATAAGATGTTGGCGTATCTCCGACTTCAAACCTCTTAAAAACATTCGCGCCATTCTCTCTTCATTATCCACCAGTGGGAATATGGCCAAGTGATAACTCATAAATTTTGCCTCGTCATTGCGACGCGGTCATATTGTTTTGTTCCAACTTGATAAACTCTACCTCCTTCATGTGGCGAATACTTTCGGGAAAGTATTTGTCATTGAACGACTCTGGAACTTCTCCCAAGATATCTTGATCTGAGAGTTGAGTACGTTTCTTGATTCCCACCGATGTCTGCCTCTCAAGCAACATAAAAGGCGGCAAAGGGAACCTTTTGCTCCTCGGAGCATCCCAAGACATCAAATATATTGGTAATCTGCTTTATCCATGCTTCCGCCAGAAGTGGTTTTGGCTCTCCCTTAAACTCCGGTGGTCCCAGCTCCTTGAATTGTTTAGCGGTGACCGCCCGAGAGTTTTCCGTGTTTCCACCTACGTTTTGGGCGAGAGTCGCTCTACTTTCTTTGTTGCATAAATTGCATAAAGCCTCTGAACATTTGATCATTCATCATTTGGTCGGTGTTGTTGTTTGCATGAGGATTTTCGCCTCACGATGCACATTATCGATTATTGATATGTGGTGAATCGGCGATCGCTTTGTGCTCCATTGCTATTCTCAACATTCTCGGATGTCATTTTTGAATCGCCTCAAAACAAAAGGTTAATTGACATGTAACAAATTATCTCTATATTCGTGAGCCAATAAAATAGCACATAAACTTAGGTAGGTAATACTAGCGAAGGTATTCCCGTCTCTCCCCTCCTAGTACTATTCTCACATCTTAGCCAGGATCATATCCTAAGCTCGATACCAATTGTGGCGCCCCCAAAATTAGGTATACATCACCCATCTTGGGTAGTCGGATACATAGTGCTGTAATTTAAATACAACTTACTAATATAAGCGCCGTGTACAATCGACATAAAGCGTGAGATTGAATACAAATATTGTCTACTAGATATTATACAAACTCAAAAGGAGTCCTCATTACAATTATTATCACACTATTTCACGAGAATAGTGAGGACTACTAATAATGCTATCCTACGGGCCATTACTCCGTTCCACGACTCGTCCCGGCTATATTCTCATTTCACGAAGAACGGTGAAAGAAAGGGTGAGCTCAACTAGCTCGAAGAAATATTATGACTAAGATAATGCGAGAATAAATTATCATTTGCCTACAATGATGTTAAGCGATAAAATATAATGAACATCAAGTTTAACTACGGTAGAACCAACAATCCATTAAAAGAGTCAAGTAGAAAATAAAATCTACTATCTTTTATAATTTAAAAGGTTTTTCATCTTTGTTATAATTTGAGACTCGAAACTTTAATAAATATTCCACATCATCGAATCACCCCTCGCACTCGGCCGAGGATATTCTTTAGTATCACGACCACAATTATTCATACATTACTACGGCCAAGAATAGTTGTGTATTCATTAATGGTCATGATCATGCCAACAATTTGTCCATCAATGCACTCACAGCCACTTCGAGGATTTTACCACATCATTTGTAACATTACGGTCCATGATTACACCGAATAGTCTCTGGTCATAATCATACCAAGTCCATCTATGCACTCTGAGGCCATGATGACTTTCAACATAATATAAACATGAGGATGATGACAATGATATAAGAATTCAATAAAACAAGTTCAAGAATTAATTTATCTAGGAACGATAACATCAAGCTATCGACATGATACTACTTTGTAGAGTAAAATTCAAGAATCTTGAGAAGAATATTTCCATGAAAGGATCTTTGGATGAAGCGCAAATATCAAGGATATTCCACTAATTTCATGGAGTATAGAAGTCAAAGTTTTAACCAACTAGGTATAATAAAAAATGGAATAACAAAAAGAAATCACCATGCATGCGATAGGCCATTGCAAGCGAGTTATTCAAGCGTAATAATAAATAACGGAACCGGTCCGGCCAAAAAGCGCATGATGAGGATATTCAACGAGAATAATAATAAAGAATAGAACCGGTCCGGTGTAAAACACACGAGCAGGATGTTCCAACGAGAATAATAATAAAAAGGCGGAACCGGTCAAGGTGTAAAACACATGCAGGATGTTCAAATGTATAATAATAAAAAGGCGAAACCGAGTTAGGTGTAAAACACACAGACGAGGATGTTCCAATGAGAATAATAGAAGAATGTCACCAAGTATAGGGTAAACCACGTATACTGAGTTATTCCAAGCGAGAATAATAAGCAATGGAATAACAACAGTTCTCTTCATGAATAAGAAAGAATAACACCCTTACTTTTAGTAGGAGATTGAATCTGCGCAGAGAGTGTAGTAACAAAATACTCTTCTTCTTTCTCTCTTATTCTCTCTATACTTTCTCTCTCTATAGCTTGAATGAATTAAGTGAAAAATAATGAAGCACTAGGCCTCTATTTATAGAAGATTTCTAGCTTAGCACCGCCATGTGAAAAGGCAAGTGGTTTGATTTGGTGATGTGAAAAGAAAAGTGGTTTGATTTTTGTAATGTGAAACGACAAGTGGTTCGGCCTTTTGTAATGTGAAACGACAAGTGGTTCAACGTCTGGTAAAGGTAATTACTATTGACGAAGGTAATTACTATTCACAAAGGTAATTACTATTGACGAATGTAATTACTATTGACGAAGGTAATTACTATTGACGAAGAGACTCTTAGATGATGACATATGGGCCCCCCCATAAAATAATCAAACTTACCACAAATGTCTCATAACAGACTCTTTATATACATCAAGGATTGAATAAATATTACCACAAATCATTTTATTTTTAATCAACACATATTTACTCTTTCAACAATTATTAATCATTTATAACTTGTCGTCTCAATTAATAATATAACATATTATACAGATGATACTGTGACAATAATTGAATCAATAATATAAGAGATATGATGCATCAATTACTGTAGCAATAATTGAGTATAGCTAAGTGACTTCTTACGTAAGCATCAATAATCAATCTGGTATTAACTCTTATGCAACCCACCAGACATATTCTTGTACTTTTACCATAGGGTAGTTCAAGCAGTTTTAACGGTAACACCTCGCCATTATTTTTATAGAAAGATAATTTTGTCGTTTTCTAACTACGACAATACTTAGTTAATGGGGTCCAATTAATGATTGAGCCGTAAATACGAATATTCCCAAACAAAAAGAATATTCCAGACCAAACGAATATTTTATAACAACTTGCTTACTTTGCAAAATTTATAAATATTACCCATAACTATAACATTATATCAAATTTATTCCATAATATTCAAAAATAATAATTATAGAAAATTCATCTTTATTTATAAAAGTTGGGGTCTTACAGTGTGTCTGTTTTATTTGTGGGATAGAAGGTCATCAAGCAAAAGGTTGTCCAAGATCAAGAAAAAGGCGTACTGAATAGGTAGTATAGGTTCTGTGGTGTAGGTCTATTTAATATATTATGTTTGAAAAGTATGACTGTGTAATGTAATATTTTCAACTTTTGTGTTGGTCAAAGTCGTAAATCCTGAATTTTGTGGTCACAAAGGGATATCAGTATGTGCTATGTTATGTAAATTACTTTGAATTAATGAAAACGAACATATGTTTGAGTTATGAAACAAGTTTAATATATTAAACTTATGTGATAAGGTTTAGAATGTAAGTAAAATTATTTTTTTATTTAATTAGATAATGCCGCCAAGACGTCAAACTAGAAATCAAATGACAGAAGAATCTGTCAATAACGCTAGGGGACAACAACCAGATCCAATGCAGTAATTCGTAAACATGGTAGCTCAGGCCATGCAACAAGGAATACCAGCCGCAGGGAACCAGCAGGACAACCACTTGGCAAACTTTAAGGACTTCAAGGCTGTAGGACCGCCCGAATTTAGAGGTACAACTGACCCTGTAGAATCCCAAACTTGGGTTAAGGAGATCGAAAAGGCGTTTGTAATAGCTAGGGTAGCTGAGGGGCAAAAGACCGCTTTTGCCACCTACATGATGAAGGGTGAAGCAAATTTTTGGTGGGAAGCGAATCAGGCAAGGGCAGGAGCAGGTGTAGTTGCTTGGGAAAGGTTTAAAACTCTATTTTTTGAAAACTATTTTTCATCTAGTATGCAAGCTAGGATGGAGGTAAAATTTCTTGAATTAAAACAGGAGAATATGACTGTTGCGGAATATACCGCAAAATTTAATGAGTTGGCAAGGTTTGCCCCGCATCAAGTTGATACGAAAGCTAGAAAAGCAAGGAGGTTTGAGCTGGGATTAACACCCTGGCTCTACAACAAGGTGGCAGTGTTGCAGATCCCTACATTTGTAGTACTCATGGAGAAAGCAATTATTGCTGAGGAGGGAAGTGAGGCCATGAGCCTCTACAACAAGGAAAGAAGGAACAAGGGTAAGGTTGAGGGAGCTAGGAAGGTGGAAACAAACAGTGGGAATAGGGGTGAAAAGAGGAAGGGGAACAACTTTGGGGGTGTGCAGGTGAAGCAAGAAGGTGTAAAGAAGAAGTCGGTGGTGCAATGTGGTAATTGTGGAAAGAACCATTTGGGGGAATGTCTGAAAGGAAAATTTACATGTTTCAAGTGCGGGCAGGAGGGCCATATCTCTCCCAACTGCCCCAATCCTAGAACGATTAGTGGGTGTTTTCTGTGTAGATCAAAGGAGCATAAGGTGAAAGACTGTCCGAAAAGGAGGACGGAGGTAGAAAGCGTGAACATGGGGAAAAGTGGTGGAACTTTGGCAATCACAGGACCAACCTCATCCAGCAAGCCGACAAAATCTACTGCACGGGTCTTTAACATGACAGTCCAGGATTCGGTGGCAGTTGGCAATGGAACTCCAGGTACTTTTCATATAACTTTTAATTTCATATATACGATTTTACTATAAATAATAAATTATTTTATAAAGAAACTTTGAAGGTGGAATTTGAGTTCTTTTAGAAATTAAATTTCCGTTTAATCAGAAAGACAAGCTTTATGTGAATAGTTAAACATCAGTTCGATCAAATTTGATCGAGACCTTCTTGCAATGATTGGGTATGCTAGATACCATGGTATGTATGAGTTTTAAAACGGTGATTCCGGGGACAGAATCTTTATAAGGGAGGGTAAATATAATAACCAAATATTTTCTATACAAATAAATCATAAATTTTGAGTATAAATCTTTTTTTAAAAAATAAATATGGGGAATTATGTGTCAAGAAAATATGTATATATATATATATGTGTGATAAATAAAATATATTTATTACACAAATTATTAAAATTAATTTTATTTTAGAATTATTGATTATTATAAATTATATTTTTATAATAATTAATTTTATTATAGAAATGTTTTATTATTTATTTTTCAAAGAAAATATGATATTATATTATTTAAATAATATATGGAATGATTATTGTAATTATTATATTTATTATTTATTTATATGAATTTTAATTGATTATTAAGTCAAGTATTTTGACTTAATTAATAATGATGTTTATGCAAGGTAAATCAGATATGGAATCCAAATCCTAATTCTGAGTTTTGATCAAGAAATGATAATAATATTATAATATTATAATATTTTTATTTTTAAGTGCTATAAATATGTACTGTATATGTGAACCGATGATGGTTGGCCAATTATGGTGTTATGTGATAAACCCTAATAATACTGTGTGAAACCCTAATTTAAAATACAAATTAATGTTTAAAATTATTGGACAATTGCGATAATGTGATTAATATCATGTATGATAGATTTTATATTGCTAATTAAAGTAAACCTAATTAGTAATTAAAGATCGTACTGATTAGAACCCTAAGTTAATAATTATAAAATCCTAATTACTGTCACGAAACCCTAATTGCGAAATCAAAACCCTAACTGATATTTAGGAATCCTAATTGCTAATTGAAAACCTTAATTGCTTAAGTGGCAAGGTTAATTATATTATAATACCCTAATGTTCATGTATAATTAGAAATTTAAAATTATAATTAACAAAACCCTAATTTATAAAATTTTAGAAACTAAAATTGTATTTTATGCAAACCCTAATTGGTTAATTCTACAAATGCTATATGCTAAACGCTAAGGGTCAAACCCTAAGGGGTCAAACCCTAAGGGTTTGTAAAGATTATATTTTTGCCATTAAAATGATTTAACAATTGACTAAAATGCCCTTTTCTATTTTCTTTAATGGGTAACTTGTGAAAATACATTTACCTTTAGTTGTTTACCAACTCTAGCAACTCCATTGACTTATAATTGATAGCAATGAGCTTTATATCAGCCATTCCATGCATCTAGCTTGCTTATAAATAGATTGGGAGAGAGAGAAAGTAACATTTGCTAGCCATTTTGCATAAACACCCAACCAATCCTCTCTCTCACTAAAACCAACGAAATATAGTAGCTTTTCAGTCACATATTGAAGCCCCACGAACCACTTAACAAATCAGAAACCCTAGATCAAGAAATTATCCAAGAAAGGTATAAAAACCATAGCTTGAATCCGCTCAAAAATATGTTGTTAGATGTTAGATTTAAGTGTTAGAATATGTTGTTTCTAGTTTGTTATGATGATCTGGGTTGGTTTTAGGAAGATCCATATCATCTAAATCTTTAAATTTAAGTTTTTGAAAAATCTGAAAATTTTTATTGTTGTCGACAAGCAAATGTCGGGGCCTCTTTAATATTTACGGAAAAACCCGGATCATGCCCGAAGGCTCGACAAGATCTTCGTGGGCTTAGATCTGACGTGTTATGATGTTATATAATGATCTTTGTATCTAGGTTATAGTTTGTTGTTTGGATTACAATATTATAGCTTTATATCACTAAAATATTGAAGTGTAGTTCTCGATTGGGCGGTCGAACTAAGTAGAGCGTTCATGAAATGCATTTTACGGGTAACCCGAAAAGCGTGATCGTGACGTCGACAAGGTTTGACCGATCCGATCTGTCGATTGTGTTGTGATTTTGTTGATGTTTTGGGATAGATATACTCTCTTACATGTTGGCTACACACTGCATCCATTACATCACTTAAATGTTACACGTATTGCAAGTTGTGGAAGCCCAAACTAGGGCAGTCGAACTGTTCTTCATTTATGGGCAAACCCAGAAATGAAGAACGACTCTCGATGTACCACTTTGAAAACTTTGATATTATTGGTTTTATCTTTGTTTGGTAGTGGTTGTTGTTAGAACATGTAGTCTTACATTAGAACTACAAGATCTAACCAACAACATAATCCAAGCTGTCGTGATCCGATCCGTGTGCTTGGTCAAAGTAGCAACCTCAAATCGCCTTTGAATGTACAGGTTAAGGAAGAACACCTATAGAGGCGGTTACGTAAGCTATAGGTGATCTTTAATGACGATTTGCATAAAAATTAATTATTTTATTAAATAAATAGAAAAAATTAGTTTTTAATTATTAAAATTACAAATTAAATTAGTAAAAATTATTTAAAAGTCCAAAAAATTTTATTTTAATTATTTTGAGTATATTTCATATTTTGGAATATTAAAAGTATTTAATTTATTTAATTATATTATTAAATAAACTATTTAAAAATGATTTTAATACATGAAAAATCATTAAAAATGATATTATGATATAAGAGAATATTTTAAGTTATTTTAATGACTTTTAATATTTTTGTGATAAATTTCATTAATAAATTAATATTAATGATAATTAAGTTATAAATGAATTAAATAAATAATTTAAAAATGATTTTATTAAAAATCATTTTAAATAATAATAAGGTATTTAAAAATATTTGAAGTTATAAAATATAACTTTTAATATTTAAAGGTAAAATTCATTAATTAATTATTATTAATGATATTAAAATATTTAATAATTATATTAAATAAATTAGTTTAAAAATGATTTTAATATTATAAAAATAATTTAAATGAAAATAAAGTGTTTAAAGATATTTTAAGTTATAAAATATAACTTTTAATATTTAAAGGATAATTTCATTAATAATTTAATATTAATGATATTAATTTAACTTTAATGATATTAAATTTATTTAATAATTATATTAAATAAATAGTTTAAAAATAGTTTTATTAATTTAAAAATCATATAAAAGGGATAGAAATGAATTAAAAATATTTTAAGTTATGTTTAATGACTTTTAATATTTAGATGAATAGTACATTAATAATTTAATACTAATGGTAATTATTTAAAAATGATTTTAAATTTTTAAAAATTATTTAAGGGTAATATAAATGTTTTAAAAATATTTTCAGTTATTATAAATAACTTTAATATTTTGGCAATGGTTTCATTAATAGTTTAATATTAATTGAATATTAATAATTATTTAATATTTAAATCATTTAATAATGATTCTGTTATTTCAAAAATTATGATAAATGATAATAATTATTTAAAAATTATTATAAGGCCATGAAAGATAGTGTGACTGGTGTTTAAGTTATCTAAATGGATATTGAACTACTGTATAGAGTCTTAGACTCGATAATTACCCGATAAAACTATCGGTAGACCAAAATGTTTCAGAAATTGATCTGGACTTAGATAGGTTAACTTGATAACTGTTTGTTTGTGATTCAATGGTTGTTAAATTTACATGACAATGTGTTTAGGTTATGTGCTGACTGCAAATAGCAGTTCAATATGATATGAGATGTTATTCTAATCAAACGAATGATCTATTTAATGATAGGGCTTGATATAAAAGATAAACCTAAGTTGTGTAAGCGAAGCAGAGGCAAGATATCTAACCCTTTGCATTTACTTTTAGCAAAGGAAATGCGTAAGATAATATCTGAACTATTCTTTTCAATTGTTCAAATATTTCAACCTTTGTATATACTTATGCAATGATTCTGTATAAGTAAGTTATTAAATTATAATTGTTGTACAAGTTCCTTTATTCTGTTATTATTGATCAAGATATATATTCTGTTCGTTAATTTCTAAAACATGGTTATACAAGTGTCCTCACTTGGAAAATCATTAGTACTTCGTAACTATTGTTATACAAGTGTCCTCACAAGTGTACTTCGTAACTTCGATAATTTCTAAAACATGGTTATATAAGTGTTATTTTGAATTATCGATAGTACTTCATAACTATTGTTTAGTTACTGAAGATATATGAGTTATATGTTTCAAGCATGTTGTTTATTAGACTTATAGTACTTGTTGAGCTAGTCATGCTCACTCTTGTTTGAACCATATGAACACAGCTAAGATCGAGCGGTCCGAAGGCTCGGGCAAGGACAAGGGCAAGGCGAAGACGAACCCTTAGATTGTTTATGTAATAGAATAGTTGAACGATTTGTAATATATTTGATATTATGACAAGAACAAACGAATGGGTTACAAAGAACCTGAGGAATGTAATATTATTTTGGATATATAGAAGTTATATTATTCCTTTTGAGACTATTCAATTGAATGAATAAATGAATGGTAGTACCGTGTAGCACCATCTGTCGGGTTGGAAGAGAGCCGGATTTGGGGGCGTCACAGGTACATTGAGAGATGGCTATACTTTAATTTTGTGTTCTTGACTAATAATCCGGTACAATTAGTTTGGTTTAACAGGGAGTGTGTTGATTTAAATGAGTCAATAAATGAAATTGTGATCTTAGATCTTCATTATCTAGTCTTATTCTAGGGATAATTAGGTTAATTTAATTTAGCAATTAACATTTATAAATAGCAAATCATTCGTTTAAATAAGACTAAACGGTTATGGGTTAGTGCTTAGTGAAATTTATTAGTTAATTCTCCGTGGGAACGATACTTTACTTACTCTTTATTACTTGTTGATCGTGTATACTTGTACGCATTTATTGATCGGTAAAACGACCAACAAGTTTTTGGCGCCGTTGCCGGGGAGTTAATTTAATAATTTTTGCCATCATTAATTTCAATCAAATTAGTCTTAATTTAAACATTTTTATTTTGTTTTAATTATCTTCTTATATTTCTCTCTTTTCAGGTACCATGGATGACTATGCTTATCGATGGCCATATGTGAATATGACTCAACCAAGGGACATAAGATCTGAAGGATTTAATTTATTTTCTACATTATCAGCACAAATTACAACACTTTCGGAGAGGTTGGATGTGCTTACAGCCCAACGTACTCAAGAGATAGTAGTTAGATGTGAATATTGTGTTGGCGAGCATCCGAGTTATCAGTGCAACATCAGAGTTGGACAATTACAGTTTGGGGGTAATTACCTCAACAACAATGGTTATCCTAATTATCATCAAGGTTGGGGGTATCATCCAGATTTTGAATGGAGTAATAACTATCTAGACCAATATTGTGATCCAAGTCCAAAATATCTATCAGATTTCTCATATTCACCTCTAATGCAACAAGAAGAAAATTCAGAGTTGAAGGAGTTCATGTCAAGGATTATAGAAGCCGAGAAGAGATGATAATGAGTCAGGAGTTATCAACCTAAAATCTTAATAGACAAATGGAACAACTCATTAATTCCTCAATGAATGTTCCTTAATACATAGATTCTAAAACTGAACAAGATAATGCAAGATTGAAGGAGTTGTGGTTCAAGTTTGTAGCATCAACTGAGGAGAAGATGATTGAGCAAGAGAGTTCAATTCGAAATCTATAAAATTAGATGGATCAAATATTCGAAGCCTTGAACAATCGCCCACAAAAAAATTGGTGCTATGGCATGGATGATGAAACTACTGGAGAACCAGAAGTGTACATGCCACTGGATGAGCTCAAAGAAGTTGTCATTGAGGAGACAACTGGGGAATTGGAAAATATAGAACATAAACTGTTTTGTATAATACCCCAAGTGCCTTTTCAGTCAGAGTTAAAAAATTCAGTGAACTTTGTACACCCATGTCCCCTTGGTAACCACATTCAAAGTAAAGATCAGTATGATGAAGAGGCCTCTTACACATCATGGTGGGTTGAGGAAGAGAAAATAAAAGAGGAAAGGTCTGTTGTACTTTCCATGTAACAATTTATTCCCAAATACAATGGAAGAGGCACCTAGCTATGCAAAAGAACTAGGAACATCATGTTCAGGAAATATTCTAGGTTGTTCAATTCATAGACTAGCAAGATGGGGAACCTACCTACACACAGTGCAATTCTAATGGATGGAGGATTCCTAACTTATCGTAGGGGAATTGGATAGCGGTGTCAAGAACAGAGTCCAGCTAACGGACTATAAACCGAGTGCTTGATGGGAGGCACCCCATCAAATTTCTCTCTCCCTATTTGTTTAATTCTCCATTATCTATAGTCTATCATTTTTCCTCCTCGTCATTTAATTCTTACTATTTTAATTTATTTGTCCTTATTAGTATAGTTAATTAAATTTTTAATAGCAAGTGTTTGTTAGGAGTAAATAAGGTTTAATATTTCATTGTGATCCTCTACAAGAATGATCAATTGGGCAGCAGGGTAATAAGTTCAAACATCAGGTCACAACAAGCAGTGAGTCAGAACCCGGAGTTCGAGGTCACAGTGCAGCTACTCTTTGTACAAGCTTAACCTTTGGCGTAGGCTGCGCCACATGATAAGGCCAGTTACTACAACAGCGTAGCTACGCCCTCGTCCCATTCATTTACAGCGTAGCTGCGCCCGAGCGTATAGTCAAAATTTTTTTTAAAGCAAATCAGGAGCCGGTACACACCACAATTCTTATTTCATTTGAAAACCTTCAAGCGCTCCCTCTTTCTCTCAAAACCGACACCACAGAGCTACTCCCTCCTCTTCGACATCCACTATAAATACTTATTGTTTGATTCCATCCAACACCATTCTCTCCTTCCACACTAAACTCTAGTTCTTCATCCCTCTAGCAAGTCTCGAACAGTCGATAGCAGTCAAGGGATTTCGATTATGCACACCACCTGATCTATTGAAGTTCAACATGAGTTAAGGTAGCATATCAGAGAAGCTTGTGGGTTCGCATTGGAGGACACTTTGACAGAAAAGGGTAGAGTATGATTGCTATTAAGTACATCTCAGTGGGTTGGTACAGAGTTTGATAAAATCTGGGTGAATTAAGGAGTTCAAGGCATTATTAGATAACCCTCATTCAACTTGCAAATCATGGCACCCAAACGAATTCGCACACCCTCTCCATCATCGAGCAGTGAGCATAAGAGTGAAGGGAATCAAATAGATATTTTGGACACTACTACTATCTGGATGTATTGGTGGGCAAGTCATTTGTAACTGAGAGGGGATTCAGGCCAGGAAGAGCGGATGGAAAATTAAAGGAACAGATTATAGCACATGGATAGGCTATAGTGGTGGCCAAATCGGTTGCTACCCCAATGGTGATAATAAGAGAATTTTATGCCAACGCTCGCGAAACTCAAAATGGCATCTCATTTATGCGAGGAAGGCAGGTGCAGTATACCAAATAAGCAATCAATGATATATTCCATGTGGAGACACTGCCATCAGATGCTGAGAATTGGGCCGAATCACAAAGGTTTGAAACGGACTTAGACAAGTTGGTGAAGGAACTATGCAAGCCAGGCACCAAATGGACTACTAAATCCAGCACTGATAGAAAAGTGCATTTCCCACAGACTTCGCTCAGCCGATATGCCAAGGCATGGTATAGATTCATATGTGCGAACATACTCCCAACCAGCCATCATGCCGATGTTACAACCAACAGAGCTACATTGCTTTATGGCATACTGAAGATGAAATTAATTGACATTGGGCATGTGATCAATTAGTCTATGTTGCGATATATGAGGGGTAGTACTTTAGGGGGCATACCACACGCTTCTCTCATCACTCGACTGTGCTTAGCTGTGGGGGTTGAATGGGACATTGAGGCTCTCCAAATGCCGATGAGGGATATTGACCACACCACTATTCAGAAGTACGCTTTTGGAATGGTGTAGAGTCTCACCCCAGGGGTTTGGGGTTCATTATGCCTGAAGATGATTCAGAGAGTGAAGAAGATGAAGAAGACAATAAAGAAGAAGAGGACACTTATGCTCCTCATTCAGCTAGGCCACCTCCAGGCAGGCAGGACTATGACATTTGTCGCCTCCAAAGAAGGATGGATGCAATGCACATGAACTTTCAAACCTTCACTACCGAGTTCTCTAGAGCCTTATTAAATGCCTTCAGCCAGCTGGGAGCACAAGTCCAGTTTCTGACATATGGGACAGTTACTCCTTATCCACCTCTAGACACTCCACCCGAGCAAAAGTAGGATGGTGATGATGAGGACAGCTAGGGGAGTTTCCTTTCACCTTTTATCTCCAATGAGGACATTGTAGTTTTTAAGTTTAGGGGTATTAGGTTTATTTGTTGCATTTAGTATAATTCATATCATGTTGCATCTTGCTTTATTTTAGTTGATTGTGTTAGGAATTGTTGCATTCTATAACTGCATGAATCCAGTTATCAGTTGATTTGTTATTTAGTTGGCCTACGAGGAAATTAAAACTACATGATTTTTGAACTGATTTGAGACTTAAGCTTGGTTGTGATGTTATATCATAATATAAATCATTATCTATCTGATACTGATATAACCGGTTAGCACTCTAGAGTAACCATTATGATGCACTTAGTTTAAATTTTCTCATACTTATCTTCTGGTGGGAGTGTTGTGTTTTAATGAAAGAGTGTCAGTATTTAATTAGGTAATAGCTAGGACTGTAAAGAACTTAAGTTTGGGGGAAAAAGAGGGGTATATATGCTTTCTATAAATAAAAGGGCTAGATGGAGCGTAAAGCGCACTCCTCATAAACACAGGAGTGAGATGGAGCGTAAAAAGCACTCACTATCAGTATAAAAAAAATGCGAGAAAGTAAAAAAAAAATTGCCCTCGTGAGTAAATAAAGGCATAAATTTTCCCGTTGACTCTGAACTTAAGTAATGCATGGTCTTGGTTAGAATTTGTTTGATTTACTGCTTATCTTGAGTTAAAACTAGTTATTTCCCTCTAAGAAGTATAGTATGTGAAAAATTTGTTCAATAGCATGTTTAGTGGTTGCTTCACATTCACACACTATATCAGTGCTGACAAATTTGGATTTATGGAGTGTTATGCTTTATGATCTTGTCTTGGGTAGCTTTTTGATTTGATTATCTTGTAGTTTTTCTGAGGCATTATAATTGAATTCCATTTCTGGCTGACTATTAGATTCAAGTTCATGATAGTGTAGGTTACATATATGGTAGTTTCTGCATTGTATTTTGGTTTGGTTTTGGTTTGGTTGCTTGAGGGCAAGCAATGGTTTAAGTTTGGAGGTATTTGATAAGTGGTTTTATAACCATTTATTTAGATATTAACTGACTTAATTTGTTGCTTAAAATCATTTTATTGTATAGCTTTTTATACATTTGTGCTTTGTTTTGTAGTTTCAGTACTGGGAACTCTCTTGGTAATTTTGGAGCTAAGTTGTGCTTATAGCTATGATGGATTGATGATGGAAAGGAAAATGGAGCTGAGCATATTGCTAGATGTTGAAATGAAGATATGGAGGGAAGTGCCTTGAGCTTACAAAGCAGCAGAAGAATGTAGCAGACAAGTCGAGGAGAAAGCGGTGTGCATCTATGACTCTTGATTTGGCTTTATGACATAACAGCAGCAATTGCGCTAAATGACTTACAGACAGTCCAGATAAAGATACAATTGCGCCCTCTACAAAGCTTGTCATGCATGCGGTGTGCGATCTATGTTTTCTTCTTGACTTTAATTTAAGTTGTCCAATCGAGTTTGTACTGGGATAAGGGACTTAAGACTAAGACTCCTATTTAATTAGACATAATTTTCATTATGTAAGGGACACCACCCCTTGGGGGATCACTTAGCTACTTCTATTTTTTCTCTGTATTTTGAATAAGTAGAATAGAGTAGATTAGAGTAGTTATTTTCAAGATCTGATTATATTGAAGACTTGAAGCAATTGGAAGGCATTAGAGATTCAATCTTGGAGCAGGAGAACAGATTTTCACTTCAATTCTCTATTCTTACTCTCTCTCTCTCTTTGATTCCTAATTGTAATCTTGTGATGTTTATTCAATATGTGGATGATAGATTTAATTCAGCTATGTTTTAAAATCTATTCTAAGATTGTAATGGATTTTATGGATTAGTTTATTCTGATATATTTCATTGTTAGCCTTATTGATTGCTATGGGATTGTCTATTTAGATCCATGCTATTTGCTTAATTCATTGGCCATCAATTACTGTGATAATCCATATGGACTTGAGAGACGAAGTATGGGTTTGGATCTGATCTTAATAGCTTTTGATTGTATATTCTACATTGTGATGGGATGTATGATTTGTGCTTAAGATAGACATATATCGAAGCACCATTCGTAGTTAATTGAGAACTTGGGCTTAAACCCTAATTATTTGTAAATCACATAGACATATAGTGGTTTAGGTAATGTGGGTGTTCATGTGTATTCTATCAACTATGGATTATATATGATATAGGTATGGTACATTGAGAGATGGCTATACTTTACTTTTGTGTTCTTGACTAACAATCTGGTACAATTAGTTTGGTTTAACAAGGAGTGTGTTGATTTAAATGATTCAATAGATGAAATTGTGATCTCAGGTCTTCATTATTTAGTCTTATTCTAGGGATAATTAGGTTTATTTAATTTAGCAGTTAACATTTATAAATAGTAAAATCATTCGTTTAAATAAGACTGAAACGGTTATGGGTTAGTGCTTAGTGAACTTTATTAGTTAATTCTCTGTGGGAACGATACTTTACTTACTCTTTATTACTTGTTGACCGTGTATACTTGCACGCATATATTGATCGATAAAACGACCAACACCCCATAGAGAAAATTAAACCAACATATACACGCTTTAACAAGATCTGTTTGTTAATTGAGTTGTGGTCCAGATTACTCTAGGAAAAGTAGAGTGTCGACAAGTCCTGCCAAACTTACTTTTGTAAAAAGAAAATAATTGAGCAAATATCTATTTATCATACTTATCTTTAATCAATGATTTTTATTCATCAATTATTTACACATTTCTAATCTTTCAACAATTATCCACAATTATTATTATTATAGACTCACAATACTGCCAACTAGTCTAAATATATCATATTGTTTAACTTAATTTTCTTAATTATAAAAATCACATTTTATGGTTGTCTAAATAAAATTGGATTGATACAGTACTAGTAGTTGGAATTTATTAATTAGAATTCTCTGTGGGATCGACACTCTATCTTATCACTTTAATACTTGTTGACCGTGTATACTTGCACGTTTGCTTTGATTGTGAAATTGACCAACAAGTTTTTGGCACCGTTGCCGGGGAATTCTTTATTAATATTAATTCCATATTAGTTATAATCAATCCGGTCTTAATTTAAACATTACGTATTTTTCTTCTTGTATTTGCAGGAATTCTTAGCAAGTGTATGCACACTAGATCAAGGGCGAAAAAGGAACTTTTTCCTTATACAGACGACATCGAAAGGAAGTTCCGAAAATTACAGTTGACTAGTGTAGTGTCACCTGAGGAAGAAAATCTGGTAGAACAAGAAATTCCAGTGAACATGGCAGGGGACGCATAGAAATCGCTTAGCGACTATGCCATGCCAAATGTCACAGATATACAGTTGAGTATTAGGAGGCCAGCAATCAATGCGAACAGTTTTGAGATCAAATCGGGAACAATTCAGATGCTACAGAATACATGTCAGTTTGGGGGTAGTTCGATAGACGATCCGAATAAGCATATCTTATGTTTCTTGGAAGTTTGCGACACCTTCAAATTCAACAATGTATTGGAAGATGCTACAAGGTTGAGGATGTTCCCGTTTACCTTGAAAGATAAAGCGCGAAGTTGGTTACATTCGTTGCCCCCTTGCTCAATCACAACTTGGGACAACTTAGCTCAAAAATTTCTAGCCAAGCTTTTCCCACCAGCGAAGTCGGCAAAACTACGGAACGATATTCACACCTTTGCACAGTTCGACTCAGAATCATTATATGAGGCGTGGGAAAGATTTAAGGATATGCTCCGTAAGTTCCCACATCATGGAATTCCACAGTGGATGCAGTTGGGGATATTTTGCGATGGTTTGCATGCGTCCACAAGGGCCAGTATTGATGCAGCGGCAGGGGGAGCGATCATGTCTAAGAATTTTGATGAGGCATATCAACTGTTAGAGACAATGGCCACCAACAACTATCAGTGGCCCATGACTGGATCTAACCCTCCAAAAACACCGGGAAAGTTTGAAGTGGATCCTATGATAGCATTAGCAGCACAAGTGGCCGCGATAGCTAAGAAAATGGAAACATGGAGTCCACCATCCACATAGCAGGTAGCAATAGTTTGTGAATTATGTGCTAGGGGTCATGCTACGGATCAATGCGCCATAAATTCTGAATCAGCACAATTTGTAGGGAGTTATAGTCGATCTACCCAACCTTATCCGAATCAAAACGCATATAATCCGGGTTGGAGAAATCATCCGGGGTTTTCATGGAGTAACAATCAAGCTCAAGCTCAAGCACCTAGACAACAAAACACGACCGGATTTCAAAATCAGACTCAACAACAACCAGAGAAGAAATCAAGTTTGGAAGAAACCTTAGAAAAATTTATTAGAGCTTCTGAAAAAAAGAACGAGGAACAAGACAAAGTATTGAATCAACTAGAGTTGAATATGAAAAGACAAGGTGCGTCGATAAAGAATCTGGAAAATCAATTGGGACAGATAGCACATGCACTAAATAACCGACCACTTGGAACACTTCCGAGTGACACAGAGAAAAATCCGGGCAGAGATGAGCATTGTAAGGCTATAACTCTACGAAGTGGAAAGGATTTGCAAGAGACAGTCAAGGATAGGGTAAAGAGGGACAACACAATAAGTGAAACAGAGGAAGTTGTGGACACCGGAAAACATCAAGATGAGACCTTACAGCAGAAAGAACCGAAACCAACCATCACAATGCCCCCCATACCGTATCCGCAGAGGTTTCAGAAATCCAAGTTGGATAAGCAGTTTTCAAGATTCTTGGATATTTTTAAAAAACTACATATCAACATCCCCTTTGCCGAAGCCTTGGAACAAATGCCGAGTTATGCTAAGTTTATGAAGGAGGTTTTGTCAAGAAAGAGGAAATTGGGTGAGTTCGAAACAGTGGCATTGACTGAAGAATGCAGCGCGATCATTTAGAATAAGTTACCGCCGAAGCTTAAGGACCCAGGTAGCTTTAATATTCCATGTGAAATTGGAAATCGGTTTTTGGGACGAGCATTATGTGATTTGGGGGCCAGTATAAATTTGATGCCATTATCCGTCTACAGCCAGTTTGGACTTCAGGCTCCACGACCGATAAATATCAGTTTGCAGTTGGCGGATCGATCGGTTTCATATCCATGAGGTATTGTTGAGGATGTTTTAGTTAAAGTGGATAAATTCATCTTCCCCGCAGATTTATTGGGCGACCATTCTTAGCAACGAGTAGAACTTTGATTGATGTGCAAAAGGGAGAATTGACGATGCGAGTTGAGGATCAACAAGTCACCTTTAATGTATTCAAGTCGATGTCTTATCCGAAAGAAAAAGGTGAGTGTATGTATGCGGGTGGATATCATGGAGGAATTGGTTAATCATAAGTTCAGTGGAAATTTTTGGAGGACCCGCTTGAATCCATTTTGCTCGGGACAAACGACTGCGGAATTGAAGAGGACATTAAGTATGCAAAATGGTTAGATACAGCATCTGTCTTCCGGAAAAGCAATCAATCATTCGACACCCTTGATAGGCCCGAAACGGAAGGTAAAAAGTTCAAACCCTCGATAGAAGAGCCACCAGTGTTGGAATTAAAGCCACTACCATCTCATCTGCAGTATGCTTATTTGGGAAAAGATGCCACCTTACCAGTGATTGTTTTGACAGAATTAACTGACATACAAAAGGAGAAACTGCTACGGGTTCTGCAAGAGTTCAAAACAACAATTGGGTGGACTATAGCGGATATTTGGGGAATTAGTCCATCATATTGTATGCACAAGATTTTAATGGAAGAGGGGGCAAAACCAACCATTGAGATGCAAAGAAGGCTAAACCCCATTATGAAGGATGTGGTGAAAAAGGAGATCATAAAATGGTTGGATGACAGCATTATTTACCCAATCTCGGACGGTTCATGGGTGAGTCTCATAAATGCATACCAAAGAGGGGGGGTATAGCGGTGGTGAAGAATGAAGCTAATGAGCTCATCCCTACTAGAACAGTTACAGGATGGAGAGTATGTATGGACTATCGCAAGCTGAATAAAGCCACACGCAAGGATCACTTCCCCTTGCCGCTCATTGATCAGATGTTAGATAGGCTGGCGGGACATCAGTTCTATTGTCTCTTAGATGGATATTTCGGATACAATCAAATTGCCATAGCTCCAGAGGATCAAGAGAAAACCACGTTCACATGTCTGTATGGTACGTTTTCATTCTGTCGCATGTCTTTTGGTTTATGTAATGCACTGGCAACCTTTCAACGGTACATGATGGTGATCTTCTTCGATATGGTCGAACAGAATTTGGAGGTATTCATGGATGACTTTTCTGTGTTCGGTGACAGTTTTGACTTATGCTTAAAAAATCTGGTATTGGTGCTGAAGAGATGTGTGGAAACTAACCTGGTCCTAAACTGGGAAAAATGCCATTTCATGGTGAAAGAAGGGATTATTTTGGGGCATAAGGTTTCTGCAGCAGGGTTAGAGGTGGACAAAGCAAAGATTGAGACAATTGAGAAATTACCCCCTCCATCATCTGTGAAGGGAATTCGGAGCTTCTTGGGACATGCGGGTTTCTATAGACACTTCATTAAAGACTTTTCAAAAATTTCAAAACCATTATGCTCCCTATTGGAGAAAGACGTGCCTTTCAAGATGTATCAGTCATGTATCGAGGCTTTTGAAGTATTAAAGAGGAAATTGGTCTCAGCTCCAATTATTGTGGCACCCGATTGATCTTTACTGTTCGAATTGATGTGCGACGCCAGTGACTAAGCAATTGGGGCAGTATTGGGACAACGTCACGACAAGATTTTTCACACAATCTACTACTCCAGAAAGACGTTGACGGATGCCCAGTTGAACTACACAACCACCGAAAAAGAGTTACTTGCAGTTGTGTTTGCCTTCGACAAATTCAGAGAATATCTTATTGGCACCAAGGTAATCGTTTATACTGATCATTCTACCATTAAATATCTGATTGAGAAGAAGGATGCCAAACCGCGATTAATACAGTGGGTACTGTTGTTATAAGAATTTGATTTGGAGATTCGGGATAGAAAAGGTACCGAAAATCAAGTGGCGGATCATCTTTCCCGGTTAGAAAATACAGAAGTCCAGCAAAATGACAACGTCGTGATCAATGAGAAATTTTCGGATGAACAGCTTCTCCGAGTGACAACAATATTGCCATGGTATGCAGATTACATGAATTACTTGGTTGCTAAGGTGTTACCACCAGATTTGAACTCACAGCAGCGTAAGAAGTTCCTCCACGGTGTGAAGCAATACTATTGGGACAAACCATTTCTGTTTAAGGCCTGCGCGGATCAAATGATTAGACGTTGTGTGCCACATGAAGAGATGGACAGCATACTAGGACATTGTCACTCATCGACACGGAGGTCATTATTAGGTGATCGAACAAAGAGCTAAGGTGTTACAATGTGATTTTTTCGGCCTTCTCTATTCAAATATGCTTACCTCTATGTGTTGAAGTGTGATCAATGCCAGTGTGTAGGTAATATCTCTAAGCGCAATGAAATGCCACTCAACACAATTTTGGAGGTGGAACTATTCGACGTGTGGGGAATCGACTTTATGGGACCATTCCCATCTTCCTTTAATAATCAGTACATTCTGTTGGCGGTAGATTACGTTTCAAAATGGGTAGAAGCCGCAGCTTTACCCACAAATGATGCCAACGTTGTTCTCTGATTCTTAAAGAAAAATATCTTCACACGATTTGGGAGGCCGAGGGCGATAATAAGTGATGAGGGAACTCATTTATGTAATAAGCAATTTACAAAATTGCTTGTAAAGTATGGGGTTCTTCATAAAAATGCAGCTGCGTACCATCCCAAAACCTATGGTCAAACGGAGGTATAGAATAGGGAGGTCAAGCGAATTCTAGAAAAGGTGGTCAATCCGTCACGAAAAGATTGGTCATTGTGTCTTGACGATGCTCTATGGGGATATTGAACAGAATACAAGAATCCGATCGGCATGTCACCTTACAGAATGGTCTACGAAAAGGCATGTCACCTCCCGATTGAGCTAGAACACAGTGCACATTGGGCCATTCGGAAACTTAACTTTGATCTACAAGCAGCGGGTGAGAAGTGGTTACTAAAATTAAATGAGATGGATGAATTTCGATTCAATGCTTATGAGAACGCAAAACTCTAAAAAAAAAAGTCAAAGCCTGGCACGATAAGAAAATTCATGATCGGACATTTGAACCGGGCCAACAAGTATTTCTTTCTAACTCACGATTGCGTTTATTTCCTGGGAAATTGAAATCCCGGTGGTCCGGGCCGTTCGTGATTATATCTGTCGCTCCACACAGAAACATTGAACTCGAAGAACCGAATTCAAAACGCAAATTTAAGGTAAACGGTCAATGACTTAAACATTACTGGAGTGGACCTATCGAATGTCAATCAACGGTCATGTACCTATCCGATCCAGTGGCCAAATGAGCACAACAGCAAAGTCGGGCTGACGACTTGAAACCAAGCGCTTTAGGGATGCAATCCCATAATTTTTAGTTTACTTTGTTTCATTTTTTTTTCATTTAATATATGTATTGTGTACCCTATTTCATTCTTTTTATTATTTGTTAGTGTAAGTTCTGATTAATGGTCTTTCTGTATAATGTCTACGCAGTGCACGTTGAGATTCAGAACAACGGCTCTGTACCCGGTTGCCACAAGAGAAGGTGAGGACACGCATCGCCCCGGCGTTTGATTTGTTTATATACTGCAGTAGCCTTGCCGCTTGACCCACCAATGAACCCCTAACATGCGAGCCCGGCGCTAGAAAAGACTATTGGCTGGCGCCCGGCGCTAGAGGTTCTTGTCATCCTCGTCACTGCTAGCACCGGTACGCTTACATTTCATACATAACTCGGTGCCCGTTTTGAGGCTTATCACGTAAACCTGTTGCCCGGTACCTGGCGCTCATCACAATTCAAAATCTAGCGCCCAGGCGCTGGAGCATGAATTAGAGTCCAAAAGGCTTGCAATAACTGATCGGTTACATTACTTTCATCTCCACATAGAATTCTCATGGTGGGTCTGTCCAGTACATCGTTCTCTAACATGTACCTATGCATTGACTTAATATCTCATATATTTATGACCAATGAGATTTGGTCATCGATCGATCCACATATTTTAGTCTCAATGCATCATTGTTGTCCCATCAACAATGATACTCGACTAAGGACATTTAAGAATAATGATACTAATTATAATTATATAATCTCATGTTCAAGTCACATACTTGAAACTATATAATTTGTATCATTATTCTAAGGATTTTTATTATGTTAACATTTATATAACGCTGTAAATAAAACCATAATAAAATCATTCATTTATTCAATCAAATATAATATCAAAACGTTAAGCAATTATATCAAATAATTGGCCTCTAGGGCATAAACTCTAACACTTCCCCCACGTCTCCACCACTTCCCACACATTACTTACAGATGGTAACTGCCTTTTATGTTTGTTTTATATATCATTCGTTACTATCTAACGCTTGCCCGCATCTCCAATTTGGATCTACAATTTGCAAAGAACTTGTCATCTATTGTCTCTAATTCAAAGGTATGTACCACATTACGTTCAAATTTATGTGGATCAACAGTGCGATAATGGTAGATCAATCTTCATCTTGAGTTATTTTATCTTACATCAATAGTGCAAATTGTGATTACTTTGAATTTCGCGTATGGCATGTATGTGAATCACGTTCGATGGTATTCCACTTTTGATTGAGATATCATGCCTATATGATAGGTGCATTGATAGGAAATTAGTGGTGAATCAAAGCAATTTATCAGTTGCCCATATGGTGTTCGATAATTTGCCTGAGTCAATAATCATGGTCAAATTCGCACATATCACCCTACCATACACTACATTCACTTGCCATTTTACCACCCCAATACCATAGGTCCCCTGTCACATATATATATCACTATTGTAGGGGGTGGAAAACTAATTTGATGCAGCCAAGGAGTAATATTGCTTTACATGTCATCTCTATTGAGTGTAATTTGTGTGGCCTTACTCACTATTGTTCATCAAATCGAGAATACACATACTTGAGCACGTTTGCACTCCCATACGCTTATGTGTTTCCCCGCATCCCTAACTATCGCACATAGCATGCAGTCATTTCGAAGTTTGGGGTTGTGATCCGAGTAAATTTTTACATATTTGCATGAAGTTTAATTCTAATACATGTGACTGCAATTTCTTGCAGACTTTTCTACATGGCGTCAAAGCGACAACGTGGAGAAGGTTCCGGTTCCGCCTCGGCTCCACCAAAATTTGATAATAGAAGGTTCGTCAGCGCCAAGGCACAGGAACGATACAACAAGATGGCTACCCGCTCTCTCATCCCCGAACGAGGGTTAAGGCCCGATCAATCCAAAGATGGGGACATAGCGGTCATGATAGCAGAAAGGAATTGGTTCACACTCACCGAACAGCCCGATCCAGCCGTGATTGCAGTCGTCAAAGAGTTATACACCAACGTGCCCGAGCACTACCACTATGGGGTGTTTTTGAGGGGCAAAACTGTTGAAATTGGCGAAGAAGACATAAACGGCTGCTACCAACTGCCATTAGAGGGCCTCAACGATGAGTATGCCAATCTTGTGAGCCAAGGTCCAGACTATGAGAAAATAATTCGAGAAATCTGTCAACCGGGCACCACGTGGACATTACATGAACGTGGCAGGATGGCGTTCCCTCTGTCTCACCTCAGTCTATATGGAAAGGGCGTGGTATGCCTTTATTTGCGCCAAACTCATGCCATGCACATATGTGAGCCATGTCACCAAAGAGAGAGTCGTCGTGCTGTATTCCATTATACAAGGCCTAAACATTGACGTTGGCCACCTTATTCAGCAGTCCATTCTTCGAGCGTCATGACGAGGAACCACAGGAGGTTTACCCCATTTGTCTTTAATTTGCATTTTATGTGCCAAGTTTGGGGTCAAATGAAAATCCGATGAGATGATTCAAACGCCTATAGCCAGTTTTGGACCATAAATTGATAAGCACGTATAAAGTGTGGACAAGTGGGGAAAACCACCCTAGGGGATTGGGTTTCATAATTCCCCAAGCTGACGCTACACAAGCCCCACTACCTCAAGCTACACCTACGTATGGTCCTTCCTCAGCAGCTCATCGGGGTGTGGTTCCTGAAGTGGTCCAGCGTGAAATAGACGGATGGTTTTGCAATCTTAAAGCTCAGAATGTCCGCCTATCAGAACGCCAGGATGTCATTTATAAGTACTTGGTCGACCAGTTTGCAGCCCAGAATGCCATGAACGCCCAGCTGTTCCCGGGTGTTAATCTCAGCTAGTTCCCCATTGCTCCAATTCTGCCAGTATTTCCCCCTTCCGAGCTAGAGATGAGCGAGGATGATGATGCTCCACCCGAGGCATAAGCTCGTCAGGGAAGTCCTCTGTTTTATTTTGATTTATTTTTCGCATGAGGACATTGCTCTAGATAAGTTTGGGGGTAGTTAATTTCTATTTGCATTAGTAGATTGTTATTGTTAATAGTTTGCGGATAATTTGAATTATTATTGTTGGGTTAAATGTTGCATTTAGGATTGCATGTTAATTCCAGCTTTTGATAGTACGTATGTTTGGGGCCAATGATGAAATTAAAATTTGCATGAACAAGTCTAGTACGGATTGTTGTGCTAGTGATATGATTTTCTTGACATGATTTAAATCTTTATCTGTTTGACACTGATATTATCAGGATAACACGTTTTAAAAAAAATGATCATGTTGGCTAAGGAAGTATTAAATGGATAGATAATAGACTTCTACAGGATGAATGCTAGTGAAATGAAGGAACAATTTGAATAGCTAGTAAAGGCTGAATTTAGACATAGCCTCAAGTTTGGGGGAAAATATTTGGAATATATAAGCTTTGAAAAAAAAACGTGGCATGCTTCTCTAGTTTTGTGGCCTTTGTTACTTGAGTAAGTAAGCCCGAGGGGATTGTCTCTACACCTAGCGCCCTAAGGTCTTAATGGCTTGGGAGTCGTTGGTCGAAAGCTCGTTAAGATAACACTGAAAAGCCTAAGGAAATAAGATAGTGCATAGTCATAAAAAAATAAAGAAAAATAAAAATAAAGCGGGAAAAATGCGAAAAGCCCCCGTTATTAAAAAAAAAGCATAAGTATTCCATTTTGACCTTTGAATTTTGGTAATTGTTCGAATTCAGCTGAATCAAGTTTATTTGATGAGTTCTCAAGTTTACACTGTATGATGCCTACTAAGAAATTTATTATCTTTCATATTTTTGCCTTTTATTGATTAGCATGGTTGTTGAACACACACTCACGGTATCAGTAATAACAGATTTAGATTCATTGATTGTTGGGATATTATTGAACTGCCTTATCATGATGTATTAGCATGTTTTTGTGATTTTTCTGAGGCTTATAAATATATGTGTGCTATGGGATTGTTGGAATTAAGAACATATAGACAGTTTGCATTTGCATGGTGGTTAGTTTTTAGTGTTGTTTTGTGTTGTGTTACTTGAGGACAAGCAACGATTTAAGTTTGGGGGTATTTGATGATTGGGTAATATACTCATGAATTGGATATATTTGGGCTTAAATTATTATATTCTCAAGCCATTTAGATTCATTTTTAATGTGTTTAGTTGTTATTTTGCAGATTCAGGAGTTGCGGGGACAAATTGGGGGAATTTTGAGCATAGAATGGCATTTTGGTAAATTCATCAACCTACTGTTGGCCGGGCGCTTAACAAGTTAATCTTGATCGGGCAATGGCTAAGCCGTTGTTTACCGATTGACCCGACGCTTTTGACTTTCGTTTGACTTGCTGAATGGAGGTTATTTGAAGCCAATTTGGACTGGGATTGCTAGAGTTTGGATAAGTGGAGTATATAAAGGCAATTTTAATTGAGAGAGGTATTTATCTACACAATGGGAGGCTGATCAAGGAGTCAAGAAAATTTTTGAAGATTTTACTTAGAGTTTTTCTTCTTCTTCATTCTTTCAATTTGTGTAATTCTTTAAGGATGATTTTTCAAAGATTGTTGATTTTAATTTCCGTCATGAACTAATTTCTTTAATTAAGATTCTAATTGAACCTTTTGTGGTTATTAATTAGTTATTCAATTTATTTCAATTATTTATGTTGAAGTGAATTGTTTATCTTGTCGTGTGCTGATTGATTAATTATCTGGCCAATAATTACCTTGTTACTCTAGAAGGAATTGAAAGAGGAATTCTAGGATTAGAACTGGGCATGATGACATGTGACTTAGTTATTTGCAAAGTGAATAATTAAGTTTGTGAATTGAATGGAAATATTTGTTCACCGCGTGTAACATATAAGGAATTGGGATTGAAAAGAATTTAATTCAATTGTTTTGCATAGGAATATAGCAAGATTAATCTGGATTAAATAGAAGGCAATTGATCACTTGGAAAAGGACTTTTGGCATTTGAGAATTCCTGTTAACAATTCAGTAGGCATAATAATTGGGATAATTGGATAATTGATTTATAGTTCATAATTGGGGATATTGGAGTCTTAATCCTTATTTATCTGAATTCATTCAAATCTTATTTTTGTTTATTTGCTTCTTTTTAGAATAATCTCTTTTAATTGTTTAACTTAATTTTCTTAATTATAAAAATCACATTTTATGGTTGTCTAAATAAAATTGGATTGATACAGTACTAGTAGTTAGAATTTATTAATTAGAATTCTCGGTGGGATCGACACTCTATCTTATCACTTTATTACTTGTTGACCGTGTATACTTGCACGTTTGCTTTGATTGTGAAATCAACCAACAATATTCCCCAACAAAACGAATATTCGCCGACACAACGAATATTCCCTGAAAAACTTTTATCATTATATCAACTTAACACCTTACTATAAACAATTTAAATTCTATTAAAAGTCGGTGTCACCAAAACATATTCACCTCGAATAAATATAAACCAACTAATAATTCATAATCCATTCAAGTTGTCTTTATTCATTGCATTAAATCATTATTCATATTCCAAAACTTATAAGTGAATAACAAAACTTAAGAAATCCATATATGACAATTTAATTTTAAAACGTCAGTCCACTATTATGGTATTATCACCATTAACTAAAACGTATTTGTCAAATTAATTAATTTTAACAGAAATTAGACTTCAAATACTCCACTTTAGCCTCAAAAATCACCCAATTCGAATTTAAAATCATTAAATTATACATTTTTAAACATTAAAGCGCATTGCTGAAAATTTTGCTACAAAAATTCTAAATCAACCACCTCTTGAAATTCATAATAAATCATACGTTAATCTTTAACGGTCCAAAATTGGTGAACATATTCTCAACTTATGTATGTATAACATATCCAAAAGTCGTAACGATCCAACGGTCGGATTAAGAGATATAACCCAGGCAATAAAGCTTAAGAAAACTGATTTTTCAAATTCTAGCAGACTATAAGTCTTTCGGACCAGCCTCATTCAAACAATCACCACGAACAAACAAGGAATTTTTGGGGTAATTCTTAATTCTATGTTTAGCTTACTTTCAGTGCTTCCTTTTTATATATGGCTTATCTCCTAACTCATTATACACAAAGAGTTATAGATTTTATAAAATCAAATAAGTAAACTAATTTTTCTGAAAATTTTCAGATTTTTGTTCTTCTTTTGGTTTTTTGATTTCTCGAATTTGATTTATATTTATGAAAGTTTAATCTATCACAATAAAACATAAATATGTCATATCCATATAAAATTAATAAAAACTTAACATCCATATATGAAAATCAAAGGATTAGACAAAGGTTTAGAATTACCTTCATTAGAATTTTTTTCTTCATCTTATTATTATTATTTTTCTTTCTCTACCTTTTCTCTCTTTCTTTCCCAGCAGTCTCGCTCTCTCCCCTTGTGGCTGCCGACATAGGAATGAAATAGGAGTGGGTTGAGTTTGTTTCTTCTTTTTGACTTTTCTTTCTATATTTTCCTCCTCCTTTTCCTTTTTGTCTTTTCTTTTTATAAAAAAAATCAACACTTTCCTCTCTTTCTTATCAGATTTTAGCCGCCCATGTGGCCTAACATTCCTCCAAAAATTAAATTTCTCCTCTTTGATTAATTTATTTTTTTGTTTGATCATTTATAAATTTAAGATTTTACAATTTTAAAATAATAATAATAAATTAAATTGAACTTTTATTTTATAAAAATCGGAATCTTACAGATGAGAGGTGATTGAAAATGATGAAAAGGAATAGGAGCATTTAGGAGAAGAAATGATGGAATCGCTTGATGAAGATGGTGGATTTGATGGGAATGATGAATTTATTGATTGATGATTATAACATTTGATAAATTAGTTATTAATTTTCCATGTTTAGTAATTAATTTTTTATGTTTGTAGCATTTTGATAACTTAAAACATTGAAGGCTTGACATTTTTGTTGGACCATATTCTTTATTTATGAAATTTAAGTTATAAAATGCGTATAAATATAAATAAATATAATAATTATTATTTTATTTTTATTTTTCATATCTATTTGACAACTACGATGGTTATAAAGATTGGTAGGTCCGTTATAGCAGTCAAATTGAGGCACTTTTAGGTAGGGGTGGGCAAAATTTTCTATTGTTTTGGTAGCCGATATCGATCAGATTGACATAAGACACACTATTCCCAAACACGGTCCTTCCTTATCATACTCCCTCACAGAGACATCGCAGACTCCGACACTCACTCTCTTTCTCGTACTTTAAGAAATATTTGTCGTTAAGGTAGAAGAACAGAACTATGAGAAAGATAGATATAGTAAAGATATATGGAAAGGCTTGGACTTGTCGTCAATTAATGTAGAAGGCTAGGCTAGGATATGGAGTTGACTAAACAACACACTCTGACACTCTCTTTCTCATACTTTGAGCAATAGTTTATGAGTCTTTCTACGGGAATATTTTTTTACTGACATTCTAGTGATATTTTTTTTTTATAGTATCTCTTAAAAATATATAATATTTATTTAAACTAAATTTTTTGTAAAAAATAGTATTTTAGGTGTAATTTGGATACATACAAGAATCAGAGTTTATACAGTCTGTACAACCCTGTTTCTTGTATGTATCCAAATTACACCTAAAATATTGTTTTTTATAAAAATTTCAATTGGAATAAATACTATATATTTTTTGAGAGGTACTACAAAAAAAAATATCGCTAGAATGTCAGCAAAAAAATGTACCCCTAGAATTATTGATAATTTATTAGTGCTTCAATCCGGACCGGAAAATGGGACAGGAAAATAGAATATTTTTATTCTTTTTTTTATTGTGACTCAAAAAATGTATAATATTTATTCCAACGGGAATTTTTATAAAATATAGTATTTTAGGTATAATTTAGATACATATACAAAAATAGAATTATATACATTTTTGAGAGTCATAATTAAAAAAAAATGAAAATGTCTTATGTTAACGCTAAGATCTTTCTCCACGTCCCAATCTCCAAGACGCGTCCGATATCCTGCACAGTTCAACAAGTCAACACCAGAAGTTTGACAGTCTGACCGTCGGGGGATAGCTCCGGCGTGAGAGTCAGTATCGGCGATCACAAGGTCAACAATGGAGAGAAAATAATGCCTAATGTCTGAGAGAGAATAATCATATGATTGCGTGTAATAATTTTATACTTACCCTCTTTTGTGATCCCGCCCCATACATACTCAATCCCTTGGTTCTCGTGCCACCCATCATCTCCTGACACCTTTTCCCCCACTCCCGGTCATTTCAGCCGAAAGTATGTAGCCTACTCTCTCACCTGCTACCACTCTTTGCCACCGCCGGTCATCTGAGTCCCATCCTCATTAATGTCATGCAGAAAGGTGGCAGACATAGTAGTCAACTATCGTTTGGCATAATGATTACCGGTCAAAGTTGGGTTAAGTGACAATTTGTATAATGGGCCAATTCAATGACTAAGCCCAAATAATGGAAATGACCCAAACGACCGGATCCAACCGAAAGGACCCAATGAAATAATCAAATAACTGGGCCCAAACCATTCGGACCAACCAGGACTAGCGTAACATGATCCAAGGGAGGAGCCCATTAAGTCTGGCCCAATAAGGAAAAGGATTATGGCCCAACATTGCTTTTCTAGTCTTTTATTAAACAGGGTGTTTAATGAAAGACTATAAACAATATATGCCCATGATATAACGAATTATGATAAATCACAAGAGATCCAAAGTGAAACTCACCAAAGCCCAACAAAACTGGTCCAAATTGATATCAGGAATAGAAATGGGATGCCCAATAAACACAAGTCCACTCAGGTGAAGATATTTAGAACCAAAAACGGACGAAACCTCTTCCCATTCACCATCATTGCTGTGAATTAAATGTGCCGCCCTCGATTCGTGTGTAACGATCAATATAAAAGGTAAACTTTACCAATTTCAGCGGTTTTTTCGCCAATTTGAAATTTGAACCTTTGAGCTTTCTTCTCCTCTGCAGAACTTCTTCCTCTGTTTCACGAAATCTCAACAATGGTGACTGTGAATTCCAGCCAAAACTCTCCCAACCCAAACTCTAACCAAGAGGGTTCGAGTTCCAACCCCCAATCTTCAACAACTATGGGGGGAAATCCACCCGATCCCCTCCGACCTGACCGACTTCTTCAAGGACGGGGAACAATTCCCTCATGCCAACATCCCCTCCTCCGTCACGGAATCTGAGATACGTATCCTTCGGACTCGTTATCAGATTCCTGACATGTATGCCATAAGAGCTCCCGCTCCTGAAGAGCGTATGTACCAGCGACCGGACGGTTGGGTCGCCATGCCAGTCACCTTCCTAGAAAAGGGGGTTCGCCTACCTCTCCATACTTTTGTCGTTACCCTTCTAGGGTTCATAGGAGTGGGCTTTGCTCAGTTAGTGCGCAATTCCTACATCCACATCCTGGCATTCATTGCCTTTTGTCATGAATTAGGGATATCTCCCTCTGTTGACATCTTCTTCACCCTCTTCTCTGCCGGAAAGTCTCGAGAACAAGGCTTCAAAATGTTGAGTAAGCAGTCTCCCCGACCCAACACCAGATTCGAGAGGAGACCCTTGATGGATACCCCCTTCCAAAGAATAAGGGTTGGCACGAGAAGTGGTTTTGTCACGGGGACGAGATCTCTTCTCTCCAGATTGGACTACCTCCGATCGGGTCTCTCTCGACTTTGGAGACATCTCGAAGAGCGTGTGAGGGAGATGGCGGACTTTTGAAGAAGATTCCTCCAAAAGAATGGAGTTTTACACTTACGACCAAACAAGCCCTGGCTATATGACCACAAATGTAAGTTTGAACAACTTTGTAACATAATTTTTGAGATATATGAATGATGGGTTACGATATATGGTTTTTGCAGTGTCTCTGATCAAATCAACTTCTTTGGAAGTGAAAGATCTGAAAGATTTTTTGGCAGGGAAGAATACGGATGCGAGCGAAGAGCATCCGACTGAAGAGTCTTCCCGGGCTGATCCCCCTGTCACCGATCCACCAACTACCTCCCTTCAAAATGATGAACCCCAAACCGATGAGCCCAACATACCCGAAGAATCCCTCAGACCCCGCCGAAGAAAAAGATCCGCCAAAAAATCCAAATCCACCCAACTGGATACACACCTCAAAAATGATCCGGAAACAATTCCCGAAGCAACCCCACAAACAGCCCCAGCATCCAACCCCAATCCTACACCCTCTGAATCTATCCCTGTGAGGAGGAGTTTGCTCGACATTCCTTTGCACGATAGGGCCAAGGTTCTTCGTGTGAAGAAGATAAGGACGAGGATAACCCCCCTGACTGCCGAAGAGCTCCGAGTTCCTTCATCTTCGGCTGTCATCCCTCCGATAATCCCCACAGAAATCCAAGTGCCTGATGATGAACCGACCGGATCTGTCTCCACTCCATCCCGAAAAAGGAAACATCCATCGAGACTGACCATTTTGTTCATCTTCTGTACCTTCTCCAACCCCTGAACCCACTCTTGCTCGGTCTCCTTCTCCCGAAACCATACATGTGGACTCCTCGCTAGTTCGCAATCAATCCCCGCCTTCCCCTCCAAGACAAGCGATCGCCTTAAATTCAAATAGGACGCTATGGCTTCTCCAACCATGTGGCCTCGATTTAATGCCCATTTTCCCTTTCAACTGTTCAACGCCTTCGTTCATGAAACCGATGATCATCGGTTCGGGAACAGTTCAAACGGGGATTTACTCAGCGAGGGCATGAGCTACTTGGCGAAGGTAAACGGTTCTCTTCTTTATTTTTGAATTTATCTTCATACTTATACATCAGAAAATTGATCAAATAATAGTGGACATGCATGGCGAATCTTTGTGTTCAAGGCGTCTGCGTCCGAGGGTCTCGAGGTAGAATCGAGGAAGAGGCTCTGAGGAAGGAGAATGCCCTTCTGAAGTCTGCCTTGGCTAGGGAAAAGACTCAACGCGAATGCATTCTTCATACAAATGAAGGACTTCAAAAAGAGTTAGCCCAAGCCAAGGGAGATGTGAAGGCCTCCAATGAAGAACTAAAGTCAACCAAAGCACAAAGACGAGGAGATCGTCAAAATGAATATTGACTTGGTTCGGAGGAGGCGAGATAAGGATGGAGAAGATCAAGGAATTAAAAGTCGATGCTAAACTCGACTAAGACCATCCAAAACTAAAAGTGGCAGAGACTCATCATCTGAATAAACGGCAAAAGCTTGAAGAAGAAATCCAAGAACTTAAGGCCCTTCGGGACCTTGGGCCTCCTCTGGCCGATGATCTTCGCAAACAAATCTGTGAAGAGTATCGGAACTCGGATGAGATCAATGGGGAAATAATGAAGATATACTCTGAGAGTTATGAGCTGTGCCGGAGTCGTGGCAAGGAGAAGCTGATTGCAGCCAACGCCGATCCATCCTTGCTCGACTCTTCAGATGACGAGGATGGCGCCTGAAGCTGATTTTTCCTTGGTTTTATTGAAGAATATTTATGAAGACTTCTGTTATGTCTCTTTCTTTAATTTATAGGACTTGTAAAAATTATCTAATATTGTAATTAGATTGAATATCAATGAAAAATGGTTTCATTCCTTATGACTTCGATGCATTTACTTTCTACCAATACTCAATATTAATTTAATCTGAAAGATGCACAAATTCTTTCATGGACTGAACTCGAACTGTTAAGTAACAACTAAACATGTCATATAATGAGATAAGATGAAGTTAAAGAATGAGGCATTTTGAACTCAAAGACTTAGAAAAAAATTTTAGGTAATAAAGTAAAGGGATACTTATTAGTTCTTCAAGTGTGAGAGATGAGATCGCTTCATTAAGAATTTGTTTACCCCAAAAGGCCTAACAAAATCAAAAGATGACATTTGCCTACCACGAAGGGCCTGACAAAGTCTAAGGATGACACTTGCCTACCACGAAGGGCCTGACAAGGTCTAAGTGTTGACAATTGCCTACCACGCAGGGCCTGACAACGTCTTAAGGATGACACTTGCCTACCACGAAGGGCCTGACAAGGTCTAAGTGTTGACAATTGTTTACCACGCAGGGCCTGACAACGTCTTAAGGATGACACTTGCCTACCACGAAGGGCCTGACAAGGTCTAAGTGTCGATAATTGCCTACCATGCAGGGCCTGACAACGTCTTAAGGATGACACTTGCCTACCACGAAGGGCCGGACAAGGTCTAAGTGTCGACAATTGCCTACCACGCAGGGCCTGACAACGTCTTAAGGATGACACTTGCCTACCACGAAGGGCCTGACAAGGTCTAAGTGTCGATAATTGCCTACCACGCAGGGCCTGACAACGTCTTAAGGATGACACTTGCCTACCACGAAGGGCCTGACAAACCCATAAGGTCCGCCTACCATTAAGGCTACCATCGAATGGTCAGCGAGTCCACCCGAACCTCCTAACACCATTGAACTGATCAGCAACGAAGACAAGATTTATTTGAGAAAAAAGGGAACTTTTATTGATGATGACATAAATATTTATAGACTTCCAATGTACTGACATCATTTTTACTGAAAGTACTTCCTAAGCCTGCCCGCGTGCCAAGTATTCTTAATTCACGACCTGCCTAATGCCTTCAACCGATAAGTCCCGGCTTGAGACTTCGGTGATTTCATACGGTCCTCCCGGTTTGGCATCGACTTTCCCAGATTCTGAGGTGTAGATGCTTCGACTTCTCTGAGGACAAAATCTCCTACTTCAAACCTGCGAAACTTTACCCCCTTGTTATAATGCTTGGCCACTCTTCGCTGATAGGCTGCTAATTTGATTAAGGCTGTTTCTCTGACTTCCTCAAGCAAATCAAGATTGGCCTTAAGCCCTTCCTCATTGTAGATCTCTTTGAATTGGTTAACCCGAAGACTTGAAGATCCAATTTCAACTGGGACTAAGGCATCAGTACCATAAGCCAATCTGAAAGGTAAATCCCCCGTTTTAGTCCTTGGAGTAGTTCGGTAAGCCCATAACACGCTAAGTAGCTCTTCTGGCCATCTGCCCTTGGCTTCGTCCAATCTACGCTTGATCCCATTCAGCAGCGTTCTGTTAGTCACTTCAACTTGTCCGTTTGACTGAGGATGAGCTATTGAAGTCTTTCTATGCTGGATCCCCAGTTCTTTCAAAAATGCTTCAAATTTCGATCCCACAAACTGACGTCCATTGTCCGATATTACCACCTTAGGAATCCCGAAACGAAATACTACTGATTCTTTCAAAAATTTCAAGCATTCCTGTTCCGTTATTGACCTAAGTGGCTTTGCTTCTACCAATTTGGTCATATAGTCGATGGCAACTATAACAAACCTGACTTGACCTTTTGCTTTCGGTAGTGGGCCCAGTATATCAACCCCCCAGACAGCGAAGGGTATAGGAGACAAGATCGAGTATAGCTCTTCTGGTGGCTGATGTGGGATCAGACTGTTGAGTTGACATTTCTCGCACTTCTTAACATATTCAGTCGCTTCCTTGAAGATGGTAGGCCAGTAATACCCTTGTCGAAGTACTTTATAGGCTAATGACTTAGCCGCCATATGGTAGCCACAGATGCCTTCATGTACTTCTCGGAGAGCATATTCAGCTTCAGATGGAGTCAGGCATTTCAGTAGTGGAGATGAGAAAGCCCTTCGGAACAGATCCCCATCAATCAGAACAAAATTAGCGCTCTTATACTTGATTTTCTTGGCTAGCATCCGATCCGAAGGTAAGACGCCATCTGCCAGATACTCTATATATGGAGTCAACCAGCAGTTGGTTCGGTCAATGCACATCACCGATTCATAATGAACACTAGGATGTTGCAAAATTTCTAAGTAAACCGACCCATCAAAGACGTTAACATCCGTAGTGGCTAATTTGGAGAGTGCATCAACAATTGAATTGTTATTATGCTCGACCCCCTAAAACTCATAGGATTGGAAATGTTGAAGTTGTTCCTTTAATTCTGCTAGATATTTGATCATTTTTTGGCCTCGAGCTTCGTATTCCCCATAAAGTTGCTTAACGACTAACTGAGAATCACTGAAGATGATTATTCTTTGTACTTCGAGACTCTTTGCCAGTCGTAACCCTGCAAGTACCGCCTCATACTCAGCTTCTTTGTTTGTCGCTTTGAATGAAATCATGGCTCGCTTGCACCTTGAATCCTCCGGATGGTCGAATAATCCTCGCTCCACCGACGTCCGTGGTAGAAGACCCATCTCGCATACAACGTCCCACTTAACTCGCTTCTTGAAGAAGCTGCAGAATCGCTTCGTCAGATCCTTGACACGCCATAACTTCATCGACTTGAAACGAGCATTTAACCACAAAATCAGCCAAGGCTTGCCCTTTGATGGTGGTTCGGGGATGATATTCAATGAAAAATTGGGACAACTCCATCGTCCACGCAACTAATCTTCCCTGTAAGACCCCAACTTATTATTAATGAAATTTAATTTTCTCTATATATTATTTTGAAATAGTAAGGGTTGATTTGATTAATGTGGATAGTTAGGGGTTAAATACATAAATATTTCAAAATAAGCAAGTGGTTATAAAATATTCATTGTTGTTGGGAATATTCGTTTGGTCGTGGAATATTCGCATCGCTCGGGGAATATTAAATGCGACGACGGTAGCGACCATGTGTGGGCCCCATATGTGAAAAGCAATTGGATGAAGAAAACGACAAATATAAGTTGGTTAAAAATAATAGCAGTAAGTAGTTATTCTGAATTAAGATCTGTTGGAATACCCGGTGGTTAAAATACGATGTCTGGTGGTTGCGAGTATTACGCAGATTTACTGCATGTATTGTTGAATTATTGATCCTTACGTGAAGGCACTACTCAATAATTTTTCACGTGATTCTTGCTCAATATTTTATTTTATTGATTCAATAATTCTTTGCGTTGATATTTTATATTATTGTTGTTCAATAATTGTCTTTTACATTATCTCCATTATCGGATCAATAATTCATATTATTTAAATAATATTATTAGATAGCATTATTGGCAATGTCTAGAAAGTTACGTCGAGGAGAGGTTTGGTCACCTAATTTGCGCCAAGAAGGAGAAATCCTTATCTAAAGCCCCCCTCTTTCCAGGAAGCGGCACTGGTTGTCATAATTGTGATTCTGTAATATTATTTGTGAATAATTAATTATTGATATGATAAGAAAATATTTATAAACGATGGATTTATTTATTTTATGTGGTTATAATTGAATGATTTAATGTTGAGGTGTTTTATCAGTAATTTTGTCGGAATGGAGGTATTAAAAATCAAATCAGTATTTTACGATGTATTGCGTGAGTTATAATTTTTAATCCGACCGTTGGATCGTTGTAATTTTTGGATATGTTATACATACATAAGTTGAGTATATGTCCACAAATTTTGAACCGTTAAAAATGAACGATCTAGAATTGAGTGGGCCCCACTTGTGGTTGGTGAAGAAATGTGCTGAATTTTATTTCAAATGTGGTGGGTGGCAATAGTTGCAGGTAAAGCCATCAGGTAGCAGGTCAAGTCTGCTTCGGCGGGCTAACATTTTCCTATAAATAGAGGGCTAAGTTAGAATTGAAAATCACACCAGAAACAAAGATTTCTCTCTTTCTCTCTCTATATTATTGAGCGTATTTTGTGAGTATTTAGATACTTTGAGAGTTCTTTATTCAAGATCAAGTTTCATTCAAAGATCACTTCCGACCTTTCCTTCCGAAGTACTAATTCTTTGAGGTAAGGGATATTATTTTTTTTTTCGTAATGATATTATTTCTTCAATATCATTATGCTGAAATATTGGTTGGAACTTTTATCAAATTTGGAACTTTTTCACGCTTCGGGATTACTTATTCATGAGTTACTATTCACGAGTTACTATTCATGAGTTACTATTCACGAGTTACTATTCACAAGTACTATTCATGAAGCGTGAAGATGTTTTTGTGGAATTTCTATCTTTTGGTGTCGGAGTTTCTTATTCACGTATACAAGACTTTATTCACGATATCTGACTTTATTCAATAGAAAAATAAAATTTCTTCTTTTAAGTCAAAACATCTATTCGGATACTAGCTCGATTGTATCCATGTTTTGATCATTCTTGAATTTTACACCACTATGATTATTTTGAGGTATTTTTGAACATGGATAAAACAAAGTACTAATCCTTAATCCTTAATCCTTGTCATTTTGTTTCTTTGGATTCGTTTCTTTAAAAATATTTTTCATCATCCTCGATCTTAAATGATGATATTATTGAATATCTTTGGCCTGTAGTGCAAAAGATGAATGATTTCTGAAGAATATCTTTGCACCAGTAGTGCAAAAAGATGAAGGTGTGTTGAGATGAGCATATGACCGATCGATTAATATCTTTGGGCTGTAGTGCAAAGATGAGCAGTGTTTAAATGAACATAACGGTGATGAATATCTTTGGCTGTAGTGCAAAGATGAATATTTGATTCAGATGTTTATGGATTGATGTTACGAGGATAAAAGATGAGCGATGAACTTTTAAATTCATACATAGAAGATAGTAGTTTGCATTCTCTACTTAACTCTTCTAATGAATTATTACTTCCGCTGCGAATATTGATTTAAAATTTGTTGTCTATTGTATTCTATTAAATTTTTCCCTGTTGAAGACTAACGATAATTTGTTGTATATTATCTTAGTCATAATATTCTTTACTAAGCTAGTTGAGCTCACCTTTTTCCTTTTTGTTCCATTCTTCTCAGGAGGCGAGAATATAGCGAGTACGAGTCAGGGTATGGAATGAAGGATTTAGAAAGGATTGTTTAGTAGTCCTCACCATTTTTGTAAAATAATGTATCAATAAATGTGATGAGGATTTATTTGAGTATAGATATTGTCTAGAAGATAATATTTGTATTTAAACTCACAGTTTCTTGTTGTAGTAATAAAGTTGTAGTTGTTTACTGTACCATGTATTGACAACTCGGAATGGGTGATGTATACCTATTTTGGGGGCGTCACGGTTGGTATCGAGCTTAGGATATGATCTCTGGCGGAGATCGGGAATAGAACTAGGAGGAGAGGCGAGTAAATCCTTCGCTAGTGTGTCCTACCTAAGCTTATTTGTTAGTTGGTCAGATATATATAGGGATATTATGTGATATATTGATTTCCTTAATTAACCCTTGTTTTTATGTGATTTGAGAATGTCGATTGAGAATATTAACAATGGAAATGAGAACGTGGAGCGCTTTGTACTCACCAACGAGGAGAGCGTGCAACAGTGGCAATGTTCCTCCCGTGAATAACACCATTGAGCGAGATGATGAATGAGGGGATGTTTAGAAGTTTTTTGCGATTCATGCAAAATCGACGAGGAGACTTGTGTTCAAAATACAGGAGGAAATGATAGCAATTCACGGGTTGTCACACACCCAAGATTCAAAGAGTTGGGACCACGAATTTAAGGAAAGCGGATCCGATCATGGCGGAAACATGGGTCAAACAAATTACCAAGATATTCGATGTCTTGGGATGCACGGAGGAACGAAGGTTCCATTCGCCACCTTATGTTAAAGTGGCGAAGGCGGACTCACTGGTGGGAGTTCGTGAGCGTACCCATCCACCGCACTCAAAGCATGTCTTGGGAAGCGTTTGAGAGACTATTTAATGACAAATACTTTCACGAAAGTGTTCGTCATATGAAGGAAGTGGAGTTCATCAGATTGGAACAAAACAACATGGCGGTGTCTCGATGACGAGGCAAAGTTTGCAGAGTTATCAGTTTGCACCTCATTTGGTGGAGAATGAGGAATTATGACGCGGATGTTTCTTAGAGGTTTGAAACCCGGCGTACGTCGATATCTCATTTCTCATAAATTTTCTCTCTATTCAGAGATGTTGTAAAAGCAGGCTCAATTACTAGAGCGAGATAACGAGTAGTACCTAACCGGTGAGGACCCTGACGAGGATCGTATCGGAGATAATGATCAGCGTAGAATAATGATAACTCGCGAGAAAAAAGCAGAATGAATGAAATGGTAACCACTCTGGTGGTAATCATGGCCATGAAAATAGAAAAAGCGAGTCGAGGAGGAGATTTTAAAAAGAGGAGATTTAACAACGACCATGTGAAGATGGCAGTCTTGGCAAAGAATCGGGTTCTAAGGGAGGAGAACGACCACCACCGGTCATATGCTACAAATGGAAAAGAGGGACATATCGGTCAAAGCGCCCACAACGATTCAAGGTATGCTATAGTTGTGGAAAGGAAGGACATATCGCTTTCGAGATTATGCATAGCGAAACCTAGTTCAATGGGGACGGTGACTCAAAAGATCTATCCCAAAAAAGTCAAAGTCAACGATTTCGGGAAGGCGTTTGTTGTGGATGGTCATAATGCGAGGAACCCAAACGAGGTGATCACGGGTAAGCTATTTATAAATTCTTGCGAAGTTTATACCTTACTTGATCTGGGGTGCTACCCATTCATTTATCTCTCTGCATGTGCTCAACGTTTAAACTTGACTCAGGAGAAATTAGACTTTGACCTATCTGTGGAAACTCCGTTAGGAGAAACTTTCATCACATCCATTTGTTTATAAATCTTGTTTGATTCAAGTTGGCACCATTACCTTACTGTTGACCTTATCTCTTTAAAGATACTTGCTTTTGATGTGATTTTAGGGATTGATTGGTTAACTACTCATCATGCCAAAATTGATTGTTTTCGTAAGGTTGTTAGTTTTCATATTCTAACCAACCTGTTGTATTTAATTCAAGCAACTAAACCATTAAAATCAATCACCGTCATATCTAATCATAAAGCTATTCGTTTATTGAAAAACGGATGTCAAGCTTTCTTAGCCCATGTTATGGATTTGAATAAAGACACGTCAAATTTGAATAATATTCTGTTGTTATTGACTTTCGACGTATTTCTGAAGAACTTTCGGTCTACCCCGTAGCGTGAAGTTGAATTCTTTATTGATCTTGAACACGGTACAAAGCCCATTTCTAAAACCCCATATCGAATGGCTCTATTGAACTTCAGGAGTTAAAGGTCCAACTACAAGAATTGTTGGACATCGGTTTCATTCGATCCAAGTACATCTCCTTGGGGTGCTCTGTTTTATTTGTAAAGAAGAAGAGCGGGAGTATGCGACTTTGTATTGACTATCGGAATTGAACCATGTCACCATCAAGAATAGGTATCCTCTACCTCGTATTGATGACTTATTTGACCGATTGCAAGGGGCACAATTCTTTTCAAAAATCAATCTTCGATTACGGATATCATCATTTGAAGATTAAAAGCGAGGATATTCAAAGGCGCCTTGAACTTCGGTATGGGCATTATGAATTCTTAGTCATGTCTTTCGGACTAACTAATGCTCCTGCGACTTTCATGGATATGATGAGCCGAGTATTCAAGGAATATTTGGATCGGATTCGTTGTTGTCTTTATTGATGACATCCTTATATATTCCAAAAGTCGTGAAGATCATGAGCACCATTTGAAGTCGGTACTCTCAAAGGCTTCGTGAAAACCAACTATATGCCAAATTGAAGAAATGCGAGTTCGGCTTGAAGAAGTAGCATTTCTTGGGCATCAGTGTCAAAACATGGAGTATCTGTTGATCCGTGAAGATTGAAGCAATACAAAGTTAGAGCAACCAAAATTCGGTGATCAAGTACATAGCTTTTTGGGCTTATTTGGTTATTATCGGAGATTCGTGGAAGGTTTTCTCGAATCGCTACTCCATTAACTTCAATTTAACTCGGAAGGATACAAAATTCGTTTGGAGTGAAGAATGCGAGAAGAGTTTCCAAGAGCTTAAGAGGAGACTTATTTTAAGACTGTTCTAACAATACCATCTGGTTCGGATGGATTTGTTATCTCTGATGATGCTTCGTGCAAAGGGTTAGGATGTGTTCTCATGCAGCGTGGGAAAGTCATAGCCTATGCCTCGCGACAACTTAAAGAGTATGAGAGGAATTATCCTACTCATGATCTAGAGTTAGCGTGATCGTTTTCAGCTTAAAGATATGGAGGCACTATCTATATGGGGAGAAAGTGGAGATATATTAGGACCATAAAAGCCTTAAATATTTCTTCACTCAAAAGAACTCAACATGCTGCGGCAATGACGTTGGCTCGAGCTATTGAAGACTACGACCACACTATTCAATACCATCCGGTAAAGCGAACGTAGTAGGTGACGCATTAAGTAGAAGATCATATGCGGGAACGAAGTGCGATGATGTAAAATATACGCGTAGAGCCAACTTTAATAGAAAAGTTAAGGTTGCTCAAGCCACCGCAGGCAGGAGCTTATCGTATATGAAGAAGAAAGTACAAGAAGGAGCTATTAAAGCGAGAATTGATGAAGAAGGAATACTTGAGTCCACTCTAGACTTTGTGTTCCTAACGACTACGATTTAAAGTACAAGATTATGATGGAGGCACACAATACACCATTTGCAATCCATCCTGGAAGTACTAAAATGTATCGTGATCTTGACATACATTTTGGTGGAACAATATGAAGAGAGAGATTGCAAAGTTTATCTCAATGTGTTTAACTTGTCGGCGTGTAAAGGCGGAGCATCTAGTACCTAAGGGTCCGTTGCAACCACTTGAGATTCCGGAATGGAAGTGGGAACACATTACCATGGATTTCGTTACGGGTCTTCTCTACGGTTTCTCAAGGCATCAATGCTATTTGGGTTATTGTTGATAGATTAACCAAGTCCGCTCTTTCATTTTTCTTGCCGATACGGAGACTTATTCACTTGAGCGTCTTGCTAGTATGTACGTAAATGAGATTGTGAGGTTGCATGGCATGCCTGTATCCATAGTTTGGATCGTGACCCAAGATTCACTTCAAGATTTTGGGTTAGCTTGCAAAAAAGCTATGGGCGCGATTTGCGATTTAGTTCGCATACCATCCCTAAGCGGACGGACAATCGAGAAGACTATTCAAACTCTTGAAGATTTATTAAGACTCGTGTCCTAGACTTCAAGGGCGGTTAGGATAAGTATTTACCATTGGTGAAATTCTCCTACAACAATGATTATCGAGCAAGTATAGGTGTGGCTCCATTTGAAGCATTATATGGACGAAAATGTCGTTCTCAATATGTTGGGATGAGGTGGGTGAAGCAACATTGTTGGGACCCGAGTTAATACGTATGACTCACCGAAAAGATCCAAATGATTCGACAACGTATACAAGCGGCACAAGATCGACAAAAGAGTTATGCGGATCTTCATCGAAAGGACGTGGAATTTAATGTAGGGGATCATGTATTGTTGCGAGTTGCTCCATGGAAGGGAGTTACAAGATTTGGGAAGAGAGGAAAGCTCAATCCACGATTTATTGGTCCATTTCAAATTCTTGACCGAGTAGGAAATGTAGCCTATAGACTTGCGTTACCTCAAGTATGTCTCGTGTTCACTGATGTGTTTCACATATCATGTACTTCGTAAATATGTGAAAGACCGAACCACATTATAGAGTTAGAATCGGATGAGATAGCCAAGACCTAACGATATGAGGAGGTACTGTCAAGATTTTGGATAGGAAGGAGCATGTCCTACGCCAAGAAAGATCATACCACAAGTTAAAGTTTTGTGGAGGAATCATGCTATAGAGGAAATGACGGGAATTGGAAAGCGGAAATGAAAGCGAGGTATCCTCATCTTTCAAACACCGGTATGTACGTCAATTTCGAGGGACGAAATTTCATAAGGAGGGAGGTTGTAAGACCCCAACTTATTATTAATGAAATTTAATGTTCTCTATATATTATTTTGAAATAGTAAGGGTTGATTTGATTAATGTGGATAGTTAGGGGTTAAATACATAAATATTTCAAAATAAGCAAGTGGTTATAAAATATTCATTGTTGTGGGGAATATTCGTTTTGGTCGTGGAATATTCAGAATGCTTGTCGGGGAATATTAAATGCGACGTAATGACCATGTGTGGGCCCCATAACGGAAAGCGATTGGATGAAGAAAACGACAAATATAAGTTGGTTAAAAATAACTTGGCGTAGTTATTACCGTTAAAATACATTGGAATACCGGTGGTTAAAATACGATGTCTGGCGTGGTTGCACGCGGTAGCATACGGTATTGCATGATATTGTTGAATTATTGATCCTTACGTAAGAAGGCACTACTCAATAATTTTCACGTGAATTCTTATTCGATATTTTATTTTATTGATTCAATAATTCTTTGCGTTGATATTTTATATTATTGTTGTTCAATAATTGTCGCACATTATCTCCATTATCGGATCAATAATTCATATTATTTAAATAATATTATTAGATAGCATTATTGGCAATGTCTAGAAAGTTACATCGAGGAGAGGTTTGGTCACCTAATTGCGCGCGATGAAGGAGAAATCCTTATCTGAAAGCCCCTCTTTCTGAGAGCGATGCGGTTGTCATAATTGTGATTACGTAATATTATTTGTGAATAATTAATTATTGATATGATAAGAAAATATTTATAAACGATGGATTTATTTATTTTATGTGGTTATAATTGAATGATTTAATGTTGAGGTGTTTTATCGGTAATTTTGTGCCGGAATGGAGGTATTAAAAATCAAATCGGTATTTTACGATGTATTGCGTGAGTTATAAGTTTTAATCCAAATAGTTGGATCGTTGTAATTTTTGGATATGTTATACATACATAAGTTGAGTATATGTCCACAAATTTTGAACGAATTAAAATGAGCGAATGATTTGTTATGAATTTTAAGAGGTGGTGATTAGGAAATTAGGGTTATAATTGATTTTGGTGGAAAATTCTAGAATTGAGTGGGCCCCACTTGTGGTTGGTGAAGAAATGTGCTGAATTTTATTTCAAATGTGGTGGGTGGCAATAGTAGCGAGTAAAGCCATCGGTGTGTGGTCAAGTCCGAAATGCCTTGGTACGTGGCTAACATTTTCCTATAAATAGAGGGCTAAGTTAGAATTGAAAATCACACGTAAACAAAGATTTCTCTCTTCTCTCTCTATATTATTGAGCGTATTTTGTGAGTATTTAGATACTTTGAGAGTTCTTTTATTCAAAGACAAGTTTCATTCAAAGATCACTTGAGCCTTTCCTTAGAAGTACTAATTCTTTGAGGTAAGGGATATTATTTATTTTAAGTAATGATATTTTTCTTCAATATCATTATCTTTGAAATATTAGTTGGAACTTTTATCAAATTTGGAACTTTTTCATGTATTGGGGTTCTTATTCATGAGTTACTATTCACGAGTTACTATTCATGAGTTACTATTCATGAGTTACTATTCACAAGTACTATTCATGAAGCGTGAATATGTTTTTTGTGGAATTTCAATCTTTTGTGTGTAGAGTTCTTATTCACGTATCTCAAGACTATTCACGATATCTGACTATTCAATTAGAAAAATAAAATTTCTTCTTTTCGTCCAAAACATCTATTCGGATACTAGCTACGATTGTATCCATGTTTTGATCATTCTTGAATTTTACACCACTATGATTATTTTGAGGTATTTTTGAACATGGATAAAACAAAGTACGAATCCTTAATCCTTAATCCTTGTCATTTTGTTTCCTTTGGATTCATTTCTTTAAAATATTTTCATCATCCTCGGTCTTAAATGATGATATTATTGAATATCTTTGGCTGTAGTAGTGCAAAGATGAATGATTTCGAAGAATATCTTTGGCACAGTAGTGAAAAAGATGAACAGTGTTGAGATGAACATGACTGATCGATTAATATCTTTGGCACTGTAGTGCAAAGATGAGCAAGTATTTAAATGAACATGACTAATCGATGAATATCTTTGGCTGTAGTGCAAAGATGAATATTTGATTCAGATGTTTATGGATTGATGTTCTACGGGGATAAAAGATGAGCGATGAACTTTTAAATTCATACATAGAAGATAGTAGTTTGCATTCTCTACTTAACTCTTCTAATGAATTATTACTTCTGCGAATATTGATTTAAAATTTGTTGTCTATTGTATTCTATTAAATTTTTCCTGTTGAAGACTAACGATAATTTGTTGTATATTATCTTAGTCATAATATTCTTTCTTGAGCTAGTTGAGCTCACCCTTTTCCTTTTGTTCCATTCTTCTCGGGGAGGCGAGAATATAGCGAGAATGTACTTAGTCGGGGTATGGAATGAAGGTTTTAGAAAGGATTGTTTAGTAGTCCTCACCATTTTGTAAAATAATGTATCAATAAATGTGATGAGAATTTATTTGAGTATAGATATTATACAGAAGATAATATTTGTATTTAAACTCACGCTTTTCTTTGGTGTAGTAATAAAGTTGTAGTTGTTTCTGTACCATGTATTGACAACTCAGAATGGGTGATGTATACCTATTTTGGGGGCGTCACATTCCCGATACCTCAGGTTTGCCCATAATCTTCTTCAAAGGCTGATCTGTGTATACTATTACCAATCTACCCCAAAAGTATTGCCTAAGCTTTCGACTAGCAGTTATTAAAGAAAAAGCAAACTTTTCAATGTTCGGGTACCTTGTTTCAGCATCCCGAAGGACATGGCTTACATAATAAACCGGGTCTTGCTTACCCCCAACTTCACGCACCAAAACTACTCCCTCGCTAAATGACGAACTAGCTGCTAAGTATAAATATAGAGGCTCAGCAGGAGCGGGCTTCACCAACAAAGTCGCAGAAGATAAGTAGGACTTGATGCTCTAGAAGGCGTCCTCACACTCCGAAGTCTATTGAAACGTCTTTGCATTCTTCGGCCCTTTCAATGTATCAAAGAACGGTAAACATCTTTCTGCCGACTTGGACATGAACCTCCTTAAAGTTGCAATCCTTCCAGTCAGACGTTGAACATCTTTAAATGACTAAGGAGTCTTCATGTTCAGGATTGCTTGAATCTTCTCTGGATTGGCTTCAATTCCTCTCTGACTGACAAGATAACCCAGAAATTTGCCAGCCCCTAGACCGAAGGTGCATTTGGTGGGGTTCAATCTTAAATTATGATGACGAATTGTCTGAAAGCATTCTTCTAAATCATCCAGATATTTATGCACCAACATGCTCTTGACAATCATGTCGTCCACGTACACCTCCACATTCCTGCCCAGCTGATATCTGAAGACATGGTTCATCATCCTCTGGTATGTGGCTCCGGAATTGATGAGGCCGAAAGTCATTTTCTTATAGGCATATACCGAACGATGCGTAATGAACGCCGTCTTCGGTATATCCTCTTCGCACATGGAAATTTGATGATATCCAGAGAATGCGTCAATGAAACTTAATAAAGCATACCCTGAAGTGGCATCGATGAGTTGGTCGATGTGGGGCAGCGGGTAGAAATCCTTTGGACAAGCTTTATTTAGATCGGTGTAATCGATGCAGACTCGCCATTTACCATTCTGCTTCTGGACCAGCACCACATTTGCCATCCATTATAGGTAATCGACCTCGAAGATGAAGTCAGCTGCCAACAGTTTAGTAATCTCTTCATCAATGATTCGCTGACATTCAGGTGCAAAGATCCTCCTCTTCTGTCGGACTGGTTTCTTTGACGGGTCCACCTCCAACTGATGCTCAGCGATATCCCTGCTTACTCCCGGCATATCCTGAGGTTCCCATGCAAAAATGTCAACATAGCATTGCAGGAGCTCCATGAGGTTCGTTCGGAGAGGTTCCGGCAGACCCGAACCTATTTTCACCGACTTGTTCGCCTTGCCCGGGATGAGCTCTATCTCCTCCGTTTCTTCAGCTGGCATGACCAACGGTTCGGAACTACTCTCTCTGAAGGATTCGATCTCTATCGCCATGGTCTGCTTCTGCTTCGATACTCTCACTCCCGAAGTGATCACAGCGTTCTATAACACCTTTTCGGCAGATCCAAATCCCTTTCACCTCGCTTGACCCATGAGTAGTAGGGAAATTTGATTTTGAAATGAGGAATTGAGGTCACAGCTTTCAAAGCAATTAAAGTAGGCCTTCCCAAAATAGCATTATAAGCAGAATCTACATGCACAACATAAAATTTGCAAATAATTTCTACCTATTAGGGGGTCGTTCCGAAGGTGACTGGTAGTTCAATGGTTCCAGCCACCTTGACCGGGTCGTTACTAAAACCATATAAAGGAGCCTCATGTCCTATCTCCATCTTTCACCCGTCTAGGTGCATCCTCTGATAAGCGTGGGCATACAGAATATCTACAGAAGACCCATTATCTACCATCATTCGCTTCATATCCACCGAACCCACTTTCGCAGTCAGCACCAATGATCCCTCGTGCGGTTTGATGACTTTCGAAGGGTAATCTTCATCAGTGAAGAAGATTATCGTACTCGAATAAGGTCTGTCAGTCTTCGGGAGGGTACCTGCCACTGACATAACAGAATCCAAGTAACTTCGGCGCTTCTTTCCAATGAGTTTGCCAGAAGTACCCCCAGTGATGACATCTATCACATGCCTTGCAGGTTGTTCCGAGTGGCAACGCTTTGAACCGGGTGAAATTTCTTTGAGCAGGCCCTCTGTCCTGCTGTTGATTAGTTCTGGCAGCCACATACTGAATTAAAGCCCCACCTTGTATCTTTCTTTCAATAAAGTCCTTCAAACTAGCACAGTCGTTCGTATCGTGACCTGAAGCTTGATGGTAATCACAATACTTACGAGAATTCCCTTTTTGGGCTTAATGTTATCTCGAGGTGGCTCAAGATAGGTTGATCCTTAATCGATCCAAGATAATGTACTACATGCGTGTTGAGTCTTTGTGTACGTCCTATTCACTCTCTGAAATTTGGGAGCGGATTTAACGTCCTCCACCACCATCTCCAATTTTTTATATTTCTTTGACCGCCATTCATAGCGGTCTTTATTCCTTCAGTCTTTTTCGGTCTCTATCGGTTACATCCCGATCTATCTCTTGCTAGAAAGCCTCGAAGAAGGACGCTTAGGTCATCCATGGCTTCCTCCACCACGATATAGCCTTGACTTTGTCGAAGGCTTCAATGAGACTCTTGGGTGATGAAACATTAACTTCTTCACCAACTTCTCGATTTGACTGGAGTCTAACCCATTCTAAAACAGTCCAACGGCTTGTAGATCGTTCAGTCTCACTTACTTAGCCGATCGCTTCACGGGCAACCGCTTCACATATTGGCCCAAAGACTCATTTGAATCTTTGTCGAACTCGAGCCAACGAACCAGTTGGTTTTCCCTTCTTTTGTTGCTCCCAAGAGAGCATGAAACTTCTTGCACATGTCCGCCAAGATGAAATTGAATCTGAGGGCAAAGTCCCCATCCACCTTAGGGCATCCTTTACGGCGTTGTAACAAAAGTATGACACTTAGCGACATCGCTAAAGTCATAATAATCCATCATCGATTCGATCGCGCTTTCGTAGTGGGTCATAGGATCCCGCGATCCATCATAACTTTCGATATGGGGCAACTTCTTGGTGGGGTCAGCTTTTTCTTTAAGAATCTCCGCGGAAAAAGGGGATGCCTTCTTTCTCAAAGTATCCTTCGTTTTTTTGTACTTGACAAGTCGCTTCGAAGTTCTTTTAACTCTTTAACCAGATACTCCACACCTTCTGGTTGAGATGATGCTTCTTTTTCCGGTGACTCCTTCCTCCTCTGAGTGGACCGGTTTCTTACAATAGAGCCTTTAACTCTAGAAGGGCTTTTACGATGACGAGTGTCCACGGTGGTGTACCACCGAGTAGAGACTCTGGAGTACGATCTCTAGATATACGCCGTCTCGAGCTCGGGCACTATGGCGAGAATGTGCAACAACAAGGGCTTTCTTTGTGGTCTCGTGGAGTGTGATCTCCGGATCGACCTCTTCGTTCTTTCCGACCCTGCTCCTTAGAATCGACAGGGTGATGTGCCCTCTTCGATCTTTGAGGAGTAGGGCTTCGGGATCTTCTTCTTTCTCGAGTTTGACCCCGAGACTCTCGTCCTGAATGAACAAGCTCTTTCCCACTCCGGTGTCCTTGCTCTTCGGACTGATCATAACTGAGCTCTTCGTCCCTCAACTCTGCCATGCGGGCCATCTGCTCAGCTATATCCTGTCGCTGCTTCACGAGTACTTCCATAGCTCTATCCGCTTCATCTGCCATCTTAACCAGTCGTGAAGCTTTTTCGTCTTGGTCATCTCGGTATCGAGTTCTAGGCGAGGTGCCTTCTACTCGTTTCCGACCACGGCCAGACGCTTTCTCCGTCGGGAAGACTAGCCTACGTTTAGCCTTGCCCACCGCCTTCGGCCGAAAATCTTCATGTGATCGTTTGGACGCTGTGCTGGCATGAACACTTATTGCCGGTCCTAAACAATCCTCGATGCAGACACTTTCGTGGTCTTTGATTCTTTGGCGACCATCGGCGCCCTTTGAGTGTAGGTGTTCTACTCTTTACCATGAATACTGACGTAGAACAAACACCGTCTGTGATTGAAAAATACTTAGGACACTAGAACTCACCCCTCCTTCTAGCGCCAATGTTAACGC